>JACTOM010000069.1:261636-472315 GCA_015832385.1 Elymnias hypermnestra | reverse complement strand
TACATTCACTCTTTTTATTAAAAGAGTCAATGTTTTTGTGTACGTACAACAAGTTTTCTAATATATATACGCAGTGAACTGTCATTATGTTAACTGCCTTGAATTTGTTTCTTAGCGACTCTCTTGGACCCATATTGTAAATCGCACGAACGGCCCTTTTCTGCAGCACAAATATTGCATCTATATCAGCAGCATTACCCCAAAGTAGAATACCGTATGACATAATGCTGTGAAAATAGCTGAAATATACCAGTCTGGCAGTATCAACATCTGTCAGACGACGAATTTTTTTAACAGCGTAAGCCGCGGAGCTGAGCCTATTCGATAGACCACTTATATGGGGCCCCCACTGTAATTTATTATCTAATGTTATACCTAAGAAAGCGGTACTATCTACAAGGTCTAGTTCCTCATTATTAAGTTTAACAATGGTTTGCGTTTGTTTCACATTAGGAAGAGTAAACTTTACACATTTTGTTTTCTTTCCGTTGAGCAATAAATTATTAGCTTCAAACCATTGTACCACTTTATTGAGAGAGCTGTTTACGTCGTCATAATTTGTTTGTCGTCTATTAACTTTAAACAATAGCGAAGTATCATCAGCAAACAGAACAATCTCATGATCACCCTTAACAAAGTAAGGAAGGTCATTGATATAAATGAGGAACAGAAATGGTCCTAATATGGAACCCTGTGGGACTCCCATTTTTGTCACCGACCCTGCAGAAAGCTTGCCATTGACACAGACGTTTTGCGTTCTATTAAAGGAAGAAAACTTAACCACTATAGTAACTGATGTAACCTTCTTAGTGCTTTTGACAATATAATGCGCACTATATATTATTCATATCAGTGGTGTGTCCATATTAAGATTCTGACTTAGTTCCGATGCATTCGCTGTTAGAAAAGTTAGGCACACTGATGTTGAAACTGCTAAAATAGTTTATTTCGCTTATTTTCTTAGCATTATGTCTTACGGCATACTGTTATGGGGTAAGGCGGCGGACATTGAAACTATATTTATTTTACAAAAGAAGAGCAATACGTGCCATACATCAATTGGTATCTCGTCCCGTTTCTCTAAGAGATAACTTTAAAGTAATATCAATTCTCACAGTACCGTCGCTGTATATATTGAACAATATCTTATATATCCGTGATAGTATTCATTTATACAGTAAAAAAAGTTAAATACACCATTTCAATACAAGAAATAAATACAAACTTGTGTTCCCATATTTTAGAGTGAAGAAGGTTCATAAATTTGTCGGGTTGAGCATAGGCATATTTTTAATAGGATACAGCAATCAGTTTTAGATTTTCCTTCACATAATTTTAAGAAATATGTCAAAAACAGCCTAATACAAAAGGCATATTAAACATTTCAAGTCATTTTAGCGATAAAAATGTTCGCACTTGAAGCAAAATATATATAATCTTTAAAAGAGTAACCGCTGAGTTTCTTGCAGGTTTCTTCTCAATGAATTCAACTTTCCGATCCGAAAGTAGATTTGTTGTCAACGGACAGACTACTGACGATTTAAAAGCGATTTTTTAGCCTACTTACCAAAGAATATTTTGATTTTGTATTAACATATTATTATTTGTCGTATCTTTTTCCGAGTGAGGATACCAATAAAATTATTCATATAATAACCAGAGAATAAAACTGTTGTGATAATAAACACTAGTTGACGTCCTCGCTGGCGCAGTGGTGCGAGTACTCGCCTTGCTAGCAAAGGTATCGGGTTCAATCTCCGGCTGTGCCAATTTAGGAAATTGCATTACCTAATTTGTTTGACGTTTAAGTATCGTAAATTTCCTCTTAACATATTAGCCCACTTCCTTCTTAGACGGTATCATCAATTACCATCAAGTGTTTCATCACAGTCAAGCACTAAACTGTCGAAACATACAATATTCATAGTTGAGACAGAACAAATTTTGTCGAGTCAACTGATCATCTATATATTTCACTAAAAGGATACGTCGTTAATATATTAGCCATTATAATTGATGCGTATAGCTAAATCAGTAAATATGTACCCATATTTAATGACTGCGATGCCTTGCACATTGTTTATAACTTAATCACTTTCAAATGGTTGTAAGACGTCGGCTAATGTATACACTTGATCCCCAGTTGCTCTTAAGCGGGGAACAAAAGCGGATAGAGATCGGGGTCTACAATACCATAATCTGTTGGCCGAACATACCCGTATGCCATTATTGTGATTTAGAATGCGGCTGTACAGAGAATGTGGAACAATAAATTAGATCTCAATCAGCCTGACTGTCTGAAACCTCCATTACTTACTGCCAATTACCTAAACTACGCACATAAGGGACACCTTTAGACACTATTTGGATATTAAACAAGAATAAAGCAAGATATGTTATATACAATTTAAGATAGAAGGGTAAAGGTAAGTAGCAGCCTGTAAACATCCCACTGCTGGGCTCAGGCCACCTTACTCTTAGGAAACAGAGTTTTAAGAGCATAGACCCACCACAGCGGGTTGGCAGCGATAGTGCACAAGTGCAGTCTCTGTTCCTTCACTCTCATAGTTTATTGTGACGGCAATCCGACACGACGAGAGAGAGATCAAGCTCAAGATCGACAGCTTAACGTCCTCTCCAAATCAGGAGAGTGGAATACATTTCTAACTCCTAAGCTTCCAAATACAGAGAACTTCTTAATAAAAAACTTAATTTTTCAATTCATCTGACTAAGACTAGGGCCAGGACGCATGACCTCATGTCTGGCTGTCTCTGTTATGGTTGAAAGAGCTAGCTAGTAGACTAAAGGGGTAATTCCTCTATATATATATTGGGAAAAAGCGTATATTTTATATATCCTAGATATTTCCGACAGTGTAACACATGATTCCATAGGGATATAAATAAATTCGTTATTTGTCGAAATTGTCAACCTAAGCCATTCATTAGAAGTTTTAATCTGAACTAATATTATGAAGAGGAAGCATTTGTGTTTTTGGATGTTTCTAATGTTTTCACACAAAAATTACTGGACCGATTTCAAAAATTTTTCACTATTAGAAAGCTGAACTTTCACTAAGCGATTTAAGGCTATATTACTTTCTCAAAAAAATAGGGACCCCCAATAAAAATGCTTTAATGTAACCCAAGGTGTAAAAAAATCTGGCATCGCGTGCGCTTGGAAAACTATTGATGATAGATCAAAAAAGTTCTACAATTTTATAGAATGTTTTAATATCTACAAAAAACTCCACGATACCAGATGTCCAACTACTGTAGTTATGCCACTAATAATACATTTATGCATTTAAAAAGTTAATAAAAGTGCCGACAATAATATTAATAATTAAGATCGGACATTCCACTCAAAAGACATAACGAATTCAAAATTTCAATCTAAAGAAAAGTGTAGCGACCCTTATAACTTGGCCTACGACTGGTGAGTTAGCTCATATTCCAAGGATACCTATATATTTTTTATTAAACTAACAAATACTGGAGCGATTTAAAAAGTCTTTCGATACCTGTAGAGTATTTTTAGATAGACAAATGTCAAACATTCTACGTAAATTATTTTACGAATTTATAAATGAATTAATTAGATATATATTCGTTGTAAAGTAAATCATGTATATTGATTAGATCCAACTCGGTTGGACAGCGTTCGAGAAGCTACACCAGATATTTTCGTTCGATATCCCTCAGTGCCTGAAGACCAAAGTCTTTGAAGAGTGCGTGTTGCCAGTGATTACCTACGATTCTGAGACGTGGTCGCTGACTATGGGCCTCATTCGGAAGCTCAGAGTCACTCAGCGTGCGATGGAGAGTGCTATGCTCGGAGTTTCTCTACGTTATCGAATCAGAAATGTAGAGATCCGTAGTAGAACCACAGTCACCGACATAGTCCTACAAATAGCGAACCTGAAGTGGCAATGGGCGGGCACATAGTCCGAGGGAGTGATGGACTTTGGGGGCTGAAGGTGCTGGAGTGGAGACCCCGCACCGAACGGCGCAATGTAAGATGTAAGATCGGGCCTTGTGGACGTCATTATGTGAGACCTATGTCCAGCAGTGGACGTTCATCGGTTGAAGCGACGACGACGACGACTACGATTGATTAGATTATGAAGAAAAATGTGTATCTAATAATCTGAAAGGAATTAATTAAAAACTAAGTGAAATAAAACTTTTATGTTAACGAAAATAAATCTATAGTCCGAATTGGTAGACTTTCCACTGCCACTAAATCGGTAACTACGTGGGTGAAACCGAAGGACATTGCTAGTTGTATATATATTGACAATTCAATTTGATAAACAAGTGCATTATCCATATATCCACGGGACCGGAATTTTATTAAATCCATCATGCGAGTAGTAGCTATATTAATTTAATTACCACTGACACATGTTGGTTAATGGATTGTACTAAGAGGTGCTGTTTTTATAAACGCTAAGTGGAAATATATTATTTGAACTGCGGCTTGAGAGTCTTACATTAATACTTATTTGAGAGAGTAAAATGGTGAAGTCTAGGTTGCAATGTAGTATTTTGTCTAAGTTCAAAGCAAATATAAAAAAAGCAAAGCAAGTCCAATATGATATGATAAAAGTATATGAAGTCTGCTAACCCGTAGTGGAATAGCTTGGTGGGTCTGTGCTCTGAAAACCCCCTCTCCTACAAGTGAGGAGATTTATTTCCAGCAGTGGGATGTTAATAGATTGCTTTACTTGGTAAAGAATTTAAGATTCGTGCTAAATGGCGTAGGACTTCAATTCGTTACATTTTTACCACTATATATACAGGTGAAATGTTATAAAAAAACTATTTCGTATTAGGATTCACGTGTAAAATCCTATTTTTTAAGATAAAGAGAAACTATAAGTAACCGTACTAATGATGATATTATTTGCAATATTATTAAAAAAAAAAAACGATAATGTGACTTGACAAATGGGATGATATGTCAAAAATGTAAGTTATCTTTATATTTAAATATATTCGTGTAACAAACACTCTAAATATAATAGCCAGATAACTATCTAGAGAACAGTTTAGAAGTTATAATTATATCGTGGTCAAATTGCGAGTTTGTTATATAATACAACCAAATTCTAGTGCAATTATGATGTACTGAATTGTTGCTGTTATTACGGCTAACTATGGGTTATTTAGTGGAAATTGATGTAAATTTAAAACGGTTTTAACCTAAATACATCGGATACGGGTACGATCTATATAATATAGTAACTGACCTGCACAACGAATGAACGAACAAATTTGATAACAATTAAAAAGTATATAATCAGCCAACGTTTAAAGACAGATATATCCTACCCAGGGTATTTTTTTTTTAGTTTCATGAAAAAAATAGTCGAGCGAAAGGCTAAAAAGCGGTAGAGAAGCACAATCGGCATAATTCCATTGTTTACCACAACAGAAATTTTTCATTAATGTTTCTTACAACGTCATCACGTAAAATAGTCCTCCATAAATTGGCTTTTAAATACAAGTTTGGACAATTACAGAAACAATAATTAAATTACAATCAAATTAAATGTTGTAACACACTTAACAGGTGCAAACCGCAGCATAAATTTAGCAATAATTATAATTCACCACTTGAGTTTGTGAATATAGATTGTTCTTGAAATGTGACCACTAAGTATTCAATTATAATAATAATATGGATTCACATAGAGGCTCCTATTTTATATGTATACTAGTTGTTTCGCGCAACTACGATCCATGTATGTATTTCTTATGTAATATAGTTACCAGTATGATTACTTAACGATCTATCGGTTTAAAAAAAAAACTTTGACTAAAAACTTAAATAGTTTTCTATCCTATATCTTGTCAGAATATATAGTCAGCCTCTAAATATAAAGAGTTAAGTAAGTAAGTAAGTAACAGCCCATTAACGTCTCACTGGTGGGCACAGGCCTCCTCGATCCGAGAAGCGAGGGTTTTTAGAGTATAGATCCACCACGCTGCTACACTGCGGATTGGCAGGCATAGTACACAAGTGCATTCTCTATTCCTTCACTCTTATAGTCCGATGTGACGAGAATCCGATACAACCGGAGAGAGATCGGGCGCAGGACCGACCGCTTAACGTGCTCTCCGAGGCACCGGGGTGTGGATCACACCGCCAACTTCCCAACTTCGGGCTAATATTAAGAAAATCATAATAGAAAACTCAATATTGATTTTTGAATTGGCCCGACCCGGGACTCGAACCCAGGACTTCTCGTCTGTAGTGGAAAATGCTAACCACTAGAGCAAAGAGTTAAGTATAAAAATCTAATTTCGTAAAACAGATAACTAGAAAATTTAACATTTTTTAAAGACTGAATAACACTAACTATTTCACAAGTGGATACATAGTCGTATCCACTTGTGAAATCATTATAATCTCTAACGCAATGTATGTATTAATGATTTAATAATAATTAATAACATTATCATAACAAATATCGTTTCAATTTCAAACATAATAACACTTAATTCGTTACAGTTCGTTAGAGCCGATACACTTCAGCAAGACTAATTGAAATGAAAAAATATATACGAAACGAAATGTAAACATCAATAAAAGTCTGGCTTTTTATTAAACTTAATAGTTTCACGAGGAATGCAATATTTGAATTGAAACATCGAGATATAAAAACAAATATTTTCATGCGAACGATGAGATATTAAGCCGCACTTCTGTGAAAAACGATACCAGAGAGCTCCAACTGAATATTGTGTTTTACAAACAAATTTAAACCAATATTTTTGTATTAAGCTATATTGATACTCGTATAAAGCAAAAAAAGAATTGTATTTCTCTTGTAACGGTATATATATTTTGTTGCGATTCAAAGGCGTATTCAATTTAAACAATAACTAGTTTTACCCGGCTGCCTTCCCCGCTTATTTAATAATCTCGTTGAAATATAAAGAAATTTGTATTTTCATCGCTGTTTTTTGGTTTTTATATAATCAATTTTGTTGTTTATATAATTTTGTTAAAGTGATCCCCCATGGGAACACAGGACGGAAGTTCTAACGGCTGCTTATCAGCGCAGAGTGGCCGCGAGAGCCCGAGGGGAATTACCAGACGCTGATGAAGTAAGGATGGTCCGGGTTCTAGCTAACAAAGCCTTGACACAAAGGTGGCAGGCGTGGCCATTGTAGGGGCGATCCGCCGTCATCTGGACAAGTGGCTGGGCAGAGAGCACGGATCGCTCTCCTACAGATTGGTACAGAAACTTTTTGAGGCGCATGAGGGTATTTTTTACGGATGAAGCGTGTGATTAGCGTCACGAAGATATGCAGCGGTTTTTATGCTAATTCGTTTGAAGGTTACGTACTTAGGTACGTAGTATTAATACTTTCAAATAACATATGACACTTTAATTTGCCACTTAATAATTTCATAATTTAATATATTATTTTTCATAAAATAATTTTCTTTTCTAAATTTTTATTAATGAAATTTTAATAAATTATTTGTATTTATTTTCGTCACTCTTAATACTGTAATGACAATTAAATTCATTAAATTCCTAACATGTCTTCTTGTTTCAACCCCTCTGATTCTCGGAAATCTAAAATTTTATACATACATAGCATCACGCCTCATTCCCATAGGGGTAGGCAGAGACAACATCCTTCCACTTGCGACGATCCTTGCATATCTCCTTCGCTTCTTTCATTCTCAATAAACCTTTCATACAAGTTCGTCGGTTTAGAGTACTCTTAACCTGGCCCTTATTTAAATATTTATAATTTTAAATTTTTAGATGTGTATAAATGTGTATAAGTAAGACTTAAAAAATAGGTTGCCAAATAAGTTTCCCTTCTGACATAAGCACGTTGTACGCACGCACTTTTAATATTGTCTAATATTTCAAATAACTCTCGTATTTCTTCTTATATAAGAATCATCTGGCTATGACAAACAAGATACAAAAGAATTATAGAAATTGGTTCAGCCATTGGCGCGTGGTGCCGTGATAGAGGATACAGCTCGCATATATTGGAGTTCAGACTGCAGTGTATAAGTTACGTCACCTTTTTCGGTTGCGTTTATATGAAAGAAAGAAAATTATAACGAATGGAGCTGTACCTCTCGCATCGTCAGCTTGACAGGTCAATTTCACCTCGCTCTTCACAATTACACCTAGTAAATTGGATTGATTCAAGTGTAATGAGAAATGTGGCCTGAGTAATTACACCTCTTATAGTTGTAAAGGTGGTTTTCTTTTAAAGGTTTATACTTGCTGTTTTTAAATTGGAGACTTCTCTAGGCATTTTATTTTGTGTCTACAGAATGATTCTACTCTAGAAGATCGACCAAGAATGCGAAAAAGTTTTGGTCCACGCTTTCCTGCTATACTATAATTAATCATTTAATAATAATAACAAATTAAACACACATATACATGGGACTTAAAATACAACACAATTTAATATTAACTTAGTTGACAGCAGGACACATTTAAGGATGTCACAATTGAGAAAAATAAGCAATAAAACCAAGTTTTACTTCTTTTGGCGCGTTAGGGATAAATGATGAGAGTAAATTTTTACGATGCGCATGCACACCGTCACAAAAAACCGACACCCTGAAGTTAGCTATAGTCAACATTTTAGTTTTTTCCAATATTTTATAATTATGTAATACCTTGGTTATTCTATTATATTACATGTTAGACATATTGTGACATTGAGAATATCAACGTGACATTCTTATGAAAATTATAACTTTCACACTCAACTATAGAAAACAGATTATAAACTATTTATATCCAATGAAAAATAGTTTACGTTTATTATTTTCGGATCTTTGGTCTTTGACTTTCATTGAGTGAACGAATGATGGATGTATTTGAATTTGACAAGCAAGAAAAACTACGGCGTGGATTTATGGTTAAAATTTCGAAGATACTAACTGTTGCTTATATATTATTTTGCATTTTTTTTTTGTATTATTAAGTAATCGCGCTAAAAGTTGTGCTATATAATGATAGTGACTGATAATTTAAAAGTTCCGAGACAAAGTTTATGCATATCATTGTTTGAAAAGATTTTTATCTTGTTACGCTAAAGAAGTATCACCTATCCTAGTGAAAAAAAACCTATCCTATGTCTTAAATCGGAACATTTTCAACAAATATAAAAAAAAACATCAAAATTGGTTGAGTAGTTTCGGAGTTCGTAGGGAATAAATATATTGCATATGGATATACGAGCGTAGATGTATTTTTCAAATTCCAAAATCTATACACATAAAGTCACAAGCAGAAGCTAGTAGAAAATAATGACAAAATAACTTTTTTAATTTGTACATGGCAGAAAAACAGTCTTAGAGGTTCATTAAGAGATAATGAAATCCTAAGCAATCTCAAAGTAACAGTTACCTTAGTTTTTTTCCTTTAAATGAAATCTCCTTAATCCGCGGTAAGTCTACAGAAAGTAGAAAAATTCATTTTAATTATATTACGAGTTTAATTAATAATTCTATGAAATATTAGAGTAATATTTGCTTTCACGAGAACTTTAATTTCATCCGTTAATATCTAAGCGTTATATAAGCTACTTAAAATTTGTTATCGTTCTTAAAATGCTTTAGTGCTTTATAAAATGGGATCCCGGGAACTAAGCTTTTAGTATGTTACATTTCTATAAAAACATGTTTCTAATCTTTTATATAAGCCGATTAAAATAACATTTAGAAACATTTAATAAGGCTAATCTGTCTGTATTTTATTTCATAAAATCTTCGAGTGGCTAGACAGAATAAAAAGACTTTGTAAAATGTGTTATGTAATTTATAATAATTTAGATATTACCTCCCACCTCGTATGAGTCGAAGCAATTTGGTAAATTCTGACGATATACTAATAAACTGAATACACGGCCGACACTTCCTGCCGAAGTGGGAGGTATCAGAGATGCTTATAACATAGCAAACATGTTTAAGACACAGTTTGGGACCCATCAACATGAAACTAATTGTACTACAGGGAATGACTGGGGATGTCACGAACACGGTGGAGAGTCCGATGTGCTTCTCACTGAACGAAATTGAAGCTGTAATAAAAAATATGAAGCGTGGGAAATCGCCTGATCATGACAGCCTTAGTGTCGAGCACCTGCGGTACGGTGGTGTGCACCTTTCCAGAGTTCTCCAATTACTCTACAATTCCTGCGTTGCATATCGTTACCTACCAGACTCGATGATGATGACAGTTGTAATACCCATCGTTAAAAATAGAACAAGGGACGCGGCGGACAAATCCAACCACCGGCCAATATCCCTAGCGCTGACTCTAGCGAAGGTCCTCGACGGTTTGATGAATACCTACTTGGATAAAGCACTTAACTTACATGATGCTCAGTTTGGATTTAGGTAGGAAAGTTCCACAGAGAGTGCAGTATTGTGCATCAAGCAGACCGTGCGGTACTATGTAGACAAAAGGACGCAGGTATATGCGTGTTTTCTGGATTTGTCCAAATAACTAAGAACCGAATCCAGATTAAGACCGGAATTGATTTCCCTTTTCGAGTACTGATATGGACACCAGTCAAATATGGTTTGGTGGGGTAACTCATTAAGCCAACCCTATAGGCTGGAATGTGGAGTCAGACAGGGAGGGCTGACGTTGCCGAGGCTTTTCAACCTCTATATGAACTATCTGATCGGGAGACTGGGCAGGGCTGGGGTCGGATGTTCATTGGACGGCATCACGATGAATGATATTAGTTATGCGGTCGATATGGTTCTATTGAGTCCCTCGATCTGTGGTCTTAGGAGGTTGATAAAAATCTGTGAGGAATATGCAAACGATTCACCTCTGCATATTCCTCACAGAGGCTCAGCTACAGCCCCAAGAAAAGTGAATATCTTATCTTCAGGGGTAAAAACAAATGGTTGAACTTTGATCCACGTGTTCAACTTGCCGGAACGCCCCTGAGGAGGTTGGCTGAGTTCAAGTCTCTCGGGCATATTGTTACGGAACCTCTGGGCGACGACAGCGACTTGGAACGTGAACGTAGGGCTTTGTCGGTGCGAGGCAATATGCTGGCCCGCAGATTTGCATATTGTACGACGCAAGCTAAACTGGCGTTATTTAGAGCCTACTGCCAGTCCTTCACACATGCAGTTTGTGGACTGACTATACGCAGCGTGCATAGAATGCCCTGAGAGTTCAATACAACAACGTGCTGAGGGCGGTGTTGAGGATGTCTCGGCACTGCAGAGCATCAGCAATCTTTGCGGATGCACGGGTAGATGATTTCTACGCGATCATTCGTAAACGTGCTGCGTCATTAATGAGTAGGGTGATAGGCAGCTCCAACGTTATCCTCAGCACGTTTGCCAACAAGCTGGATAGCCCTCTCTGGAGGCACTGGAATGATGTACATGTCGGTCTTCGGGAGAGTCACGGTGAGAGGCCAAGATAATTGGGCCATAATTAAGTATATTAGCCTAAGCTTCGTAAATAAGCTATACTAATATAGAATAAGTCTGTATAACTAACAGTATTTCGTATTTTTTATGTTATTCTTATATATTAAGTTGGTACAATAAGTAGTATTAAGTATGTAAAATAATATGGGCACCTCGAGGGCCTGCAATAAAAATATATTATTATATATATAATATTTTCATCCAAGACCGTGTTTGTCTATCACTTTTTTATATAACTTATAAATTACTGAACGGTTTTTGAGGAAGCTTTTAATTTACAGTAGTGATACCTATTATCTTAAATTCCTAAGTTATCTTATGCATTTCATGTACAATATTCTGAACTTTTGGGCCATATAATTTCAATATACAGTAGTAATCCCTAACAATTAAAATACATAAGTAATCTTAAGCGTTTCATGTACGTTATTATAATCTTTAACACTAGATTATTACAATTAATATCTTGGAATAAATCTTAAACACACTAAAAACTAGTGGAATACCGACTGTTTCTATATTAGTCTATCGTTATTAAGCATGTTATCAAGTTTGGGGCTCATTGATTGGATGGATTCAAACTCCAAAACGGACAAAGGTAAGTAAAAACTATTTTTCTGTTAAAGAATATTAGTAAAAATTGTTTCTTTTTTTAACTAAAGGGAAAAATTATGTCCTCGGACTGTCCGGAAGGGCAACATTCAACCGACCATTCGCCACATTTACTGTCGGCTTTTTTCACAAGTGAACTATTATATGAAATTGGGTGCCAACACTCAAACTGGCATCGTAAACGTCAAACGCAATCGCTCTTTTTTCACGGTACAAAAAGTCGGCCTGTTTCAAATTGACACTCCAAATAAAATAAAAGTTCATCTTAGAGCACATTTTATTTCGCTTATTAAGGTAAGTTGCTGCCCATTAACGTCCCACTGCTGGGCACGGGCCTCCTCACTCATATGAGAGAGCGTTTTCAGAGCATAGACCCACCATGCTACTCCACTGTGGATTGGCAGGCATAGTACACAAGTAGACTCTCTATTCCTTAACTCGCATAGTCCAATGTGACGGGAATCGGAGAGAGATCAGTCGCCGGACCGGGCTTAAGGTGCTTTCCAAGGCACGGGGAAGGAACACACCGCCAACTTCCCAACTTCGGGCAAATATTGAAAAAATCTTAACAGAAAACAAAATATCGATACTGAATTAGCCCGACCCGAGACTCGCATCCAGGACGTCATGTCTGTAGTCGAACATGCTAACCATTAGAACAATGAAGCAGTTTTACCATGAGTCAACATTCTTGAATTAAAAAATTTTGATAATTAAGATCATAGTTCATAGTAAAAATATATAAACAGTATGGAAAATTTGCTTTTGTACCAAAATTAAACGATTGAACAGCGACGAATAATATACGACGATATAGAAACTAAAAGTCCGTGCGTACAAAGTACACATGTCAGAAGTGAAACTTCATTGGCAAACAATTTTTTTTGTTTCGTCTTCGTCGTCGTCTCAACCAATGGATGTCCACTGCTGGACAAAGGTCTCTTCTAATGAATTCCACTGGGCCCGATCTTGCGCCGCCTGTATCCAGAGGCTACCAGCGACCCGCCTGATGTCATCGGTCCTCCTGGTGCCGTCGCCGCGTTTTCCGGTGCAAGGCCGCCACTCTAGCACCTTTGGGCCCCAACGTTTATCGGTTCTGCGAAGTATGTGCCCTGCCCATTGCCACTTCAGCTTTGCAATTCGATAGGCTACGTCGGTGACTTTAGTTCTCCTACGGATCTCCTCATATCGGATTTGATCACGTAGAGAAACCACGAGCATAGACCTCTCCATCGCCCACTGAGTGGCTCTGAGTCTTCTTACTAGGCCCATAGTAAGCGGCCATGTCTCGGAACCATATGTAATCGCCGGCAACACGCACTGTTCGAAGACCTTGGTGTTCAGGCACTGAGGAATCGTGGATGAAAAGATGTCCGGTAGTTTACCGAACGCTGCCCATCCGAGTTGGTTTCGTCGGTTGACCTTTTTTTCAAAGCTAGACCTACCTAATTGGATCGTGTGTTTTTTTTATATTTATACAAATCTAAAACTTTAGACTTTAGATTATGTTAGATATTTAAAAAAATTATATTTTCGTAGGACTTCTGTCTATTAAATGACATAAGAATCAAATAGATATCGTCGTACACTATTTCAGACATTTAAGTGTACGGAAACGCAGTCGCGTGTGTTAGCTAGTTGGAAATATATCGTACCGTGGCTCAATAAAAAATCCATTATTGCCCTAAGGTATATTTTTAAAGTTAATTATTCACTAAAACAGAATAAAAAAGTGCGTGCGTTCAAAGTATAAATGTTACAAATGAAACTTCTTTGGAAAACCAATTTTATTACGATATATTTTCAACTACCTGACACACGCGACTTCGTTTGCGATATCTATTTGATACTTATGTCATTTAATAGACTAAAGAACTACGAAAATATATAAGTATAGACAATTTCGAGTAGATTTGGACATCATTACGGCCAAAGACTGCGACTGGAAATTTGTATAAAAATAGATTTAACTAACAAGAAATGTCATTATTGGTATTTTTATTTGAGGCTATTTACATTTAGAACTTCAAGTTTTATACAGGATAGGAATACGTGAAACTCGTCAGAAGAACTAATTTTTTGAGACAAAGAAAACATCATAAACATATGGTTTTGTTAAACCGTGATTCAGTTGAAAATGCAGCACTTCACCGTACTTTGCAGCAGGTTATAATGTGATAGATGGACAAATAAATTTAAGACTATGGAAAAAAGTTTCACAAAGACAGGCATACAAGGAATTCTCATGAATGTGTAGATTTAATTAGCAAATAACCTCACTGTTATGATTAGAGTTAATTCATTCACACATTTCCGAATTTTTTCAAAGGATAGAAATACTTGGAATGGATATATCATAAAGTCGCATGGCACTTTCACGTCGACAGAAGCGTTATTTATGGGCCTCTGCTTGTGATTTTTCGGAACAAAGGAAAGCTGAATCCAGACCGAGCTAGAAGACTGACCAATTCAAACAAAGGCCTCCCATCAAAACTAGTTTATGTATGAGTTTAATCTAGATTTGTGCATTTGTTAAATATTTTAACGTCTATACAACACGGCTAACTTTATATACACCTTAATTATTTGTTGTACGTACATAAAAATATTGACTCTATTAAAAGAGTTACTGGACGTCATATAACTTAAGAAACAAAAACAAACTTGTTATAAATTCTAGTAAGTTGCATAAAATTAACAATTCATTCAAGGGTAACTGTATACGTTTCTATAATAATCTTCCACAAGATATTCTAGAGACGTCAATTAATAAATTCAAAGTCTTTGTTAAGAGTCAAGTAGGCTTTTACAAAACTTTTAAACAGGCTCATTGACATATTTCAATACATGAATGATGATGACATTGAAGAACAACTTACAATCTCAATATACAGGGGTTCCTACCCTGTTCTGAGAAGAACCCATAACAAATTCATTCGGGTATCCTTTTTTACCATTATCATTACAATTACGTATTAATTTACGTAGATTATAGTACCACTTTACTCCCACGATTTTTTATCTTTATAACATTTACTCAATTAGTATTCATTTAATAAAACATTTATATTTATTAAGTATTATATTATATTATCATAGATGTGTAATTTGTTTTCTGTAAAACAGATACTAATTAGATGAAATCCAGAATAGTATGTTGGAGTTTAATTAATTTAGCAATACTAATATTAAAAATATCAACATACATGTATAATTAAAATACATATATTTAATAAATACTTTTCAAACGTAATACATACATAGCATCACGCCTAATTCCCATAGGGGTAGGCAGAGACAACATTCTTCCACTTGCCACGATCTTTGCATATCTCCTTCGCTTCTTTCAATCTCATTAAACCTTTCATACAAGTTCGTCGGTTTAGAGTACTCTTGACCTGGCCGTTATTTAAAATGTCCTGGATTTGGTCCAGGAACGTTCGCCTCGGTCTTCCCCTTCCAACTTTCGCATTCACTCTTGACTCATAAATCCTTTTTGTCAGTCTCCTTTCATTCATTCTCTCTACATGCCCAAACCATCTAAGCATACCTTTCTCAATTTTAGTCACTACGTCTTCTTTTATACCACAACGTTCTCTTATCACACTATTTCTTACTCTGTCACTCAGTTTTAATCCACTCATGCTTCTCAACGCTCTCATCTCTACCGCATTTATTTTACTTTTGTGATTCTTCTGCCATACCCAACTTTCACTACCATACATAAGTGTTGGCACCAACACTCCAGCATGCACTGCCAGTCTAGCCCTTTGAGACACCATCTGGCTATTCATAAAAGCATGCAGAGCACCATTTACCATATTCCCTGCATTCACTCTCCTTTCGATATCACTTTCACATGTTCCATCTTTTGTAAATTTAGATCCCAAGTATACAAATTCTTTCACCTCTTCCACTTGTTCCCCATCTATCAAAATATTGCCATTCATCATAGATTCATCTCGTTCAAAAAGCATAACTTTCGTTTTGTTTACATTCACTTTCATTCCTTTCCCTTTCAAAGCTTCATTCATAATATTTAGCATCTCCTGAAGCTCGTTAGCGGATGACGCAAGTATTACTTGATCATCAGCGTAGAGTAAACATTTGATGAGTAATTCATTCATTCTTAACCCATACATACATTCTTTTAAATCTGTCAAACATTTATCCATGAAAAGGTTGAACAGCCATGGTGACGCAACACATCCCTGTCGAACACCTCTTTCGACAGGAAACCACTCCGTGTACGCTCCGTTTATTCTGACACAGGCACTAGAACCCTCATAGAGAGACTTCAATGCTTGGATCAGACAACCGCTCACCCCATACGTAGATAACGTTGACCACAGCTCATTCCTCACCACTCGATCATAGGCCTTTTCTAAATCTACGAACGCGCAATAAACTTTTTGGTGTTTAGCCAAACATTTTTCAGTTATGCACCGTAAAGAAAAGACCTGATCCGTACATCCCATTCCTCTTCTAAATCCCGCTTGCACGTCCCATATTTTCCCATCAGTTTCATTAATCACCCTTTCAATTAATATCTTTGCATACAATTTGCCGACGACACTAAGAAGGCTGATACCGCGGTAATTTTTGCACTCCTGCTGTGACCCTTTTCCTTTATATAGAGGGACAATTACGGCCTTGCTCCAATCTCTTGGGACTTGACCTTTCTCCCAGCACATATTGAAAAGGCAGTACAGCTGAGCTACCACAATCCCGCGGCCAGCCTTCAGCATCTCGACTTCGAAACGTAATACGTTTATAATAAATCAAAATATTAAATGGACGCAAAAGTTTTCATTAAAATAGAGAGTTTTATACTATTAGCACGCTGAAGCCAAAATATAGTTATTAACACACAGTTATTAAATTAATCTATTTAGTAATTTTTTGTATAATTTACAAATTTTTAATTAATATTCACTCTGCACGAGTATTAATTTGTACAAGTAAACCTCTCCTGATTTCTCGTTGAAACCCATTTCCCCATAAACGCATTCATAAAATTATATATAATTTAAATGTACTCTTTTATGAATGACGTTAAATTTATAATGCTTTCGTTAAATTATTGTATGGACATGAGATGACAACTGCCTAATTGGTCTAGTGGTTAGCATGTTCGACTACAGCCATGAGGTCCTGGGTTCGAGTCCCGGGTCGGGCCAATTCGAAATAGATATTGAGTTTTCTATTAAGATTTTCTCAATATTTGCCCGAAGTTGGGAAGTCGGCGGTGTGCTCCACCCCCGTGCCTCGGACAGCACGTTAAGCCGTCTGTCCTACACCTGTTCTCTCTCCAATGGTGTCCGATTCCCGTCACATTGGGCTATGAGAGTGAAGATATAGGGAATGCACTAGTGTACTATGCCTGCCAATCTTCAGTGAAGCAGCGTGGTGGATCTATCCTCTGAAAACCCTCTCTCATATGAGTGAGGAGGCCTGTGTCCAGCAGTGGGACGTTAATGGAATGCTACTTACTAATAAAATATCATTTAATAGGTTAACGATTAATAATTCTTTTTTTGTGCATAAATTAATAGATATAGAGATATGAAAAATATGGTTTGATTATTGTCGGCACTTTTATTAACTTTTAAAATGTAAAAAGAAGTTATAATGACCTACCTGAAATCGGTCCAGTAGTTTTTTGTGAAAACGTTACAAACATACATACTTACATACAAATACACAAATGTTTCCTCTTTATAAAATTAGTTTAGACAAACTTATCAAACTTAAGCAAAAAAAATATCCAATTAAGCCATCGAAGGTAGGTATAGCTACCTACGGTGACTTAATAGGATATTTTCTTATACTGCGTTTTATTTATGAACTTAATCGATGTGCTGAATTTATGAATTACACCAATTGACTCATTACAACAATCGATATTTAGTTTTCTATTAAGATTTTCTTAATATTTGCCAGTAGTTGTAATATTTTTGTATAATTCTTTGGCGGTATATCTTTGCTGGCAAGAGATTTGTCTGCCGGTACAATGCTGTGTAGAAACCATATGAGGTATATCGCCTTTTACCAGATTAGCGCGCTTCCATCTTAGACTGTATCATCACTTACCATCAGGTAGGATCACAGTCAAGCGCTAACCCGTCAGCAATAAAAAAATTGTATGTTTTATGTTCAAATCTAATCCAAAACATGTACGAATAGAATGATTTTCTTATCATTCTTTCTTTATCGTTGCAAACTGCATATGCACGAGACGCAAAATAACAACAGATACATTTTTATATTATTCAGATAAAGGTACACAAATAGCTTGAAATCTAATATCAATGCGAATGGATCATGGATGTAGAGTGAAAAAGTATGGAGTTATAAAATAAAAAATGATATTCACCTTCCGTTTTCCAATACCGAATCGTTGAATTATACACAAAGCAAGCACTCGGAAACAACGAAGAGCGGGAAGTTTTTCCGCTTCATTAATATAACCTTTCATCCACCGCATGCAACGGTAACCTGAACACAATATTTAACTAACGACTTTATTCCCGATAGAGCCTCTATTTCTTGTATTTACTACAATCTGTATCAATTTGAATATTTAAATATATATAAAATAAATAATTGTTAGTCACACAATTTATAACACAAGAACGGCTAAACAGATTTAGCTGAAAATTTGTGGGGAGGTAGCTTAGTAAGTAGCAGCCCATTAACGTTCCACAGCTGGGCACAGGCCTCCTCACTCCGAGGAGCGAAGGTTTTTAGAGCATAGACCCACCACCCTACTCCACTGCGGATTGGCAGGCATAGTAGACAAGTGCACTCTCTATTCCTTCACTCTCATAGTCCGATGTGACGAGAATCAGACACGACCGGAGAGTGATCGGGCGCAGGACCGACGGCTTAACGTGCAGATGGGGAATTACCAGACGCTGATGAAGTAAGAAGGGTCAGGGTTCTAGCTGACAGAGCTTTGACCCAAAGGCGGCAGGAGGATCTGGGGTCCCCAGCGGCGGGCGTGGCTATAGTAGAAGCGATCCGTCCTCATCTGGATAAGTGGCTGGGCAGAGAGCACGGATCGCTCTCCTACAGGTTGGTACAGGTGCTGACCAGTCATGGTTGCTTCGGTAAATACCTGTATCAAACTGTTGGCTGTGAGCCGTCGGCCAGCTGTTACGAGTGTGGTGCCTCGTTAGATACAGCTTACCACACGGTGGCAGAATGTCCCGCCTGGGGTTCTCAGCGACTCATTTTGACGTCGCTGATCGGCACAAACCTCTCACTGGCTAATATTATAGATGTAATGCTCATCAGTGAGCAGGCCTGGAGAGCGGTTGCCTCCTTTTGCGAGACTGTCATCTCGCTTAAGGAGGCACGACAAAGGGAGAGGGTGAATGCCGCTGAGACACTCCGGCCCAGACGAAGGGGAGTAGGAAACAGGAGGCGGAGGTTCATGCAACTGTAGAATATCTCTGAGGCGAATACAACCGAGGGGTCAGAGAGGAATGCATCAACGAGCCTCTGGCTCCCCACTCATGGTTGATGACGATCCCGCTCAGTTTTAGTGGGTATTGCGAGTTCTTCCCCCTCACCGAGTCCCACACTCCCGACCCCACCGTCGGGGTGCGTAAATGCATTTCCCAGCGTCAAAAAAAAAACCAAAACTGTGCAACGGAATTCGTTTGAAGGTAAGTAAATTGATGAACAATATGATTTAAGCCACGATACTCAAAGGATAAATTCACAGATGAAGAAGTTCTCATTCCGAGGATCCGTCTTGGATTTACCATAATCATTAACAAATCACCGAGGCCAATCCATGAAATTATATGTGGTCGGAAAAGCATTTACGTTTTGAATTTTGAAACAGTGATTCACTGAAGAGTGCAACCTTTTCACCAAAATACATGGCCAATAAAGAATTAATGAAATCAGCTAGTTTATGATAAAACACGGTTAAGCTCCTGTTATATTAATGATACATAATTTAAATACTTATGATGTAACAATGAAATTGCTAGCTCGATTTTTATGGTCTATAACTTGCTAATATGAGAAATATGCGGAAAGGAAATCAAAAAACTTTATAAATACTCGATTCGTAAAGTAAACAAAAATGTGACGTAACCATGACAATAATTATTTTTTTTTTTGCATCAATCCCGATCTTTATATTTATGTATCTACTTTAATAAACATTAAATATTCTAAAGAAAACCTAGCGCGGTTCATACGGTATAATCAAATTATACTGTAAAAGTCTGAACCTGAGCGAACTTCTGAAGCCAATAGCAATAACTTTTGTTCTACAACTTCAAAATTGGCTTATAATTTTACGAGAACAAGTTGAATAACAACATACATTGTCTCGTATCCTTTTGATAATAAAATTTGACTATTGAAATTGTTCAGAATGTTTAACACTTGTACACAGTAAACTCACTAAATGGTAAATGGTAATAAAATCAAAGATTATCTAAAATAAATTAATATTTTATTATGAAGATCGTAATTTTACTTTTTAAGTAGTTCTTTAATATTATCATCAGTCGCACATTGGAAATGGACTAATACGTAATAAAGTGTGAAAAATTCTATATTTAACAATTATAATGCCTACTTAAATAAAGAACTTTTGGACTAAAATTTGAATATATATTCGTAATGATATTCAATAATGCAGTAAATTAATGCAATGCACTATGCAATTAAATAGGTCCAATTTTGAAAAAGAGGTAAACAGTAGAACATCTTTTCATCCACAATTCCTCAGTGCCTGAAGACCAAGGTCTTCGAACAGTGCGTGTTGCCAGCGATTACATATAGGTCCGAGACATAACCGCTGACTAGAAGCCTAGTAAGAAGACTCAGAGTCACTCAGCGGACAATGGAGAAGGCCTTGCTCGGAGTATCTCTACGTGATCGAATTAAAAATGAGATGATCCGTAGGAGAACTAAAGTCACCGACGTAGCCTACGAAATTGCAACGCTGAAGTGGTAAAGAGCAGGGCATATAGTTCGCAGAACCAATGGACGGTGGGGTCCGAAGGTGCTTGAATGGCGGCTTCACACCGTCGGAAAACCCCCCACCAGGTGAACCGATGACATGCAGCCGCTGGATACAAGCGGCGCAAGATCGGGCCCAGAGGAATTTATTAAGAGAGACCTTCTAGCAGTGGACGTTCATTAGTTGAGACGACGACGACGACGAATGCCGTAAAAAAAAGCGACATACAGATTATATACAAGACAAATCTGCTAATCTCAAATTTTAGTGTGAAGTAGGATCAAAAATCATTTGCCGCGTTCAGTATTAGCATTATAAACAAGACACCTAAATCAGTTATGGATTTGAAATTACATAATTTGAAATACTTCCAAGTCATTGTTATAATTGTAAATGGATATTATTTAAGCGATAAAAATGTTTTAACTTAATTCCAGAGACCCGTTTAATTTTTTTATCGCTGCCACTTTAATTTTTAACCGGTAAGTGTTCGCGTCTTTTTACGTGATACCATAGGACGTATTTGTAAATGTATATAGTTTTATGGTTTAAGGTAATTCTATCGCAAACTAAATACAATAATTGAGGTTACAAGGGAAACTAAATTTTTAGGCTTGCAAATAGATGAATTTATTACCTGGATATCTCAAACAGAAAATGTATGCTCTAGATTAAGTCAGCTTACTTTCGCACTGCGAAATGCTATCCAGAAAAGTTGACCAAAAGTCATTATAAGTAGCATAGGCAAGGCAGCATCCATAATTAGGTAGGGCATTATCTTTTGGGGAACCTCTAATCATATAAATAGCGTATTTGTTGCACAGAAAAAATGTATAAGAGCGATATGTGGAATTAAAAAAAGCGAAAGCTGCAAGCTGTACTTTAAAAAAATAAGTAATCTGACTGTGCCGTCTTTATATATATATGAATTAGCATTATTTTTAAAAAACAATGAAAACCTTTTCGAAAGGCTTCAGGGAGAACGTTGTAAAGACAGATTCCGATATCCCGATCATAAAAGTTCTTTTTTTAATAAAAGTCTTTGCGTGATGGCTATTAAATTTTTTAATAAATTACCAAAAGATATAAGGGAATATGCCACACAATTTAAAAATTGTATAAAATTCTGTCAAATCTTTTCTAATCAATAAAACTTTCTACTCCGTTGATGACTATTTAAAGCAACAATAAGTTACTATATTTAATAAGAGGTAATGTAATATATAACTTCACTTTAAGAACATAATTTAATAGTAGTAATTTTAAGTGAAAAACCTGTGTGATATATTATATATATATAAATAAAATTGGTTCGATATAATTTTATTATTGTTAATTGTAATAAAATTGGAATTATTTAATTAATAATGTAAACATATCTTTCCTTACATTTACTAAAACCTGTAATACGCAAACTGATTGATTTGATTTGATAATTATAATAATTTTCATTGGTAGTAGGTTTCAGTATTGTAGTCATTCTTTGTTAGTTAGTTGGTATTGTCATAGGAATATGTTTTATTATTAATATATAATTATTTTAAAATACAAACAGTGTGGCTATAAAGATAATCAAGGTACAGAGTGCGGTCCCAGTAAAGTCGCGTGTAACGTCTGGTGTCGGCGATCACAGATCTGAGCGGGGCCGCCTTAGTAGGTAGAAATATTTGTATAGATAACGGCGCCTGCGCAGCCACATAGATTTTGCATGGACACGCCAATATCATTAGCTGTTTAGATACTACATACAACAATCATAGGAAGTATTCTGACTCTGGTAGTGATTACTTAAAGCATTTTACTTGTAGCGGTTTTCCTCACTCATATAGAACCGGAAAAATTTATGTGTTGAGCCAATCGATGGGGCTTACATGATGATATAAACTAAGGCAGTACCGAGGTTTCTGCCTCTACCTTTTATATATTGGCAGAATTAACATTGTGAGTAAATTTATAAAAGTCTAATGTATAATATTTTATCATTGGAAAATGTAGATTTAAAATACATTTTTTTATTGCCGATAGCTAAGCACCTGACTGTGATTACATCTGATGGTTAGTGATGATACAGTGTCAGATCGGAGCGCGTTAATCTGGCAAGAGGCAATATACCTATTATGCCTTCCACACAGCATCGTACCGGAATACAAATCTCTTTGTTTGGTACGTCTTTGCTAGTAGGGTGGTAACTAGCGATGGCCTAAGCCTCCCACTATTTCAGACGTAGACAAAGTAGAAAATACAATTTTCTAAACATACCCTACTTATTAATATTCGAAGCCAGGGCCTCTACTAGTTAAGAATACTACTTGACCAGCGAGACCGTCACGAGAAAGTTAAGACTATCCTTTTTTTACTGACAGGCAAGATGGAGGCGCGCTCATCTGGTAAGAGGTAATTTACTCCTTCTAATTTCTAATCAGAATCGTACCGGAACACAATTCTCTTTTCTTAGGGGTACGTATTTGCTGGTAGGATGGTAACTAGCTACGGCCGAAGCCTCCTACTAATCTAGACTGAGACAAATTAGAAAATGCAATATCCTGAACTCGCCCTACCTACCACTGCGCCAGCGAGGCCGTTTTTCTTACAATAATATTCATATATTTCGGAAAATATGAAAATAAATACACTTTTTCTTTAATAATAATTAAGCAATTCATCAGTCGCTAAGAAAAATGGCAAACTTTGATTGAGTTCATTTTTTCCTACTACAAGAACCTATTTAGATTAATTTCCACTAATTGTAGTAATATAGTAAGTAATTCAATGTTAATATGTATTTTTATCAATAAATTTAATATTCTTTGTTAGAGAACAAAGGATTTTTATTACTTTAACTATTTATGTATTTAAATCTGTCTATACATATAAATAAAATTGGAGACTCGGTTTCAATAACATTTCACTAAAAGCAAATTAAAATATATGGTACAAATTGTCAAAATATATTTTTAACCGATGTTATCCGGATTCATTCGGGGCACCAGGGATGAATGCGAAAGTTGAACCCCTGGTGCTTCATTCATGGATGAAGAGGGTTCCGCTGGGTTTTAGTGGGTATTGCGAGGTCTGCTTGTTCGCCGAGTCCCACACTCCTGACACACGGTCGGGGTCAGTGCATAAAAGCATTTCCCAGCGAGAAAAAAAAAGGAGAAACCTAGGTTAGTTTTCCTTTATGTAGTAATAATTAAGTACTCGAATAATTTGGTATCATAAGTAATAGAATTTTCCGATTCTTCAAAACTAAATCTCACACTTTGCACGCGCGCCACAAATAAAATGTAACTCGCTCTCTCGCGCTGCCATTATTTATATTCACGTGTAAAACTCCCCACTCGAAATATAATACCCCAAGTAATTAAACTAGCTATTAAAACTGGAATAGCATTACTCGGAATTAGCATTTGTAAATGTTTTAATGATATATTCACAAAGACCTCAACATAATGTGAAAATAAAGTAATATAATTTTTTTTTATTTATAATAATAATGATTTTTAACAAAAGGAATCCGGAATTACGCAAGCAAAACTGCGTACTTATATTAGTAGACAGTTGAAAATTAAATGTATGATATTTCAGATTTTTTAATGGTACAAGCTTTTACAAATAAGTCTGATTTATTATATATATATTTTACTACCCCTGTATATTCTATAGCAAAAAATAAAAACAAATAAAACTATTTAACGCTAATTTATATACAAAATATAATTTCAAGTTTTAAATCATGGAGTTTTCATTTTTCAAAATTTCTAAGTTAAATAACTTGATTTACTAAAATTTGCCTTTAAAAACCATTTTTTTTTAAAAAAAAGGTTACGATTTTTTGTATTTAATCGCAAAAGCCTATAGTTTGCGCCGAAAAAATTATTGCCTTAAGAAATCTATAAGTATGAAGTATATAAAATTAATACGCGATATTGTTTGATTTTTATGTATTCATTATTAAGTTGACCTTAGATAACGTTTCGCAGGTTAAATTACTTAGCTGTAATATATATAATTTAAATGTACATAATATAAAACAGTGAAAAAATAATAAGCGACAAATTATTGTTTCCAAAAGAAAATTTCGCCAATAAAATAGTAAAAATTGTTTAAAGAAATTTAGAAATGACACAGAGATTTTATATGAAATTAAAAAAGCTGTTAAAATCATATTATGATTTCGCCAATAAAAATAAATATAAAAAGCCCTTAAATGTTTATCACTTACCACGTCCATGATAAAAAGGCTCGTTCACATGTTGAGACATTAAATACACCAAGAAGCTAATAAAAGCAAAAAAAATTAAACATAAAGAAACTTGACATAAAATCTTTAAAACTTTCATTGTTCCGAATATTTATAACACAAAAGTCAATAAGAAAAATCACATTTTTAAGATACTTTTAATAACAAAATTTAAAAAACAGTTTTTTTGAAACACAAAGTTCGTTGTTCAACCGCTCACTAACTCAACACTCGAGAAGTTCAGAGAGTTCCCAGAGGACTCCGGAACAGACAACCGATGTCGAGGAGAGTCGAGCAACGACTGCGCCTCTGCCTAAAGCCTTTCCTCTCTTCTGGCCCTCCCCTATTCCTCCGCCCTACAGGAAACACACGGAACTACAATTTTTGCAGTTGTATAGCAGCTAGTGATCGAAATTCCACCATAATTAAATTAAATTATAAATTTGTACATTATTACGGTTCTATTATCAAAGACTATAATAAAAAAGTAGTTCAATAATCTATTGGAAGGTTCAACAATACCTCAATAAGTTTGTTGTGGGCTCTTCTCAGATCAGGTCGCGAAAGAACCCTCGTAACTTTTGATTTTAAGTCGTTCTTGAGTACCATCATCAGATGTACATTAGAATTAGAATGTGTAAAAGGAAAAACATTATTTGACGATTCAAAAGTGCTGTAATATGCCTACTTGAATAAAGATATTTTGATTTGATTTATTTATATAGAATTGAGTCCTTATTTCCCTATGACACAGCATCACGCGTGCACGGCTGGACCAATTTAGATAATTCTTTTGTAGTTCTTTTTTATTATAGTCAGTAGAAGATTCTTATGAAAGATAAAAACAATGTTACGTGCAACGTCACGAATTGTAAGAAAACTTAAACGCCGTAGTAACATTTCTAATGTACAATAAAGAGAATAAATAAGTGATGATATAGTCTAAGTTCGAATGGCGTTAATCTGGTAAGAGGCATATCTCTTATGGTTTCTACACAGCATCGTACTGGAACACAAATGTCTTTGCTTGACGGTACATCTTTGCTGGTAGGGTGGTAACTAGTCACGGCCAAAGCCTCCCACCAATCCAGATTCATTCATGCGAGTGCTTATACGAATATTATTTAAGTCCCTTCAGTTTCTTTATAGCAAGGTTTTTTTATGCGAAATGAAATTTGGCATCATTACTCCTGTCGCAACGTAGATGATCACTAAGACCGGGTTTCATATGATTGGGATATATAATCAAAAACGATCACTTACAGCGAAATAATCCCGATTGAATTTAAACTTTGGAATATGTTTTCCTTTCGAGACTTTTATTGAGAACGGGTTTCCCATATTCCCACGGCGTCGAGAATTTCGTGGGATATACCACGAGAGACGGCTAGTTTTACTATATAAGGTAGTCTTTTATAACCCAAGAATAGTTTAATCATGTTTATATTAAGAACAAGTGATAGAACAAATGGTAGACTGAAGCCGGTGAGTTTGTGAGTCTCTTTATATTAACTGCAGAACCTGATCATATAAAAAAATTAGTATATAATGAGAATATGTAATAGCGCATATGATAATCTACAATATATGTTTACTAACTAGTTCAGGTGACTTTGTCCGTCTTTTTGTAACTCTAGAGCAATTTGATATTTATGATAATTAGTATATAATTAGAAATCTATCATATCATATCATAATCTATATATTTACTAACTTTATCCGATGGTTTTGTCCATCTTTTCATAAGTCTAGAACCGCTTAATGTTTATGAAAATTAGTATATAATTAGAATATGTGATAGCGCATATGATAATCTATACGTTTACTAACTTTATCCGATGATTTTGTCCATCTTTTCATAAGTCTAGAACCGCTTAATGTTTATGAAAATTAGTATATAATTAGAATATGTGATAGCGCATATGATAATCTATACGTTTACTAACTTTATCCGATGATTTTGTCCATCTTTTCATAAGTCTAGAACCGCTTAATGTTTATGAAAATTAGTATATAATTAGAATATGTGATAGCGCATATGATAATCTATACGTTTACTAACTTTATCCGATGATTTTGTCCATCTTTTCATAAGTCTAGAACCGCTTAATGTTTATGAAAATTAGTATATAATTAGAATATGTGATAGCGCATATGATAATCTATACGTTTACTAACTTTATCCGATGATTTTGTCCATCTTTTCATAAGTCTAGAACCGCTTAATGTTTATGAAAATTAGTATATAATTAGAATATGTGATAGCGCATATGATAATCTATACGTTTACTAACTTTATCCGATGATTTTGTCCATCTTTTCATAAGTCTAGAACCGCTTAATGTTTATGAAAATTAGTATATAATTAGAATATGTGATAGCGCATATGATAATCTATACGTTTACTAACTTTATCCGATGATTTTGTCCATCTTTTCATAAGTCTAGAACCGCTTAATGTTTATGAAAATTAGTATATAATTAGAATATGTGATAGCGCATATGATAATCTATACGTTTACTAACTTTATCCGATGATTTTGTCCATCTTTTCATAAGTCTAGAACCGCTTAATGTTTATGAAAATTAGTATATAATTAGAATATGTGATAGCGCATATGATAATCTATACGTTTACTAACTTTATCCGATGATTTTGTCCATCTTTTCATAAGTCTAGAACCGCTTAATGTTTATGAAAATTAGTATATAATTAGAATATGTGATAGCGCATATGATAATCTATACGTTTACTAACTTTATCCGATGATTTTGTCCATCTTTTCATAAGTCTAGAACCGCTTAATGTTTATGAAAATTAGTATATAATTAGAATATGTGATAGCGCATATGATAATCTATACGTTTACTAACTTTATCCGATGATTTTGTCCATCTTTTCATAAGTCTAGAACCGCTTAATGTTTATGAAAATTAGTATATAATTAGAATATGTGATAGCGCATATGATAATCTATACGTTTACTAACTTTATCCGATGATTTTGTCCATCTTTTCATAAGTCTAGAACCGCTTAATGTTTATGAAAATTAGTATATAATTAGAATATGTGATAGCGCATATGATAATCTATACGTTTACTAACTTTATCCGATGATTTTGTCCATCTTTTCATAAGTCTAGAACCGCTTAATGTTTATGAAAATTAGTATATAATTAGAATATGTGATAGCGCATATGATAATCTATACGTTTACTAACTTTATCCGATGATTTTGTCCATCTTTTCATAAGTCTAGAACCGCTTAATGTTTATGAAAATTAGTATATAATTAGAATATGTGATAGCGCATATGATAATCTATACGTTTACTAACTTTATCCGATGATTTTGTCCATCTTTTCATAAGTCTAGAACCGCTTAATGTTTATGAAAATTAGTATATAATTAGAATATGTGATAGCGCATATGATAATCTATACGTTTACTAACTTTATCCGATGATTTTGTCCATCTTTTCATAAGTCTAGAACCGCTTAATGTTTATGAAAATTAGTATATAATTAGAATATGTGATAGCGCATATGATAATCTATACGTTTACTAACTTTATCCGATGATTTTGTCCATCTTTTCATAAGTCTAGAACCGCTTAATGTTTATGAAAATTAGTATATAATTAGAATATGTGATAGCGCATATGATAGTCTATATGTTTACTAATTTTATCCGATGGTTTTGTCCATCTTTTCATAAGTCTAGAACCGCTTAATGTTTATGAAAATTAGTATATAATTAGAATATGTGATAGCGCATACGATAATCTACAATATATGTTTACCAACTTGTACTTTGTTCATCTTTTTGTAACTCTAGAGCAGTTTGATGTTTGTGAAGATTAGTACATAATTAGAATATGTGATAGCGCATATGATAATCTATATGTTTACTAACTTTATCCGATGGCTTTGTTCCTCTTTTTATAACTCCAGAATAGCTTGATTATGAAAATTTGTATATATTATAACTATGTGATAGTACAAATGATACGTTGCATATTTACTAACTTTATCCGGTGGTTTTGTCTGTCTGTATATCCAGTTAAAACTCACGAATATCTTGACTAATCTTAATGTCAATTGCTATATAGCGAGAAATGCGATTCTACCTAATAATTTCAATATATAAATCAATTCCTGGTCGTTAGTCTTACTAATAGTCGAGAACAGCGAGGACTAATTATTTGTAGAAGATTTAAAAGGTAAGTGAATATGAAAAAAATGCTTGGAATATAGTAAAACAACAATTTTGTTTTCCCTTAGGAACTATTCTTACTTGTCAAACATTTGATGTCCGTGCCGTAGTTTAGAAATATAATTAAAATGACAGAATACTTTTGTTTTTGACATTTGACGTTAACAACCAACTATTTATGATCGCAACTATAATATTTTACGGACTTTGGCAGGAATCTGGGCGTTTTTTGATTACGAATCATTTTTGTTCCGGTTAAGTTTTGACCACATTATTTACTTAAGTCGAAACATTCTGCAATTCTCATTCGGCTTTATTATTTATTGATGACATGTCATACAGGTGGCGATATACAGGCAATTATATTTATTTTAACAGAGATGGCGTTAGAAGTGGCATCTTTATTAAGAATAGTCTAGTCTAGTCTAGTCTAGAACTCCACAATACAAGCTCGCATAGTGTGGAGTTCACTGGATAATACAATTGAAAATATTGCACAAACTACACAGTCAACATAATAATTATTATTCATATGTTGTATGGTTTAACTTTAAGGCCAAAATTTTATTTTTTCTTTATGTATTATCACTTGTGTATCAGCAAACAAATGTCTATATATATTTATATATGTATACATTTGTTTGTTTGTTTTTGCAATATTTTATGTTAGTGTGTGAAGCTTAATAAAGAAATGAAAAATAAATCATAACCCACAATAAAGATCTACCGTACGACTTTTTATATGTGGCATTATATGCCATATTATTATGCGGCAGAGATATCTATATTATAGCTGCACAAATATAGTCTACCTTTTTATTATTTTTATCATTTTTCTTTTAATTAACTATTTCTTTTTTTATGATTTTTTTTAATTTTGCCATTTACCTGTTATTCGCTTAATTTTCATTTCATTGTTAATTAACTCTTATTTTAATTTTTTTTTCATTTTTCATGCCGAATTTGTAAATATTTCGTTAAGACTGGATTTTGTATTTTAATGTTATTATGTATAAATGTTCATTCACTTTTTATTGTAGTTAGCTGTTTATTTTAATTTAAATATTCTGTGGCGTCACCAGGGGTCTCACAACAGCTGAGCTGTAAACCCTTTCCAGGCGGTGTTACAGACAGTAATACTGCGAAGTTATATTAAGTAAGAATACTGTATGTAATACCACTTTTGAATAAATGCTTTTTCTTTCTTTCCATATATTTTTCGTGCCGCATTCTCTTACTAAGAACGGGTTGCTATATATATGTAAGGGATCGTGAATTAGACGAGTAACATCGCGGTAAACAGTTAGTAAATGAATAAAATATGATTTAACAGACTTGTATCGCGCACTGGTTGTTAACAGGCGTGTAATAAGTAGCTGCCTATTAACATACAAACGTGGAGCACAGGCCTCGATTCTCATAAGAGAAAGGGTATTCAGAAAATTAACCCAAGACGCTGCTCCACTGTCGGCAGGTTATACAAAAATTGGACCTAGGTTGGATATTTTCCTTTAAAGATAAACTATATACAACATAATACGGACCAGTGACTTTCAACGTCTTTATACATTGGGCCATCAATTAAACTTAGTACAGGTTTTTTTGAAGTTAGTACCAAAATTAAAATCAAAATTCTTTATTCAATTAAGCTCTGTGTACTTTTATATCGCCAATAGTTTGTCCGTTGGTAACAAATCCACCACCGGTTCAGAAAGATTTCGCTGAGAAGAAATCGAAATGAAACTTAGTTATTACTCTTCTAAATATAGCTGTGAGCCCCTTCGACTCACAACATAACCGGATCAGTCTAAAGAGAAGAAAATAACTTTACATGAAACGCCTTCAATATTCACTATTAGAGCCAGAATGCTTCCTGTGACCGTCGTGTGTGATGACAAGCGTCCTTTGTTGAAGACTATTGAAGCACATTAAATGTAGTGATGAATGACGTCAGAAAAAGAGTTTTGGCAGTCGTAGCTGGAGGATGTACAATCATGGGATATCGCCCGATAAATATGGGACTAAGTGGTAAGTAAGGATCGTCAGATAAAGGAATTAAATGGATAAGGGATATTGCATTGACTTGAAATTATAAAACAGTTGGTAATATAACCTAAGCGTTAAACCTAATAAAATGATGTAGAAAAAGATCAAAGAAAGATGCGTACTTTCCCGATCATATTGTTCAAGGATGCAAGGGGAAAATTTATTATTCGTTCATCTTGTATTTGTAGGTTACAATGTGTTTAACTTCGGTATGCAACTGATATCAAGTTCAAACATTTCTATCGCTTAAATAGTCTTCAACATTAAAATATGCCATTTGTAAAAGGTTGTTTTAGACATATTTGATAAAATTTTGTGGAGACGAATTCAAGAGTGATTCATTTAGCGGCTACAAAGTCCAATACTATTCCTTTACCTAGTAGACATCGCTATCAAGCGAAAAGGCCACCTTTTGAACTCTGCATACTTCTGTATGTTGTCATTTGTTTTTGTTGTCTTGTTGTGGTGTATCAAAAAGTAGTACATACATACATACATAGCATCACGCCTCATTCCCATTGGGGTAGGCAGAGACAACATCCTTCCACTTACCACGATTCTTGCATATCTCCTTCGCTTCTTTCATTCTTATTAAACCTTTGATACAAGTTCATCGGTTTAGAGTACTCTTGATCTGGCCGTTATTTAAAATGTCCTGGATTTGGTCCAGGAACGTTCGCCTCGGTCTTCCCCTTCCAACTTTCGCATTCACTCTTGACTCATAAATCCTTTTTGTCAGTCTCCTTTCATTCATTCTCTCTACATGCCCAAACCATCTAAGCATACCTTTCTCAATTTTAGTCACTACGTCTTCTTTTATACCACAACGTTCTCTTATCACACTATTTCTCACTCTGTCACTCAGTTTTAATCCACTCATGCTTCTCAACGCTCTCATCTCTACCGCATTTATTTTACTTTTGTGATTCTTCTGCCATACCCAACTTTCACTACCATACATAAGTGTTGGCACCAACACTCCAGCATGCACTGCCAGTCTAGCCCTTTGAGACACCATCTGGCTATTCATAAAAGCATGCAGAGCACCATTTACCATATTCCCTGCATTCACTCTCCTTTCGATATCACTTTCACATGTTCCATCTTTTGTAAATTTAGATCCCAAGTATACAAATTCTTTCACCTCTTCCACTTGTTCCCCATCTATCAAAATATTGCCATTCATCATAGATTCATCTCGTTCAAAAAGCATAACTTTCGTTTTGTTTACATTCACGTTCATTCCTTTCCCTTTCAAAGCTTCATTCATAATATTTAGCGTCTCTTGTAGCTCATTAGCGGATGACGCAAGTATTACTTGATGTATTAGTGAATATTATTAGTAAACATTTGATGAGTAATTCATTTATTCTTAACCCATACATACTTTGTTTTAAATCTGTCAAACAGTTATCCATGAATAGCTTGAACAGCCATGGTGACGCAACACATCCCTGTCGAACACCTCTTTTGACAGGATCCACTCCGTATACGCTCCGTTTATTCTGACACAAGCACTAGAACCCTCATAGAGAGACTTCAATGCTTGGATCAGACAACCGCTCACCCCATACGTAGATAACGTTGACCACAGCTCATTCCTCACCACTCGATCATAGGCCTTTTCTAAATCTACGAACGCGCAATAAACTTTTTGGTGTTTAGCCAAACATTTTTCAGTTATGCACCGTAAAGAAAAGACCTGATCCGTACATCCCATTCCTCTTCTAAATCCCGCTTGCACATCCCATATTTTCTCATCAGTTTCATTAATCACCCTTTCAATCAATATCTTTGCATAAAATGTGCCGACGATACTAAGAAGGCTGATACCGCGGTAATTTTTGCACTCCTGCTGTGACCGTTTTCCTTTATACAGAGGGACAATTACGGCCTTGCTCCAATCTCTTGGAAGTTGGCTTTTCTCCCAGCATTTATTGAAAAGGCAGTACAGCTGAGCTACCACAATCCCGCGGCCTGCCTTCAGCATCTCGACGGACACTCTCTCATACCCAGCAGCCTTACCTGATTTCATACCTTTTATCGCTATCACTGAAACTTGTCACAAAAAGTAGTAAGTATACAAATAAGGTCCAATAGGCGTAGTCTTAAAGTTTCATAAAAAATGAAAGCTCAATTGCAATATACATTATTCGGTATATATACGAAGTTTATACACGATTTTTTTCTATTGGTATGTTTGTTCCGGCCAATCTCTGAAACGGCTGGACCAATTTTTACGAGACTTAACTGATACCATGAGGAAGAACTTACGCGATACGCGTGTAAGAAAATACCATTACGATGACATAAATATAAAAGATATTTAGAAGAATTTTATTATACAGAAAAATAGTTAACGCGCTTGAGAATAAGTAATTGTAGAATCATTATTGAAAGTAGAACAAATACCTTAAGTAGAAATATATATATATATAAATATACGAAACTTTATTTAGTACTTTTATATATCACTCCTAATATATCGCAGGATGCTATAATATATTACTGTTTTCTTTTTAAATTAAAACCAACTATACAAATACAAACGCCAAAGTCATCGTAATCCAAGTTAAATACATGACATAAATGTAATTCAACAGTAAAGTGTAATGAAAATCAGTTATGATTACGAATGAATTATAATATTAACTCATTGAAAGTAAAGAACCGGTTAAAATACTATTAGATTATTAAATTATTTGCTAAATTTCGCTTTTTAAACAAATAATACTTACAATTATAAAACAAAAGCTATTAAACACTTAAAATTCCAATCATTTACCGTAGCGTTGCATATCGCGACCAGTATGTCTTGTTAAAAGAAAAACCAAATACGCTAAACAAAATCAAAACCAAAAATAACATAACTCTATAGAAAATCTTTACGGCTTTATTGTTCCCAATTTCTATAATACTATGCTAATATTAAGAAGTCATTTTATTGTTTTTAATTACATAATAATTAATTTAATTCTTTATTAGTCCATTACTTAACCGCTCTTTGACACACTTGAAACTTCCACTTCCCAGAGGACTCCGGAAAACAAGCGATATCGCAGAGCTACGAGCAACGACTGCGCCTTTGCTTGGAACCTGTACACCCTTCTGGTTCTCCTGTAACATTTTATCCTCTATATTATACAGTAAAATTCATATTTTATTCATCTCCAGTATTATAAAATACTTGCTATACAAAAAACTTAAAAAAAGACCAATTCGTGCCACAGATAAATTAAGTAACTCATGTTAATTCCTGCCTGGGGTTCTCAACAACTCATTATGACGTCGCTCATCGGCACAGACCTCTCACTGGCTCATATCATCAGTGAGCAGGCCTGGAGAATGGTTGCCTCTTTTTGCGAAACTGTCAACTCGCTTAAGGAGGCACGACAAAGGGAGAGGGTGAATGCCGCTAAGGCGCTCCGGCCTTAACGAAGAGGAGTAGGAAACAAGAGGCGGAGGTTCATACAACTCCTCCCCCTGTAGAATATCTGTGAGCCGGCTACAGCCGAGGGGCTAGAGAGGAATGCCTCAACAAACCTTTGGCTCCCCAATCATGGTTGACGACGGCCCCGCTGGGTTTTAGTGGGTATTGCGAGTTCCCCCTCGCGGAGTCATACACTCCCGACCCCACAGTCGGGGTGCATAAATACATTTCCCAGTGACAAAAAAAACTCATGTTGAAGAGAAAAGTCCAAGAAAAACTTCAATACTCACAGCGATATATTAAATATCATTTTATATATCCGTAATATATTTCTAATACAGCAAAAGGAACGAATTACACAAGTTTATTATATTCTAGGGTGAAAAATCTTCTTAAATAATTCTAATACATACAATAGTTAAAACTGTATTTCGGCTTACAGCGCCAATCTCCAAAATTCGTGCTTAGAAATGTATATAAGCGAAAATATGTATTATTAAAAAAAGTAATAAAAAAATATATATTATTTGTCTTGTGTGTAATGTGCCAATTTTACTCCATACTATCTACTATCCGTATTGTATTGTATGTCTGAAAATAGAATACATATATCATAAATCTATATAAAAATAATATCAGATAAGTAAATAGACATACGTTGCGTCGTCATTACATGTGAGGAAACTAAAGGGAAAGACAATGATTTATATTAATTTTATGAAAGTATCTAAGGAGGGAGCACGTTGAATTTCCCTTGGAAGAGCATTGCTCAAGCGTGTAGGTGCAACTGTATAGGAATCTTGAAAAAAAATTGGGTGGTGTATAGGAGTTCGCAATTTTAGACTATATGGAGACAATAGTGCAATCCTATGCCAGCTATCTTGTATGAGGGGCTGCGAGGATCGAACAACACGCGGTACAGAAGAGAAAGAATGTGTAGATTCCGGCGACATCGGATTGCTATAAACCAAATTCGGAAACGTGGTCATGTTTACGTAATCTACATATGAACCTAGTAGCAATATTTTGAAGACGCTCAAGTTTGTTTAATTGGTCCTCATTCAAGCCAAGATATATCGAGAACGGACAGTTGTTAGGAGTAGGCTAATATCTAAATGATTTGATAGTACCAAATTTTCTTTCAATGAAATTCAATTGAATTTAATATTTCTTTATTTGCGAATTTGGGTTATATTACAGTGAACAATTTGTGTTGTACAGTTCCTTCAAACTTCGCCTCACGACTTGCAATATAATAATTTATATTATTAATGTATATTTATAAATAAGGAAATTTTGTTGAATATCTTAATGATCCTGGACGCTGTAATAGGGACTGTCGATTAAATATTTTTAGTGTCATTTTAAATTTGTTTAAGTTTTCGATTTTTGCTATATTTTCAGGCTTATAATAAGGCAGTGAAAGTTGGGTATGGCAGAAGAATCAGAAAAGTAAAATAAATGCGGTAGAGATGAGAGCGTTGAGAAGTATGTGTGGATTAAAACTGAGTGACAGAGTAAGAATTGGTGTGATAAGAGAACGTAGAGTTATAAAAGAAGGTGTAGTGACTAAAATTGAGAAAGCTATGCTTAGATGGTTTGGACATGTAGAGACAATGAATGAAAGGAGACTGACAAAATGAATCAAGAGTAAATGCGAAAACTGGAAGGCGAAGACCAAGGCGATCGTTCCTGGACCAAATCCAGGACATTTTAATTAAGGGCCAAGTAAAGAGTACTCTAAACCGACGAACTTGTGTGAAAGGTTTAATAAGAATGAAAGAAACGAAGGAGATATGCAAGAATCGTACAAGTGGAAGGATGTTGTTTCTGCCTATCCCTAAGGGAGTGAGGCGTGGTGCTATGTATGTATGTATAAAGCTTTATTGGTATTACAAATGCACTATTCCTAAAGAGATTAGATTTTGACGCCGGTAAACATAATTTATGGTTACGTCTAGTAGTTGTAAGTTTCTGAGTTATATGCAAGTTTTTACGGACCTGTAATGTTAACTCAAATGTATATATTGTATCGGGAATGGCCGAGTAAATAATATATAAATATAATTTAATAAAATAATCAATCGAACATTCAATGCACAATTTTCAAGATCTGTATTCATTATAGTTCTTACTTTTTTCTATTCATGTGATTATAAACATAGAAACACAATTATCATTGACACATAACCAAGACAAGGTTTTTATATTACATAATTATACTTAGCTTTGTATCGCAGAACAGCCCAATTAACTAACACAATTAACTTAAGACTGAGAACTAAACAGTTCCAATATTCGTGAACGACTCCCTCTCTAATAACCCACACTCGACAAGATAACTGGTATCCGCGCCAATTTATGCAACCATTTGAAAATAAGTCAATGGCACCATCTTATTAAACATTAGACCGATACTTTTATACCACTCGATTGACAATCTTATTTTAAAATACAATCGAAATACAATCGCAATAACACTCAATACTTACGCAATAGTAAATGTACGATCTAACTCGGCAATAATAGTCAAAATACAATCCAATAAAACTATGTTACTTCCTGAATAGTTAATTGACGATCTCAATTAATAATATAACCCTAACAATTGATGGTAATGTTAATATTCTAGACTGACTGAAGTATTCCTTATAGCTATCCATTTGTTTCAATTTAAATATTGCTCTTACACATTTTGCCCTTACACCTTCTTTTCTTCACCTGGAAGGACCAGTAAAGCGTAGAATCTATATCTACAAATACCGAGATTTTTAATTTTTTGGCTATAAGGTATTACGCAACTGTTAAACACAATAGGTGGAAGGTTAGCCCAGTCCACCCTCGAGATCACGCCAGGGCTGGCAATAATATATAGCCAACGACTTTGTTTGATTTACTTTTAGTCCGTAACATTTACTCAATTCACTGATCGCAACGATATCATTATTGATGGCAGCAATGGCATTAGGCAAATCCTCGAGAGTGGATTTCGAGTAAATTAAAAGATTGTCTGCATACATGTGATAAAGAGGAGATATTTTTTGAGTGACTGAGTTAAAGACAATTACACCACCCTGAGATACTCCAGCACGTACATCGCAACAAGATGATAACTTTTATCTACACGAACACATTGCTTACGATCTTTTTTTTTCTCATAATATTTTTTTATTTGGCCTTGAAACTTATTGAGAAGACTAGATAGTTGGAAAAAACATATTTTTGATTTCTTAATGATACTCTATTAAGGAAAATTAATGCAAAAAGATTCAAACACGATAGCTGTTCAATATTGTAGTCGTAAATATTCCTTAAATAATAATCTAAGTAAGTCCTTCTAACCACAGCTCTACTACTACAGTTACTCGTGCAAGTCCTTTCAAAATCGATCTTAGTTTCTGAGGGTTTCTGTTCCGATTGCCAACAATAATTGTCTCCTTGATGCGCTTTATTTTGTAATTATATAATATCTTAATAATTTTATTATATTACTTGTTAGATATGCTTAATTTCTTATATTTTCAAGAACTTTGTAGAAGAAGTTAATCTTGAAACCATCGAACCACTGATGGACAAATGTTAATTGAACGTAACAGACTTACTAAAATCTCGAAGTCAACGCTGCTAAACGTATCACTAAATTGTAAAACAGTTAAGACTTTTAGTTGTTTGTTATTCAATGTCGTCGGTGACTTGCACCACCGACGGTGCTGGGAGCATTCTGGAAACCTAGTTGAAATTCATTTAGCAGATTATCTCTATTAAGGAAATAATTTAATTAATGGACACCAACTTTTGCAGGACTTTGAAGAGGAATGGAAGAATGGATATTGGATGAAATTCGGAAAAGTCCGTAACATTATTTTACTGTCGCTCAGTAATTTGTAGGTTGAGTAATACTATTCTCAGATTCTTCATTATTATATTACACACTTTCAATGACTCAAAACATAATACTAACGTTGGTACAAATTATGAACTGTCACTAGGCGAATGTTTCTTCATTCTCCTGTGCTACATTTCTGATACTCCCCCCTCCCCTCCCCTGTGAAACTCTAATAAAGATAAATCCACCAATCACAGTCGTGAAAATGACGGCCAAACAGAAGTTTTGATTAAATTTCAGAATTTCCGGAATAGCGCTAAACCAGATGTAAACGTTTTTATATAATTAAAAAGACCTCAGCATAATAAACAAATATAGTAATTTCATAGTAATCCAACAAATAAAATAATAATGATCGCTAACAGTTGACTTTCTTAGGAAGTGGAATGATATGCGACTTTTTCCAGGCTTGAGGGAAGAAGAAGATAGATAGATATATTTAGGATATATACAATAAGTATTTCTTTAACGACGAAGACTTACTAACCTTACGAAGATTAAACACTATCTTATGAGCTAACAAACAAAACCTAAAGTGTACTACAATCTCGTGCAGATTTGTCCTATTATAGAAGTTTTGATCCTGCTAATAATAATGGACACGAATACCCGATTTTGTATGTAGACATAAAATAAATATTGGATTTACGCCAGACTGCAAAATGAGAATACATAATATATCGAGAGCCTTGCAAGATTTATTACTGAAACGCATATATTATATCAGAGCGTGTCTGGTAGGTTTTAAGCGTTGAAATTCTACATAATTTATGTTTCATCATTTTATTTGAAGATTTATCTTTTTTATCATATAATAAAGCGAAATCCAAGCTTCGTAATTAACCAATTCGCTAGGTGAAGACCTAAACGTTCACGACACCTTTGGATCAGAACTCGGCTACACAAAACCCACTGGAAATAATGTTCTTGCTGGGTTGACCATTATCCCAATAAAGCCATCAATCTAGAGAGTATATTAGCTTATTGCTAATGTCCACAACATTTTTTTAAACAATGAGTGTTGTTAAAAAACCTTTTACTAACAAGTCATTTCAAAACTTTCCCAAGAAGACTTATAATGAATAAAATGGAGTTGATAAGAAAATTTTCAGTTAGAGTTTTTAAGGTTTCATTGAGTTTTAGAACTCACGTTTATTTCTCAAAGCATTGTTCATGATGACGACAGTTGTGTTGAAATAAGTTGCTTTCGAAAGATTTTTATGAGCTTCACCACCCGTTGCGAAACACGAGTTCCTATCTTGACTCTTGGAATTTTATTATTATTTATTATAACATATAATTATAAAGTAAGGTAAGTAGCAGCCCATTAACGTCCCACTGCTGGGCACAGGCCTCCTCACTCATATGAGAGAAGGTTTTTAGAGCATAGACCCACCACGCTGCTCCACTGCGGATTGGCAGGCATAGTACACAAGTGTACTCTCTATTCCTTCACTCTCATAGCCCGATGTGACGGTAATTCGACACAACCGGAGAGAGATCAGGCGCAGGACCGACGGCTTAACGTGCTCTCCGAGGCACGGGGGTGGATCACACCGCCAACTTCCCAACTTCGGGCAAATATTGAGAAAATCTTAATAGAAAACTCAATATTGATATGTGAATTGGCCCGACCCGGGACTCGAACCCAGGACCTCATGTCTGTAGTCGAACATGCTAACCACTAGACCAATGAGGCAGTTTATTTATATAGTTTATTTGTAAGTGTCAGTCTTTAATATCGTAACGTAACGCTTTCATTCTTAGTTGCACGTCTTTGCTGTAGTATTTAGCCACGGCCGAAGCCTCCCATCAATCCACACTCATACCTAATAGTTTCAGCAAAGACCTCACATTTCCACTTTCAAATTTAGCGGAAGACACTGGTTTCAATAACTGCAATGACGACGTTATTCTGCCCAAACTTCTTAGAGTTACAGCTAAATAATACTATAAAACATACGAATGCTTAATTATCAAGTTGTTTTTATTATCGGAACAATATTAAACATGGTTTATTTGTGATTTGTTTAGAATTAAAACACAAGTTCTCATAAACGTACTATTAAACGTTAGCAGACGATTGTGAACTTATGTGGAATAATAAATACACTTTCAGCAGCTTGTATATTTTATTTCCCACTAAAACAGTAAGAATTTCTCTTCCACATAATTAACAATAAGCGACTGTCGTTATTTAAAACTTTAATTTTTATAGGTTGCCTACAAAATCTTTCTTATAACCATCCGGACATGCCTCCTTCGTCATACACTATATGATATGACAAGAAAGTGTATACATGGAAGAAGTAAAACTTCTTTGATGCAATATATCTCGTTCTTTTTCTTCTTCTTTGTTTAGTGGCTTTCAGGTGCCAATTGGGCACAGATTATCTTGCCAGTGTCAAGTTTATTGGAGAAGGCACGTAGGAGATTGTACGGTCTTTGTAATGTAAAATCAAAATTGTGATAATCTACAAGAAGTTGACACTTTATAGTCATCTACCACCACCACAAAAAAAAATTATTAAGGGTTAGAAACAACACAATACAACACAAGATGAACACTTTTTACAAAACATTTACAACTTAATTCTATTACATTGAAGACATTTACAAAGATATTTACAGTAGGGACTATATACAAGGGTTAACAAATACGCAACATTTAAAGGGAAAGGAACTCTGGGGGGGATGATGTCATAGATAGGATGGGAAATTTTAGGGCGGTTGAAAAAGATGTGGGAAATAGTGCCTTCGTCTAGACCAAATTCACAGGTAGAATTGACCCAGACAGAAGGTAGACAGGGGAACTCAAATGACCAAGACGCACTCTTAAGATAGTTAATGATACTGATCGATTTGCATTTTAAAAGTTATTTCAAATTCATCTTGTACCCAACAGACAGTTAAATTGTAATTAGCATAGTTCTAGTCTATTAAAACACGTTTTATTTGTATCTTATTTCATTATCATGCATCTTTCATCCTTTATTCCTCTCCAATTAATACTTGTATAGAATTTTATGTTACTAATAGAAAAAATGTTATAACGACTTTTACAATGTTATGTAAGAATATAAAAGGGAATTTTTAAAGTAAGTTATACGATATTAATTGTAATCTAGACTAATACTTTAAAGTGGAAACATTTGTGTTTGTAGGTAAGTATATATGTTTGGAATGTTTTCACATATAAATTACTGGATCGATTTCAAAAATATTTTCAGCATTAGAAAGCTGCATTTTCACTAAGCGTCATAGGCTATATTAATTTCTCAAAAAAAAATAAGAGTTCCTAATAAAAATGCATTAATGTAACCCAAGGTGTGAAAACTGAGTTACAAAAAATATGATAACGCCAGCGCTGCAGAAACTATTGATGATAGAACAAAAAAATGTTGTACAGTATTATAGAGCTTATTAATATCTACATAAAAGTCCGCGATACCATATGTCCAACTACTGTAGTTAGGCCACTATTACTTATTTTATGCATATTAAAAGGTAAAAAAATGCCGACAGTAATAATCAAACTATATTATACGTATCTCTGTATGAATCTTATTAATTGGCGTTTCAATACCTGTAAAATACCTTTTAAATTATTAAAAGAGGACATTTCATTCAAAATATATAAATATCTTCACAATATTACACACAAACAATATATTGTTATAATATAATGTAGTAGTATAGCGATGGCTACTATTTTATTCTCATGTCATCATACACATATATAGATAGAAAATACTTTATGTAGTCCAGAATGACAATTTTTATTTGTAAGCACAGTCCTTCTTGAATATTCAGTACATCTGTCCTAAAGTGATTAAAAACTAAGTGAAATAAACTTTTATGTTGACAAAAATATATCTATAGTCCGACTTAGTAGACATTCCACTGCCACGAAATCGATATCTACATGGGTGATACTGCGGGGCATTAGTAAGTAGCAGCCCATTAACGTTCCCTGTTGGGCACAGGCCTCCTCACTCATAGGAGAGAGGGTGTTTAGAGCATAGACCCCCACGCTGCTCCACTGCAGATTGGCAGGCATAGTATACAAGTGCACTCTCTATTCCTTCACTCTCAAAGTCCGATGTGACGAGAATCCGACACGACCGGAGAGAGAGATCAGGTGCAGGATCGACGGCTTAACGTGCTCTCCGAAGCACGGGGGTAGATCAAACCGCCAAATTTTTCACAACTTCGGGCAAATACTGAGTAAATCTTAATAGAAAATTCAATATCGATTTCGAAATGGCCCGACCGGGGACTCGTACCCACTATACCAATGAAGCAGTCGGGCATTGCTAGTTATATACATTTTCAAAAATCTAACGATGCAGTTTTATTTACTATTAAACTAGCACTTAAGACTTCTTAAGTTATATTTCCCTTTTCCTTGTGGTTTCGGAATTAACCTCTTGACAACTACGCCGTGTATACATTATCAAATTTGCTGTATGCAGCGAGTAAAGCACTCAACTCGGCTTTAGTAAAAGTACTTCACTCACAACTCGTATACGTCGACTCCTCTAAGTATTTAAATTATATCAAACCAAAATATTCCACATGCAAATAGGATAAACAAACATTAAATTATCAGTTTATTACTAGAAAATGTAAACAAGAAATCCAATAACTGCATATTATTTGTAATCTCTATTTGCAACAGCAAAAAGCACACATAATATATTAAATTCATCATTCATCATTGAAGGCGATCCGACATTTATCGACAGATAAAACGTGTAGGTATAATATGGCAACAGAACAGCATAAACTCATATATTGACCAAGTCACATTGGCAATTCTTAAGAATTTTGGCTGTGCCTCCGCTTTCTAAATCTCTGACACTTTCTGAGATAATAAAATACTGTTAAGGTCAATTTTACGAATCGCGAACCTGAAGTGGCAATGGGCGGGGCACATAGTCCGAAGGACCGATGGACGTTGGGGACCGAAAGTGCTGGAGTGGCGACCCCGCACCGGACGGCGCAGTGTAGGCAGACCCCCCACAAGGTGGACCGATGATATAAAGAGGGTCGCCGGTAGCCGTTGGAGCCAGGCGGCGCAAGATCGGGCCTTGTGGCGGTCATTACGTGAGACCTATGTCCAGCAGTGGACGTCCATCGGTTGAAGCGACGACGACGACGACGACGACGAAGGTCAATTTTTATCTACATTAAATATACAACGTATGTTGTATATTTAATTGCTTAAGGAATAATACTGTATTTTATCATTAGTATGCCTCATTGGTATAGTGATTAGCAGGTTCGGTTACATTCATGAGGTCCTGGGTTCGAGACCCAGGTCGGGCCTGTTCAAAAATCAATATTGAGTTCTCTATTAAGATTTTCTCAATATTTGCCCGAAGTTGGGATGTTGGCGGTGTGATCCACCACCGTGCCTCGGAGAGCACGTTAAGCCGTCGGTCCTGTACCTGACCTCTCTCCGTTCGTGTCGGATTCCCGTCACATCGGACTATGAGAGTGGAGGAATAGAGAGTGCACTATGCCTGCCAATCCGCAGTAGAGCAGCGTGGTGGGTCTTTGCTCTTTAAAACCATCGCTCTTCGGAGTGAGGAAGCCTGTGCCCAGCAGTGGGACGTTGATGGCCTGCTACTTACTTACTTACTGTATTGTATATAAATAAAAATTTTAACAAAAAAAGAACCGCTTTCAATAGAAACTTTATATTAATATGCTCTAAAAAGTAAGAAATAATTGCGTATTCTTTTATAGTGTTCTTCGTATTCTTATATTCGGAGGCGCACTCTTACTGTAAGCCGTTGAGGAGATCCATTGATCTTCATATTTAAATACGACTAGCACTTGACCATACTGAAGTGACGGCAGGACTCAAATGTCTGGATAGCACATAAAAGATTCTGCCGAGTATCGTTAATTTACTCCTAAGAACCTAACCAAACTATCACAAAACAACCCCTGAAGTAATCTTTCCATCCTTTCCAATAAAAAAAGAATCATCAAAATCGGTTGGCGTGATCTTGAGTTATTCGTCCATTTGTCGCGCACATGCTTAATGCAAATTTAACACTAATCCGGTTTTCTCATGGATGCCATCATCAGAACTAGATTTAGAAAAATGGGACTCTATGACGAGCACCACCTTTCTTTAAAAAAAAATCATCAATAAGACGAATTGATAACCTTTTTCTGGAGTCGGTTAAAAATAGCGTGATAAAATACACATTAACTTTTTTGTAATAGATAAAAGATAAAAAGTGGTTACAGTGGGTTAGCCTTTTGGTATAAATATGTACCATATCATTTTTATTTATCTCTTTAAGGTATAAAATTTCTTAGGACATTGCAATACAAAAACACCAAAATGTTTGTTACGACATCACATTACAATTCTTTGAATATTTTCGCTTTTCATTACAAACTTATATATGTATTATACATATAAATCTTCCTCTTGAATCATTTTTATCTATTTCTGCAAACTACATTAAAATTCATTAGGTATTTTAAAAGATCCAAGCGAATAAACAGTGAAATCTACTTCGTTTTGTAATGTGTAAAGAAAAGTAAACATCAGATATTTAATACAGTTTATTTTCACCATAAAATTTTAAGAGCGAAAAATAATTCATTTATGAGTTGCGCCTCCATCATTTCATGCCTGTGAAGCTTTTAAAAATGTTTATTGTCATATTAATTGAATTTCATATCATGCGTCATATAAGAGGTGTCCATTTTAAACACAAAGAAATTCACACGAAAAATTTTATATATTTACTATGAACAACGCTAAAATTTAAATGCCAAATAAACCAATTTTTGTTGCAAATAAAATTTCTATTTAACTGTATAAATATGTACTATATTTACATAAACATTTTACGGCCCCTATGTTTCAAGGTCCAATTTGATGAGGATATATATATATGCCGGAGTGCAATAGTATGTGGAACGCTGTATCGGAGTGCGACAGTCTGTGGAACGATGGCGCTATCTGTCTATCGGCGTGGGGCAGGGTTAATAGTGACAATCCGGCGCACGTTTCCCCAATTCTCAGCTGACGGTCCACCGTTGCGGTCGCTTTTGAAACTCAATTCAATATGGTGTCCCGGATGAAACCGAATCAAGACCTAAGGCTGTGGGACGAGGTGCGCAAATCCACGCCGTCTGCCGCCCATCCTTCGGCGACGTATAGCAGGGGCATCAGGAGCAACCTTCCACTCCTTCTCATGCGCGTCCTTTAGTGCGATAACATTTTCGCAAAAGGAGGCGACGGTTCTCCACCCTGCTTCGCAAGCGACAGGCCATGCTAGTCAACGAGAGGTTTCCGCCAATCAACGACACCAAGAGATGCCGCTGTGATGCCCACGCCGAGCATTCTCCCACAGTACGGTGCGCCGTGTCAACGAGGTCACCGCACTCGTGGCAGATGGGCGATTCCTCTCGGCCAGCAATATGATGCAGGTACTTCCCGAAACAGCCGTGTCCGGTGAGCACCTGCACCAGTCTATACGAGAGCGTTCCACAACCACTTTTCCAGCAGAGGGCGGAACGCCTCCACCGTCGCCACACCTGCTATGGGGGTCTCGAGATCCTCCCTCCATTTTGTTATCAGAGTCCTATTGGCTAAGACTATGATCCTTTGGACCTCGTCGTTCTATAGACAGCTGCCCCCGCCATATTTATTACAAATACTTAAAAATAAAGCGTTGTTTGAGATAGCGAATTGTGTATAGGCATAACGATGTTAAAACTATGAGCATTGCGGAAGACTCTACTTGCAGGACCTGCAATGAAGGAAGAATAAACCATTGGGCACCCAATATACTTTTCGAACGCGATGGATTAGCCGAAAGTTACTGAGAGATTATTCGCATCCAGATGACCTTAACGACTCCAATTTTAAGCCCAGCTTCAAACTATAATAGGTGTTTGATGATATCTAGGGCAGACTACAAGATCCGCAAGGGTTATACAATATAGGATGGGGGCATCGTATCGTAACGCAATTTTTTAGCTTAGCAGCAAGTCTTTGCTGTTTGGGTAGTAACTCTCAGACAAATTAGAAATTGCAATCTCTTAAGCTCATATTTACTTTTAAAGCAGTTGATTATAATGGAGGAGCAATAACAATTTCTATTTCTTAAGAAAAAATATCTGAAATCAGATCTAAATATAATCATATGTTTCTCGGTGTCCAATGCTTGCCAAACATCTTATAATAAATTGTAGTTGCTTGACGCATTATGACAAAATCTGTTATAACATTATAAACACAAAAATACAGTTGCTATATGTAAAAATTTGTTAGTTATAGTATCAAAATAAAAAAGTATTAAGACCATCGCAGCTACAGACATAACAATTTTTAAGGTTAAGTTAATATTTAATAAAAATAACAGTTTTTCTAGTGGATTCTTCTTAGAGTACGGTCTGAATGATATCACGTCACTTTCTTTTAAGTCAACTTATTATCGTAATTATATATTGCAATAATATGTCAAATTTATTTAGATATGACGATTTAAATTCGCTGTAAAACATAGGCAAATGAACAAGGAATTTCGGAGTTTGCTATAGTGTAATAACAAGCGTTTTAATAAAATCTATCGATGTTATAGTATAAAGAGGGAATGCCACTATTTCCTTTGCAGTTAGCGTCGTGACTACTTGATAACACTTTCGCACAAGAGCTGAATTCATAAAACTTTCCCACAGTGTTTGCAACAGATTCTCATTTTAAAATGTTAATATTTGGTAAAGTACTTGCTATTCCAGATTTATCGCAACTTCTACCTTCTCGTCTTAACCGTCCGATGTCCAATATTTTACAGGGTAGGCACAATTTTTGTAAATAAAACATAATAATTGTTTACTTCTATACCCGATAAGCACTTTGAAATATAATTAATGCCCACCAATAAAGTTGTATTAGAAAGTTAATAATGCGAAATCACGATCTTTGATAGACCTTTCGCAATGGTCATCACTAAGCAGGTAAAAAAGAAACCATATATATATCCATATCCCATTGTATCGGATATACATATATATAATTAATACGATAACAGTTTTTACCCGTGTCTATTGCAGACTTAGAAGCTGAAAGAAGAAGTAATGCTAATTTTAGTTCGATCACATGCTTATTCTATATAATTAAATTAACAATATTGCTGATCAAACAAGGTCTCCCATAACAGCATGATGCTGCAATCTGTAACAAGTAAAATTATACTTATATACTTATATATTGCTTATATTTTATATCGATTACAGGTTATTCCTTAGTTTCAAATTACATCTATATTTTATCTACAATATCTAAAAATTAAACAAGTATATATCCACGTCGACTATTTCTGTTGTGTGTATGAAAAACATTTTTCTTAGACTACCAAACTAGTTTACTCATTCTTCAAGCAATTTCCAAAATATTGCAATTGCCTTGAGCTTTATTAGTGGATCTTTTTGGGATAAGACGCCGATTGCAGGACCTTCAATGAATTTGCGCTTACAAGTGGATGTTAAAGTAATGTACACGGCTGCTACTTAGGCTAGAGATGTTTTATCTTATAGGCTTTGAAACTATCCATCCAAAGGCAATAACGTTAGAGGCAATAATGCGATAACTGATTTAAATCTGCGAAATCTTTAAAACAGTTCCAATCGTATATATTTTACTAGCCGAACTCGCGACTTCGTCTGTGTGGAATGTTGTTTCAGTAGAATTTTCATTAATTTAGGCCAATTGTTTTACAAATAAGAAACATACATATTAATACTTCAATGACCTATTTGCTGTGTATTACTGCAGAGCTTATAGTCCTTTATACCACAACATATAGTTTGTAAAATTGAAGTTTGAATTATTTTTTAATGTAAAAATTGGAATTTATTTTAATTGAACAACCCCGCAACCCCCCCTGCGGATGAAATTTCATAAAATCCGTTTTTAACTGCCCTCTACTCGGCAAAAGGAATATTCCTACCAAATTTCAAATCTGTACGCCTTATGGTTCCAGAGATTTCGTGATAAGGCAATAGATGCCTAGACATCTCTTATATATATATAGATAGATCATTAAGTACGTATTTCCTTATATGACATTGGGTTAGGGAACATGGCAGGTGACCGAGAGAAACAGCTAGTATCATATATGTCGCTTAAAATAATATAACGATTGATACTAACTTCATCATTATCGTTTCGCGTTCAAGTAACACACATTAAAACTGGCTTTGCGCTTAAAACTTCCACGTTCTTATCTTATACACTCAAAAACTTCTTTTCAAAGTTTTAACCAACGTTTCCAGTTAGTAAGTGATGCACTTGGGATGCAGTTGATTTTTATCCCGTTTGATCTATATAACGCTGTGATAGTTAAAACTACGAAACAATTTGCAGTTATTAGCATCCTGAAACATTACATATATACTCAGTGTCAGGGGAATCAATTTTGGAGACTGTGAAAAATTGTTATTATAAATATTAGTGACTGGCATAAAAGACGTTTTGTCAGGCTTCTCTATTGCATTTAAAAATAAGCTGCATGTTGTGTAACCAATTACTGGTAAAGGGAATGGTAGGAGACCATCAGAACCGAGGTGCCTTCTAATATTATAATATAATTAAAGGAACAAAGTGTAACCAACTCATTCACCGGCGATGGGCTCTGTTCCTGCTCTGATTCTCCTCCTCATTGGTTGGTCAATTTCTGTTTATAGTGCGCCTGCAGAGTATGATCTTACGTAGGTTATGTCAGCGGGAGTAAAGGCCGGATATATTTTATAAAAACATAGAAAGAAGTCTCCAAGGCATTTCCAACGAAATAGACGCTCACTGAGAACAACACTACTTGATACAAATAATAAAATATAAAAACCGATAACAAATGTTGTAGTATGGCATTCACCAGATATCTCCAAAAATATCCGTAATTGACTTCAAATCTTATCTTATGGAAGAGAATCTTAAGGAGGGCCTTCCTATAATTTCATGGCATCGGGAAAAAAAGTTAGTATAAAAAACTTTGTACATTCCAATTAAAGGTAAATGCTGTTCTTCTAATTAAACGTTCCCTAATTGCAACAAATATTTATTCATAAATACCATTTGCAGTTTGTACGAGCATTAAATCAAACGTTAAAAGTTATCTAAATAAATGTCTATTGATGGGCCACGAATAATTGAATTATTATGTTATGCTAAATGCGAATACATTGGTTTACAATACATTATGATTGAATCGCTTATATTTGTAACACAAAGCGAAATGGCTCACAGGAATTCCAATGAACGAGAATTTAATAATTATCGGAAATATTTCAAATGCACTATAAAATTTTTGAAAAAGTGAAAGCTCCTTTTGCGCTCTACGATATTTATTTTATTATTCACGACCTCCCTGATACATTGATGACAGGAAGGTTAAGTGTAGCAGAAGACATAGGTTAGATTCCTGGTAGTTTTAAACATAAATTTTTGTGGTTTATTAACATATTGACTATTTGAACGGGTACATGATGGCGTTTTACCAAACGAAATATCGGCAAAATTAAAAAAACGACATCGTGGTATGTACCCGTTCAAATAGTCAATAGATTCCTGGTAGCGCAAATTAAAGAAATTACATATTCTAATTGCTCTAAAAGACGTATCTGCTACAATTCATAAGGTCTCTGCCCTTTAGTGGGACATTAATGGGCTGCTACTTAACTCGCTTTATTCTCACTCTCGTTTGCCTTAGTCTGGATTGGTGGGAGGCTACCGCCGTAGCTTATTACCACCCTACCAGCAAAGACGTGTTGCAAGCAAAATATTGCGTTTCGGCACGAAGCTTTATAAAAAACATAATCTCTTCAAAGATTAGCAAGCTTCATTCTTAGACTTTATCGTCACTTACCATCAGGAGATTAAATAAAAGTGTTTTCTTATGCTTTTCGTCCTGTAAGTTTCCTAACTAAGAGTTAATCAACTGGTAATTACACAATATAGTCCCGATGAAGCAATTTGCCCGATGAAATGTGCATGTGACACGTGAAAATGAGATATCATTTGTATGAAGTACAGAGAGCTCTGTTTTGAAATCTACCTCATATCTAGCACGAGAGAATTAAATTATCAGAAATTAATTTATTTATTGAATAGAATTTTATTAATTGAATAAAGGATTTCAACTTTTATAAATTCCAGTATATTTAGTTGGCTCTGGTATGACAACAGTTGAGGACGGGAATTACTAATTTGTTTTCTTGAGTGAGCATAATGGAGAACTAACAACTATATGCCTCACAATTTGAACTGTCTATATAACGGTGCTTCTTTCAGATTGCGCGCGGTCTGGACATGTTCCATTGAGCAAAATTGTATTTAATGAAAACAATTTAATCACCAAATTGTTTCGTCGTCATTGTCTCAACGGATGGACGTCCACTGCTGGACATAGGTATCACGTAATGACGCCCACAAGGCCCGATCTTGCACCGCCTGGCTCCAGCGGCCACCGGCAACCCGCTTGATATCAACATTCTACCTTGTGGGAGGCCTGTCTACACTGCGCCGTCCAGTGCGGGGTTGCCATTTCAGTACTTTCGGGCCCCAACGTACATCGGTCCTTCCGACTATATGCCCGCACATAACCACTTCAGCTTCGCGATTCATAAGACTATGTCAGTGACTTTCTACTACGGATCTCCTCATTTCTGATTCGATCGCGAAGAGAAACTCCGAACATAGCTTACTCCATCGCCCGCTGAGTGACTCTGAGCTTCCGCATGAGGCCCATATTCAACGACCACGTCTCAGTACCGTAAGACATCACTGGCAACACGCACTGTTCGAAGACATTGATCTTCAGGCACTGCGGGATACAGATCAAAGTTATATGGCGTAGTTTCCCGAACGCTTCCCAACCGAGTTGGATTCAGCGGTTGGCCTCCTTTCCGAAATTGTACCTACCTGGCTGGACCTTATGTCCCAGGTATGTGTATTCGTCAACAATTTCGAGAACTGAGGTCTCATAGATGACTGGGTGTGGCGGTACATGGATATTAGACATAATTTTCATGTTATCCATGTTTATTTTCAGCCCCACCGGTTGAGAAACTCTGCTAAGGTCCCCGAGCATTGTATTGAGATCTTCAAGTCACTGCCATAACGACGACGTCATCCGCAAACCGTAGATGAGTGATGTACTCGCCGTTGATGTTGATGCCCAGTCCGTTCCATTTCAAAAGCTTAAAAAAGTCTTCCAGCGCCGCGGTGAAGAGCTTCGGGGAGATAACATATCCCTTTCGCACTCCACGCTGAAGTTGGATAGACGCTGTGCTTTGTTCCTGTATACGGACTGACATGGTGGCGATCAATTCGGCATCTCTGCAAAGATTTCAACACGGCCCATGTTTCCAAATTGTTTAATGGATGGTGTGACGGCCACGTCCTTACATAAATATATATACAATTTATATACAGACATACATAATGTATGTATAAAAATAATTAAATGCATTATATGTATTCAGAAATATAATTTATATATATCCTTTTTTAATCAATAATATATAAGTGATACTGGCAACCTACACAAGCCTTGTTATTTTGAAAAAAGAAAAAAAAGGAAAAAAACGAGAGGGCCATGGAATTTGCGCGGGAGGAGAAAAAGGATGACGTACGGTTTTTTATTCTTGTGTTAGTTTTTACAAATAATATTTTATCTTTTAAAATAGGGTTTTGTGTAAATTAATAAAGTGGTGAGGTGTTGAAGTACATAAAGGGATTGGAGTAAGATGCATTAAAATATATTTAAATATACATGGAATGGATGTCACACGAATATACGAGTATATATTGTCATTTAAGTTATTTTCAATATTATCATTATTGCTTTTATATCATATTCAATTATTAGATTAGATGTCTTTTAATTAATATATATTATTATTATTATTTATATAATATATACACATATACTGTAGTGATATATGGATATATATAAATATGTATATTATTGAAGTATATATTTCGAACGAGCGTGCTTCGGCATGCCTGCAGTTGGTGTTGCGATCCTACCTTTCACTAGGAGAGGTTGGGGTTCGATTCCAGCTCATTATGGTGTCTTAAATGATACTTTATCGGTTATCGTTAATCGGTAGTGCTAGAGCCATGACCGAATGTTGCTAGGCGTTGCGATAGCTTCTGCGTAGCAGTGATGGACAAATGAACACTGATCTCGTGGGCTTGCTCACATGTGAAGTGTTCGCCTGTTAGGGACAATCTCTTAGCTTACTATTAAATGTAATAAAAATGACATTGTAGCATGTCATAGAAATAGGGCCGCTGGTCGGGCCTTTATTATCAAGGCTGCGGACTAGCTTATAGACAGTGTGGCCTGCTGAACCCTATTGCTTTCCGTGGCTTGCCACGCATATATAATGAACTAATGCTTTTGTTGGATTGAGAGCTCAGCGACTGGACACTCTGTGTGGGTGTGTGGCCCCGCATATGTGGATCAACGACATATTATATTATTCTACAACATTCCCACCGAGGTGGTGACATATTATACATCTACGCAGTCGATCACAAGACTTAAAATATGTGAATATTATTATACCACGAATCCCACCGAGGTGGGGATACATACATCGATCTAGTCTAACACTGGACTTAAAACGTGTGTAATATATGCGGTGTGGTCCGCCTACCAGATACTCCTGATCTGTGTAATTGATTTGACGAAATGCATTGGTGATTTATATATCCCATTTAAAATAACACTGCGCTTTGCGCTTTATAACCATGGCTATTGCCTCATCACAGCTTCGGCTGACAATGTATATGGATTTCGATCCTCGTTTGAAATACCTTAGAGACCCGTCTCTACATGTTTATGAAACATATCCGGGCTTTAGTCCCGATGACACAACCTTCGAATGATCATACGCCGCAGGCGCACTATAAACAGGAATACTCTAATTATGGGGAGGGGGTTCAGAGCACGAGTCGGAACTCATCGTCGCCTGGCGGGTGTGGCGCCAGTTGACCACTTCGGTGCCCTAATAATAATAATAATAATAACATAAATAATAATAGAAGGTACCGGAGTGCCTATGATAGGAGTTTACTTCATCGGCATTGGTTATATTCATCATTGGATAAATACTTAATGTTTTCCAGAAAATTATATTTCTTATGCTTTACAGATATTATATTATATATGAATATAATAATGGGAACGTCATGTCACGCCATCTCTTTACCTCTGACGCTCTAAAAGGATTTGGATTGCTATGGAAACAACATATTTAGGGGTTCTAACTAGCTAGACGATTACACTTGGCCAAATATATATTTTATTATACTTCAACATTGCCTTTAAACTATGTCAGATGCGCGACTCTGTATATATGTATTTTATAATGTATTTCGTACATTCGTTTCGGTGAGACGAGGTCGATACAGTTACAATGGCAAACTTGAAGATATGCATTATTCATTAATGGAATGTGTTCAGATTAGCGGTGTTAGAGATAAAGCGTGGCCGTTACTCAACATAAATAAAAACGTTATTGGTTATATAAATAGCATTCTGGCTGAATCTAATTATGGGACAGCTAGAATTCTATTTGAGTTTTATATATCCTGTTTTAAATTGACAACCGCATAATTAGTTGCGTAGCTTAATTACTTGTTAAGAGGATGAATATTTTATTTGTGTTATTTTTAGCTAATGCATGGTACACAACTGTATCAAAAGATTTGGACTGGACTCATTTATCTTTAGAGATAACCCAAGGAGCTCTTAGGGTCTAAAAACAAGGAGGGTCGACCCCAAATAAGGCAAGGATAAAGAAGATAATATGGTGTGTATAGCATACGATAATTTAACTCTTCTGTTTTCTACAATGCATAGACACGGCAGAAGCCTTCTTAAAATTTCATGTGAAAAAACAATATTTGATGAAAGTGATTCAAAGGTACTGAAAAGCGATGAGAATTCTGTTTCGCCAATTCAAACAAACGAATGGTAACAAATTCGGGAGATACTCCGAAATTCAATTACACCACTGGGTAGCCAAAAGATCAAAGAATATGGTGCGATAAATAAGGACTGTAACACATCGCTTTTTTATATAGAAACTTTACTTTTACGAGACGTATTCACGTATAAAAAACGGCCATATTCATAGCACAGCTTTGGCTGTTTATGATTTCGATTTGATTTAATAAGATCGGATTTTCCCATATTCCAAAGGCCTCAGAAACTATACGAGTCGCGCTGCGAGAAACAGCTAGTTTACGAGTATATTTGAAAATGTTTCATGTAAACAAAAATAAACTACAATAGCGTCAAGTGCGACTTCACAACCACGACCTGAATTAGTTCTAATTATTTTTCAATTACCTAGAATTCAATAGAGCTTACTAGCTAGAGTACTTGTTGACTGAGCTTCAATTACAATAGAGTATTATTGGAATTCCAAACAAGGATAGCTTCATCAGGAGCTGCCTAGAATGTTATTACCTCATTATATAGGTTTTTTTGTAGCTAATTAGATGGGATGAAACAATGTTGAAGGGTCCTACGTATGAGAATAGTAAACTTTTGTTATTGCCGACTGATAAACAAAAAAAAATTAAAGCTGCGCGCGTACAAAATACACATGTCAGAAGAGTAACTTCTTTGGCAAACTAATTTTTAAGTCTTGTTAATATTTATAGAAATCTAAAACTTTAGATTTTCGAGAATTAGAGAGAGGGTAAGAGGAATATATGTTAGGAATTTAATTATCATTAAAATATTAAAAGTGTCGAAAATTTATACAAATAATTTATTGAAATCTCAAATGATGCAATGTAAATAAAAATACCACGTGTTTTTTTGTCAACATTAGAAGTCATTAATTAAATTTTGTATTGGAATTGAAATGTAAAATAGTATTATAAATTATTAAATGACGAGTGGCTAATTAAAATGCCACATGTTATTTGTAAATATTAAAACTGCCTAACCTTCAAAAAAATTAGCAAAAAAAACGCTGCGCTTCTTCGTGACGCTAATCACGCGTTTCATCCGTAAAAATTTTACTATCATACGCCTTACAAAGTTTCACTTCAAAAGAAAGTAGCAGCCCATTAACGCCCCACTGCTGGGTAGTGGGTCACTCATAGGAGAGAGGGTTTTTAGAGCATAGATCCACCACGCTGCTCCATGGCAGGATGGCAGGCATAATACATAAGTACTCGTTCTTTTCCTACACTCCGGCCGATGAGACGGGAATCTGACACGATTGGAAAGATATCAGACGCAAAACTGACGACTTAACGTGCTCTCCGATTCACGGGCATAATTTCAACTGTGAACTTCCCAAATGTTGAGATAATCTTAATAAAAACTTCAAGCAAACAAGCCACTAGATCAATAAAGCAGTCTGACTGATTAACGCTTGACTGTAATCACACTTAAGAAGCGTGCACACCTAAGGTAAGTGGTAAATTATTTCTCGTGGGTTTTACATAAATATTATACCAGAACGCAATCATTTTGTCAGGCACCACGCCTTTTCTGGTCACTATTTCCTAAATTTTACTTGCAGGAATTAAACCTGGGATCTCTGCTATAGAACTCTATACTCGCACTAAGTTTAGTGGTTAAAGCTTACACACATAGCATTCCCATAGGGGTAGGCAGAGACAACGTCCTTCTACTTGCCACGATCCTTGCATATCTTCTTCGCTTCTTTCATTCTCATTAAACCTTTCATACATATATATATCCTACCAAATTTCAAATTTGTACGCCTTATGGTTCCAGAGATTTCGTGATAGTATAATCTTTTTAATTGCAGTTAAGTGTGATGTAAAAAATATATGGTTATTTATTTAAAACTGGCGTTCTCTTCTTAGTGAGCGTCTACGTTGTCCACGTTAAAATTATATACCAAATTTCGTTTAAATTGATTCAGTACTTTGACATAAAAGTGCGACAGACAGACAGAGTTGCTTTCGCATTGACAATATAAGTGAGTATTATAAAATAAGTGCTGTTTGAAAATGATTTTTTTGCTTTTTATATTCGAAATATAAGCGACAGTTCTAGGATATGAGTAAGGTACTAAATTCTAATAACTCTTAATACCAGGTGAACTGTAGACTCGTTGGTTACTCACTAAATTTAAAACCAAACGATATAGGCTATTAGTTGATAGGAAGGTATTTTCCAATAAGTCTGCTATTAGCTCACATTCCCTCAATATCTTATTGATAATTGCCCTGGGGAATGTCATCGAAATAATATACCTCATCACGCAATATGAATGTCTTTTATCTAACAATAGCGAGCATGATTATGTGTTGGATTTGCAGCTACATATCAAATTAGCTGCAGAGAATAAATTGGGATTTTGTTATTGCTTGCTGTGATGATACAGTCTAAGATGGGAGCGCTCTAGTCTGGTAAGAGGCTTATGGATTGTACATAGCATGGTACCAATGGTCGTCCACTGCTGGACGTAGGTCTCACGTAATCACCTCCACAAGGCTCGATCTTGCGCCACCTGGCTCCAGCGGCTACTGGCGACCCTCTTTATGTCGTCGGTCCACCTTGTGGGGGGTTTGCCTACACTGCGCCATCCGGTGCGGTGACGCCAATCCAGCACCTTCGACCCCCAACGTCCATCGGTCCTTTGGACTATGTGCCCCGCTCATTGCCACTTCAGGTTCGCGATTCTTAGGACGATGTCGGTGACTGTGGTTCTACTACGGATCTCTTCCTTTCTGATACGATCACGTAGAGAAACTCCGAGCACAGCCCTCTCCATCGCACGCTGAGTGACTCTGAACTTCCGCATGAGACCCATAGTCAGCGACCACGTCTCAGAACCGAAGGTCATCACTGGCAACACGCACGCACGGTACCAGTATACAATTCTCTTATTTGGCGGTACGTCTTTGCTGGTAGGTTGGTAAGTAGCCACTACCGAAGCCTCCCACCAGTCCAGACGTAGACAAATTATAAAATCTGATTTCCTAAATTCACCCTACCGGAGATTGAACTCGAAACCTCTGCTAAAAGTAGTACTCGCACAACAGCGAGGCCGTCCATAAAACATGATACCATAAATTAGCTTATTTAGGTTAGGTACCCTTAAAAGATAGACATTTATTAGTTCAGACTTTTTTTAGATCTTTACAAGAAGAACAATTCCGTGATACATGATTGGTGCATAACTTTAACCGTTTATACAAGGCACGCATCGGAAGCTTTCAGTGCTTTCAAAATAACAAAATTTTCCCCGTTTTTACCCATATTTGAGGTTCTTTCTCTTTTAGTTGTATCGGGGTATTACATAGCTCACAAAATTCTTCAATAACTAAGCTATTTAACACGAATAGATTTTTTAAATCGAACTTGTAGTTCTTGAGATAATCGCATTCAACCAAACAAAGTTGCAAGCCTTACAATATATAAGTCATCAAATTCAAATCATCAAATTAACTTTCACAGCTAGTATTTTTGATTATTTCAATGAAAAACACTTCTTTGAATAACATTTGAACTCTTTTCAAATGGACAATATTCAGCTTGAATAGGTTCATTCAAAACTCGTCGTATAGTTTTAGCAAAAATATATTTTATTGAATTTCAATGTTCAAATACTATTTCTCATATTATTTATAGTGCTCTTATAAAATGGGTTTATTCGTTCATATTTTTTGTTTTCTATTCCACATTTATTTTACATAGTTCTATTAAGTGGACGGTCGTAATTGAACCACTTGACTTTAGACATATTTAACTTATAAAATAACTTTCATGAACAAGCAGCATTTCAAATTCATATAGCTATCTATACTAGAAGTCTATATTCAACATTATTAAAGTGCTGTTGTCAAATACTATACTTCTATAGTCACAAATTTCGCAAAACACTGTTAATTTATGTATCTTTATTCAAATAAATTTTAATGATAAAAATAAATTATATAGAAACAATAGACCATGCGAAAAAAATGTCTACTAAATTTGATATACATATTTGGATAATTTAATATATGATACAAAACTTCTCAGTAAACAATGATATCGTAAAATCTTGCTAATCATCATAATTAGGAGAAAGGAAATTAATAAAGTAACGTATAATGTCAGAAATAAAAAAAAATAACCACCATAGTAACTTTTCTAATTTAACCTTATGTAAGGACCAGCCCATTATTTTCCCACTGCTGGGCACAGGCCTCCTCACTCATACGAGAGAGGGTTTTTAGAGCATAGACCCACCACTGCTCCACTGCAGATTGGCGGGCAACCTTATGTCTTTTGACATAATTGTTAGCGATTGACAAATACGCTATATGCGTGCATACGTAATGTTTTTTTTTAAATTAATTTAATTTTTTTTATGCATAAAAAAAGTAAGTAGCAGCCCATTAACGTCCCACTGCTGGGCACAGGCATCCTCACTCCGAGGGGCGAGGGTTTTAGAGCATAGACCCACCACGTAGCTACACTGTGGATTGTACACAAGTGTACTCTTTATTCCTTCACTCTCATAGTCCGATGTGACCGGAATCCGACACGATCGGAGAGAGGTCAGGCGCAGGACCGTATCAATATAAAGATTTACCCGTATATCGCATATTTGATGTAAATCGCGGTGCTAAAATTCAATTACACTTAATAAAGTGACATAAATAAACATATTTCATATTGAAGTTATAAATTCTGGTAACTAAATCCTACCTCAAAGTTGAAACCGAATGAGGTCGACAGTGAATGATTAATTGAAAGTCAAGAGACATTATTACGTTGCTCTTATTTAAAGTCAGCACTCAAGGTGAGTGTTAAATGAATTCCCGACTGCTTAGTAGCTCATTTAAAGTAGTTAATTGCAGCTACCTGTAACTGTATCGACCTCAATCTTGATGCTCAATGTTATTATATCTGTCGGAAAATAAGAGAGAAGGAAAGCATAAAGCAAACAGGCTTAGGGTTTTTCGCATACATCGTCATTAATGGCATTCATAATTTCCATACTGTGGGCGTTCGTGGGTAATGTTGGTGCAATCAAAAACTTTATTAATTAACTCTAATTTTCAATCACTTAATGTTCCCGATATAAATTTACACAAACTAAGTAACAATTATAGCTAGGAACACAACCGTTTCCGCAATAGTCAACCGCTCCGGCCGACCGTCACTCGAGAACTATCGAGAGACGAGCCGGACTGCCACCTATTGACTCTGCCCCACGCCGATGGACAGATGGCGCCAGCGTTCCACAAACTATTGCACACGGACCAGCGATCCACATTATATTGCACTCCAACACACAAAACATCGTCTCGCATCTGGCATAGCCTTCTTTCCTATGAGTGAGGAGTCCTGTGCCCAGCAGTGGGACGGCATTGGCCCGCTACTTATCCTTTTTATGTATAGTGACAGTGTTGTCGTAAATATCGGTAGGTAACGGTGGTAGTGTATATTATCATTACAGAGGAACAGAGGACGGACCGTGTGCAAAGTTTTCAGTGAATATGAATGTTGTTGTTGTTGGCAGAAATATCGGTAAATAATTTGAGAATTATCAATGCATTTCATGATAAATAAAGAAATAGTAACGTTTCACCAAGGCTGGCTCTGTAAACGAGGCCTCGGTGAATCATTAGTATGAGGTTCTGGGTCGGAATTGCCAGAAAGTCAGATGTGTGTGGTCAGGTTTGACTATGTGATAAGGTATGGTCAGGTTTGGCTATGTAGATATGGGTTGGGCTACAATATAGCCTGACAGAACTTTTCCGTGGTTCTTTCTTCTCATAAAGTTCGCTTTTCAAATCACTTTTAAATTAATATAATCATTGCTTTTACTACAATTTTGACTCCAAACTTCTGAAATGACGTGACGGGCGAATTAATATTAATGAACAAGCTGTGTTTACTTCCAATATTCGTTTACGACTCTCTCTTATTACCCTTACTCAACAAGAAAACTAGTGTTCGCGCCAATTGGTGTAACCATTTAAAAATAAGTCGATGCACCATCTTATTAAACATTACATAGATATCTCCATAATACCCAACTGACAATCTTCTTTTAAAATATAATCGGAACAGCACTAACACTTTTGCAATAGTCAATATACAATCTAATGCTTCAATAATAGTTTTTTGTCTCCAATAATTCAAGTCTCATTATAATATAACCATAACAAGCCATAGTAAACATGTGTATTGGGCTACAATATAGCCAAAGTAATGATATGTATTGGAGTACAATATAGACAATGTAAAGATATGTGTTGGTCTACAATATTGCCAAAGTAAATATATGTGCTGGGGTACAGTATAGCCAATGTTAAGATATGCATTGGGGTGTAATATAACCGTCGTAATGATATGTGTTGGGGCACAATATAGTCAAATTAAATATATGTGTTGGGGTACAATATAGGTACTGAAAGATTACATTACCATGTACGCTGTTATATAGACACATGAAGGCTGACACCTTGTATTAAGTTGTTAACGGTGATGATTTCGTCAAGCAGCCTGTCTAAAGTCACGCTGCTAAAGGTGCTCTCCGAGACACGGGGGTGGACCATACCGCCAACTTCCCAACTTCGGGCAAATATTGAGAAAATCTTAAATAGAAAACTCAATATTGATTTTTGAATTAGCCCGACCCGGGACTCGATCCCAGGACCTCATGCCTATAGACGAACATGCTAACCACTAGACCAATGAGGCAGTTATATTGATTATGGTGTGGGAAAAATTTTTACAAAGTTATTTAAACAACTCATCTCGACGAATCAATATTTTTTAAAGAATAGGCAAACTGCCGTCCCGTGTCTACCGCGGCAGCTGTGTCCTTCTTAAAATTTGATTTCAATTATGGAAACAAAAGCCAGAAGTTTTATTAAAAGGGAATCTCTTGTGCGGCTCCACGGCGTTTAATATTGTATCTACGTATACATTTTAATGTACGGACATCTAAAAGAAATTTTATAAGTATACAAAAATACAATTTCAAGCGGTATATATAAAATTAAGTTTATTCGAAAGTGGTTTTATGATTATGTTTCTTTTTTAAACGAGTCAATGCTGCCAGCTTTTAGGGTACACGTCTATTGGACTGGGTTTTATATAGTTCTCAAGTTTTAAATGTAAGTAATGGTTTTTATCTCTTTGAATATTATCATAAGATAAGGCGTAATAATTTCACTCGTAAGGGTGAGGGATTTTACAGCGAAGATTCAACAACTGCTTCAAATCATATTGGTATGCTAGAATACCATCTTAAACAAATGTTTAAAAAGTTCAACGATACACTAGCATGCCGTTGTAGTATATTGAAAAACATCTAAATAGAAAAAAATGAAAATAAATTCTGTTAAAATAAATATACTTGAATAACAACATGACAGAAGAGAGAACATCATCAAGGCGAGGTTAGTTACGAAATATAACCTGTTTTATTTTGTTCTATATTTATAAGTAACATATTTCGCAATATATCTATATATTAATACGTGAAGAAAAAGTATACGGAGGAGTATGAAATTTCTAACACACTTACAGTACATATATAAAAGGAGTGCACGATGCACAATAATATTAAAAAATATGCATAAAAATACTTTGGCACTCTGCTATCACAAGTCTTCTTTATGGTAATCGAGCTCATTATGATACGCAAAGATCCCTCCCCCCACTCGGCTATCCCCGCTTCACACATAAAACACCTTAAGTCAATATTGAAATGTAGCAACAAACATAAGATCATTGCAATTTGATTACAGCCAGTTAGATATTCTCCACAAATTGCACCCTTACTGTAAGCCGTTGAGGAGTTCCATTGATCATCATATTTGACTACGACAATCACTTGATAATACCAACGTTACGGTGGGTGACTCAAATACACGGAGATCTTGTAAAAGATTCTGCTGAGTGTCGTTAATTTGCTCCTAAGAATTGAAGAGTTCCGTTTGTTTGTCCTTGATCCCATAGTCAAAACCTAGCCAAACTATCATCAAATAACCCTTGAAGTATATCTTTTCCAATAAACCTAACCTAACCTAACCATCGAAATCGGTTGGCGTGATCAAGAGTAATTCGTCCATTTGTCGCCTACATACATAATGAAAATTTAAGACTTATGCGGTCATCTCATGGATGCCATCATCAGAACTGGATTAAAAACATTCCTACGACAAGGGCTACCTTTCACATAATAAAAGAATCATTTGCCTGGATCGGTTCACCCAGTCGGAATATATGAGGCAACAAATATAAAAAACGCTGCACATCTTCGTGAAGCTAATCACCTAGTGCGCCTAAAGAAGTTTTACTTCTAAAGACACATCTTTCATAGAAACCTTCTCGTGACTAACAAACAGAACTACAAAAGATATTACGTACAATAACAAAATTATAAAGTAAATAGAAGTAAAACATTTTAGGACTATTTATAAATCAATATTTAAACTGGAAGGTACATACTGAATCAGTACGCGCAAAACTCAGTGTAGTTCTTTAGATCACAGAAAAGCGTGTAGGAGCAATATTCAAATTGAAAAGCTGTAAGCAAAACTTCAGGGAGTCTAGAATTACATTATTATCAGTATATATATTTGAGTCAACATAACACGTCCGTAAAAACTTGCATTTAATCCAGAAATTTACTACTACTAATCATAACCACTGAGGGATATCATCCAATTTCCCTCAGTGCCTGAAGACCAAAGTCTTCGAACTGTGCGTGTTGTCGTCAGTGATGACTTACGGTTCAAAGGCGTGATCGCTGGCTATGGGCCTCATGCGGAAGATCAGAATCACTCAGCGAGCGATGGAGAGCGCTATGCTTGGAGTTTATCTACATGATCGAATCAGAAATGAAGAGATCCGTAGTAGAACCAAAGTCACCGACATAGTCCTACGAATTGCGAACCTGAAGTGACAATGGGCGGTGCAGATAGTCAGAAGGGGCGATGGACGTTGGGGGTCGAAGGTGCTGGAGTGGCAACCCTGCAGACCTGCAGTGTAGGTCCACCCAAGGTGGACCTATGATCTGGCCTAATGGACGTCATTACTTGAGACCTATATGCAGCAGTGGACGTCCATTGGTTGAAGCGACGACGACGAAACATAACCATAAATTACTTTTATCGGAGACACAATCTCTGTAGGAATAGTGTATTTGTAATGGCTAATAGAGCTTTAGAATAAACTGCCTCAAAAAAATGCAAAAATCGATAACTTAATCGAATATATTTAAACCAGCATTATTTAAAAAATATATCAAAAACTTCTCGAAAGGTTTAAGGGAGAACGCTGTAAAGACAGATTACAGAATAAGCTTATAGAACCGACATTAAAAAAAAAATTATTTATTCTAGACAAGTTATTGTTTTACTGTAATCACACCTGATGGTGCATCTTGAAGCAGAATAAGATGGAAGCGCGCTGACCTGTGCTGCTGGGAATCGAACCTGGAACCTCTGCTGTCTGTGAGGCTGTGGAAATCATATTTTGATGCCTCAGAACGATAAGCTTACCTGGCGTAGAGCAATCGTAGCACATACAAAAACGTAGCATCCGTAGCATATAAGAAACATATCTACTTCACTACGCTTGCTACGAGAGCTACGAAATAGAATTAATCTGTCTTCTCCAGAGGGAATTTCGGCCACGACAGCCAATCTCATGAAGAGATTAGCCTTTAACGCAGGAGATATAATAGCGCATAAGTGTATCCGCAAACACAAGTGCGCTCTTGACGTGCTTTCAAGGCAAGAGGGATTAAGCGCACTTCTGATGTCTTATTTCATAATGACGTAGATAGTCCAGAACTTGTGACTAAGTTCAGTTTTAATATCCCACGTAGTAGTAATTATCGCCATAATTGCAACTTATTTTATCAAAAACCTTACAACCTTACCTTATTTGGGCAAATATTCTCCAATACCACGAATGTCAACATTATATAATAAATGCATGAAACATGCATTAGAGATGGATATTTTTATAATAGTTTTTCTGAATTTAAACATAGGATCATGCAATGTGTTTTGACTAATATATTGTAGCTATGATTTTTTTTTTGGACATTTAACAATATTATCAACTTCCTATGACATTAAATACAATTTAATTTAATCTGACTTCATGTATAATAATTATCGCATGCTGTGATAGCCTTTTATTAGTTGGACATATTTAAATGTGTCTTAGTTCTTTTTCTTCATAAATTAAATGTATACTATGTCCCTGCTTTTAGCTGTCCAAAATAAAATAAATAAACATTGTTAACAGCTTTATTATCAGGTTAGTACTTGACTAATTATACCTGATGGTAAGTGATAATCAGTCAAGAGGTTATTCATCTCTTATGGTTTCTGCTCAGCACCGTATTAGAACGAATAGTTTTTTTTCTTTACTGGTAAGGTGGTAACTATCCTCGGCCGAAATCTTCCATTGGCCTAACTAAAAATGCTTTCTCTGAAATTTTTCATGCTAGTAATTCCAGGAACTCTGCAAGAAAATCGAAGTCTCGCACAACTGCGTCAACCAGGCCGTCAATTTCGCCAATTCGGAAAAATATTGAGAATTTCGTAACAAAAACGAGTTGAACAATATGCCAATAAGGCAGGCACGTGGCCTACAATGAAAAATAAAAATTGCCGACAATTAAAGAAACCTTATTCGTGAAACTTTTTTACACAAAAACCTCGTGAAGCAATGAGGCTGGAAGCACTTATAATGCAAAAATTTCGCAAGGTGAAATTTTCAAATGAACGAACTTAAACAAAGTTGATAAATTGCCCGTGAAATTTTAAAGGCAACTAAATTTCTGTCGACAAGATATAATATAATCAGCATTGTTAATGCACGATTAAATTTATTATTGATATTGATTATACATTAATACTAGCCGACCCAACAGACTTCGTTCTGTCAAAATGATTTGGAATGTGGCAGATTTCAGTTTTACGAATGATTTTCGAAATGTAATTACAGCAGTACTGAATATATTTAGCTCATACATTTTTGTGACTATTCAATTTGGTCGGATTGTGACTATTCAATTGATTTTAAACTTCCTGCAGCGATAATAAAGTGCAAATTGACAGTGAGTACTTGTAATTTAGTATGTACTTTATTGAATAGCAATAAAGGTCAAATTGACTTTATTTAATTAAAATAGAAAACGTTTGTATGGGAAACGGAAAAGGCCTGTTTTTAGGGTTTTCTCCTGCAATTATTTGAACTTTTCTCGTCGTAAAGCCCATCCTTGGACTTCAAAAAACATTTAATAAAAATAATTGTCAAAAAGACCCAGGCGTTGTTGAGTTATGCGCTTACCAACACATTTTGCGATTCATTTTTATATTATAAATGACTATCCACATAACTTAAAAAAAAAGTGGTAAAGGGTTGATGGAATTCAAAAAATGAATAGCCTAAAACCTTGTACAATTAATTCCGCGTCGAATGGTCATGATTTCATGTCGATCGGTCTAGTAGTTTTCAAGTTTATCGATAACGAAGAAAAAAAAATTGCCTATATATAGATGTGAAGCAAAAACTTTACACACCTTACGAAAATTGAGCAAACCAAGGGGTATCAAATTTCCCACATTTGTAGTTTGTATCGAGAAGGAATGCACAATGATAATATTGTTTTAAATATGCATAAAAATCATATTTCTCTCAGGCGTATAGAGTATATATGCGTTAAAAAAATATATTGTTGTCAAAAGTTCTAAGGAGTTTACATTAGAAAAGTTACTATGTTGGTTAAATTTTCTTATAATTTGTGATTATGGATGTAATTTTTTAAATTTATTTTTTCATACGAAACTTTTACTGACTATTATAAAACAACAAAAGAATTATCTAAATTGATCCAGCCGCGACATAGGAAAATAGGGACTCATTTTTGTATAAATAGATTATTGTTACAAATTTTTGAGTATAGCGTTTGATAATAGAACCTTAATAATGTTCAATGTTATTATTTAAATTAATTATGGGCGAATTTCCACCGCTACGAGACCACAAGTCATCAAGTTATAGTAAATGTACAACATGTATAATTTCAGTATGACTCGCTATTACAGGTAATAGAAAAAAGTAACGAAAACATGCAAATGACTTAAAAAACGATAATGGGTATACTAAGTTAAATATAGAGAATATAATTGTCAATTTTTTTCACATTCTAAACATTTATTACAACCTAAGATGTCAACCTCACTTTGAAATGAAACTATTAGTAGTGTTGTGACGGACTCGTCCTTACATAAATAATTGTATATGGATTTCTTTAATAAGTAAGTAAAAAAAGTAAGTAGCAGCCCTTTAACGTCTCCTTATAGAGCATAGACACACCACGCTGCTCAACTGCGGATTAGCAGGCATAGTAACACAAGTGCACTCTCTATTCCTTCACTCTTATAGTCCGATGTGACGGGAATCCGACATGACCGGAGAGAGATCAGGCGCAGGACCGACGGCTTAACGCGCCCTCCGAGGCAAAGGGGTGGATCACACCGCCAATTTCCCAACCTCGGGAAAATATTGAGAAAATCTTAATAAAAAACTCAATATTGATGTTTGAATTGGCTCGTTCCGGGACTCGAACCCAGGACTTCATGTCTATAGTCGAACATGCTAACCACTAGACCAAAGAGGCAGTTATAATTAATAAAATTTATTATTTATTGATCATAAAATAATATTTAAAAAAGGTAAGTAGCAGCCTATTAACATCCCACTGCTGGGCACAGGCCTCCTCAATCACATGAGAGAGGATTTTTAGAGCATAGACCCACCACGCTGCTCCACTGCGGATTGGCAGGCATAGCACACAAGTGCACTTTCTATTCCTTCACTCTTATAGTCGATGTGACGGGAATCCGACACGACCAGAGAGAGATTAGACGCTGGACCGACGGCTTAACGTGCTCTCCGAGGCACGGGGGTAGATCACACCGCCAACTTCTCAACTTCGGGCAGATATTGAGAAAATTTGAATAGGAAACTCAATATTGATTTTTGAATTGGCCCGACCCGGGACTCGAACCCAGGACCTCATGTCTGTAGTCGAACATGCTTACCACTAGACTAATGAGGCAGTTAAAAAAAATATTATCAAATATTAACAAATTAAAATGAATAAATCATCCAATAATAATAAAATATTATTCAAGTACGCCGAACGTCACGACAGCCCCGCGCATATTTATCGGGTGGTGAGCGGTGCGACGCGGCACAGAGATGTCGCGAATGTATGACTGCATGTATTGTGTGATATGATGCGCCTAGCAAATAGAGGGACCGAATTTAGATATTATAGCAATGTTTGAATTGTAATTAAATATTATAAATAAGAATGTTATACACTACTACTGGAGCGATTCACATATTAGTTGAGTTTATTTTGACTATTTTGAACGAGCGTGCTTCGGCTACAGGTGATGTTGCGATCCTACCTTTTACTAGGAAAGGATGGGGTTCATGGCGATGGGGACAACTCTATAAAATAGTATAAGACATTGTACTGAATATTACTTTGGTGCGTATTGGGGTCGTCTTGGGTTTCAGTCCTGTATTGATTTCGCTTATTATAGCAAGCCTTGCTCAAATACTTCCTCAAGATGTTCGTTCTTAGGACCGGGTTTCAGGCCTGTAGCTATTGTGTTACAGTAAGCCTTGCTTTACCTTGACGGCAGACCACTGAAGTTACTGTAGTTGATTTGGGTGATACGGGTTGTGTTTCAAGCCTGTGATTACCTTGATTAGAGCAGCGAGCCTCGCATAACTATGGAAGCCTAGGACACTAGAGTAGTGATAGCATCCAGTGGTCCCTGAAATGTTAGTGCTTGATGATCCAGCGCTATAAGCGTCGTTATTGTCTATCAGTAGTGCTGGCGCCATGACCGAATGTTGCTAGGCATCTTGCTGCAGCTTCTGCGTAGCAGTGATCGAAAAATTTACAATGATCCTGTCAGCTAGCTCACTTGTGAAGAGTTTGTCTGTAGGGGTAATCTTTTAGTTTACTTTTTATTATTGCAAAAATATTACAGAATCGCTGGTCGAGCCTTTATTAACAAGGTTGCAAACTAGCTATGGACAGTGTAGCATGCGTATTTATTTGCTTTCCATGGTTTGCTACGCATATACAATGAATCAATGCTTTTGTTGGATTGAGAGCTCAGCGACTGGGCGCTTTGTGTCGGTGTGTGGCCTCACATATGCGGATGAACGATATATCATATTATTATACAACATTCCTGCCGTAGTGGTGACATTTTAATATATCTAAGCAGTCGATCACTTATCAATCACTCACTCAAAATTAATTTATCTTATGAACATTAAAGCAATTCATTCACTCACACATCTTTTTATTTTCTGGGTAATCCATAAAAATATAATTTGTCGTAAATGTAAATATAATTTTAAATTTGTACATTATGTCTTTAAAACGAAATTTGATATACCGAAAACTTTATGTGAAAGCTATTAGAATAGTCAAATTGTAAAGCAAGAAAATTTACTTTTCTCTAATTAATTAACTAATTATAACTGAAAAGTTACAAATAAAGAGTCTACTTATAATATATTACATTACATAAACAACCACATACAATTCTTCTTTATATTATAAAAGCGAAAGTAACTCTTTCTGCCTTTCGCCCTTTTAAGCTAAAACTACAGAACTTATTTAAATGAAATTTAGTACACAGATAGTCTAAAGCCTCCGCAAGAGACAGTAAGTTATTTGCAGTGAATTAAAAATAAAATGCTACCCAAAAGCATAGAATACAAAGCCATAGAAATCACGAGCACAACTAGCATATATATACTATGACGAACAAAGTAAAGTTTTAATTTTGTTTTGGAGGTGGAATTTGGATCGAGGCATAGCATTTCAAAAGAGTTTCCGACGTCTCTGAATATCTAATGAGCTCTCACTGTATGTTAAAAAGTCTTATCTGAATATTTTATGAGGCTCTATCTTGCGTCAATGATTCCACTGTACCCTTTGTTCTATAAATATATGTAGTAATACTTTGAAATACAATGTTATTATTCTATACTCCTCTATAACTGCCTCATTGGTCTAGTGGTTAGCATGTTCGACTACAAACATGAGCTTCTGGGTTCGAGTCCCGGGTCGGGCCAATTCGAAATCGATATTGAATTTTTATTAAGATTTTCTCAATATTTTACCGAAGTTGAAAGTGGCGCAGTGATCCAACCCCGTGTCTCCGAGAGTACGTTAAGCCGTCGATCCTGCGCCTGATCTCTCTTCGTTCGTGTCGGATTCCCGTCACATCGGACTATGAAAGTGAAGGAATAGAGAGTGCACTTGTGTACTATGCCTGCCGATCCGCACTGAAGCAGCGTCGTGGGTGCCCAGCAGTGGGACGTTAATAGGCTACTACTTTCGTAGTCCTCTATAAACTAGTCTACAACTTCTCAACTTCGGGCTAATATTGATAATTTTTGACAGAAACTCCAATATCACAATGTACAATTTACACCCGCTTTGGGACTTCTTGAAGCTAGGACTTCACAGTTCATAGTCAAATTAAGTCAAAGTCAGTTACCCAGCGTATCATTCAGTCATCAAAGCCATGAAAGCCAAACAATGGTCTATACAATTACAAATGAAAAGGGAAGGACAATGTTTTTTTTATAATTTCTAATCTCGTATATATGTAGTCAAAATATATTAACCTTTAATTTTTAATACAAGAAATAACAACTTGTGCCATATTTAAGAGTGAAGAGGATTCAGAAATTATTTGTCGGTTTGAGCATACGCATTTTTAATAACATGCCGCAATCAGTTTTGGATTTATCTCCTCATAGTGTTAACAAACATGTCGAAAACATCCATTTGGAAGAGGCATTCTATAATTTTGATGTTTATTAAAGCATTAAAAATATATGGACTTGGTACCAAACATTTTTATCCCGTTTGATTAAATTATTGAATATATTTCGTGTATTAGTTTTGGTGTACAATAAAGTGTCTATTCCTTTTCTCTGGGTCTATAAATAGGTCGGTGAGTAATTATTATCCTTTCAGACCTACTCTCCATTTTTTAAAGGTGATAGTAAGCTGTATTAGGTCAAATGTACAATACAAATTAACCTTGACTTATTTTTTAGGTGGAAATGAATGAACATTTCTAACCTTTTCAAAAATTTAATAGATGTTGTGATAGTTTCACAAATGATATTGGTATCAGTAAAATGTCAGGGCTTATACACTTTAAAGCAAGGACTTTGATAGCGCGAGGCAAAACGAATCAGAGCCATCTATCTTGAAGTGAAAAAGCATTAGATAAAATCTGCTCCTGGTTATAATATAGTCTCATAAGCCCCTATTTAATACATTGACCGCTAAAATAATAAGAATTCACTGTATATTTATATTAATAAGATATAATCTTATATATAAAATTGTCATGTCACAGTTTTCGTACCTATACTCCTCCGAAACGGCTGTACCGATTCGTACCAAATTTTATATGTGTATTCAGTAGGTCTGAGAATCGGCTACTATCTATTTTTCATTCCCCTTATTGATAAAGGTTGGTCACCCCTAAATTTTTTTTTAATTTTGGGACGAAATTATTTTTTTCTGATACATCATACGAAAATACATACAACCGTAAATTTTCAACTTTCTATCACTAACCTCCATTTTTTAATAGCGATAATATTAATTATATGGCAAAACAATATTTGCTGGGTCAGCTAGTATCTATATAATAATGTGTTCTTATTTCCATTGGTCACAGTATTAAACGTGATGGTCCAGACCAACTTTGCCCTCGTTTTTTTTTTTGGTATGTTTATTATTTATTAAATATGATTCTTATATAAAACAATTAAGAAAATTTTGACGAAACATATAGACTGTATTTTCTTTTCTAAACTAATTTTATCCTCTTGACAATTTAAACTTTTCTAATGTAACCTTAGGGTGTTTTCCATACCTGTCAGTTGTAACTAGTAATCGGCGGTGTAAGCTGCGTAGTTTCCAATCCCATTGTAATATGGAAATGTTCTGATTGATTCAATTCCATTTAATACTAGCATTAAGCATTCTATATATGAGTATAAAGCTAAGTATATGCTTTATTAAACACTACAAAAGAAAGAGCAACACAATGACTTCATTTAAGTAATTCTTGTATGGAATGGCTGGTCTAATAGTTACTTAGCGATGTTTTCAGACAACCCACCATATAGATTAGACAACTAACCGTTAAAGAAGGGAGAAGGCAGGCGGTGTTTATAAATAGACTTACGTTTATTGTATAGGATATATACGTAAATATATGTAAAGGTATTCATTTATATTTATATTACATATTTTTTGTTTCTATTTAAAGATATAATTAATTTTGTTTTACAAAACATATACTACTAACTTATCATTATCTAGAAAAGTTAGACGGTCTCGTTGGCGCAGCGGTGCGAGTATTCGCTTTGCTAGCAGAAGTCCCGGGTTCGATCCCCGGTAGGACGAATTTAGGAAATTGAATTTTCTAATTTGTCTGAGTCTGGACTGGTGGGAGGTTTCGGCCGTGGCTAGTTACCCCCTGCAAGCAAAAGCGTACCGCCAAATAAACAGATTTGTGTACGATGCTGTGTAGAAACCAAAAGGGGTATATCACCTCTTACCAGATTGGCGCGCTTCCATCTTATGCTGTATCATCAATTACCATCCGGTGAGATCACAGTCAAGCGCTAAACTGTCAGCAATAAAAAAAAATAGTTGGATTATATATAACACTTTAAGCCTTTAGCCGCCTTTTGCACGTTGTGAAATATAAATTGTTTATAAGTAGTATGAAAAGTACAGAACACAATTATAATAAAAGAATCCAAAATAACGTTAGAAAATATTAGCTTCAGAAAAAAATGACATATATACAATAATAGTAATGTCCCACAGTTTCACCCGAGAAGATCGGTATCTACTATATATCTACTATCTCGTGGCAGTGAAAAGTCTACTAAGTCGAACTATAAATTTATTTTATTAAAACAAGTATTACTCATCCTATGGATGTTACTTAACACTTGAAATTACATAACTTTATGTGAAAGCTATTAGAAAATCCAAATTATAAAGAAAAAACTTCACTCTTGTCTAGTTAATTAATTAGTTATAACTGAAAAGTTCCAATAAAGGACTCTACAATAAATTTTATATAGAATCACATACAATACTTATATTATAAAAGCGAAAGTAACTCTTTCTGCCTTTCGCCCCTTTAAGTCAAAACTACAGAACTTATTTAAATGAAATTTAGTACATAGATAGTGACTAAATTTCATTAACTGCCTCATTGGTCTTGTGGTTAGCATGTTCGACTACAGACATGAGGTCCTGGGTTCGAGTCCCGGGTCGGGCCAATTCAAAAATCAATATTGAGTTTTCTATTAAGATTTTCTCAATATTTGCCCGAAGTTGGGAAGTTGGCGGTGTGATCCACCCCCGTGCCTCGGAGAGCACGTTAAGCCGTCGGTCCTGCGCCTGATCTCTCTCCGGTCGTGTCGGATTCCCGTCACATCGGACTATGAGAGTGAAGGAATAGAGAGTACACTTGTTGTGTATTATGCCTGCCAATCCGCAGTGGAGCAGCGTGGTGGGTCTATGCTCTGAAAACCCTCGCTCCTTGGAGTGAGGAGGCCTGTGCCCAGCAGTGGGACGTTAAAGGGCTGCTACTTACTTACTTACATAGATAGTCTAGAGCCTCCGCAAGAGACAACAAGCTATTTGCAGTGAATTGAAAATAAAATGCTACCCAAAAGCACTATACAAAGCCGTAGAAATCACGAACTCAACTAGCAAATACTCGTACATACTAGGACGAACAAAGTAAAGTTTTAATTTTGTTTTGGAGGTGGAATTTGGATCGAGGCATAGCATTTCAAAAGAGTTTCCGACGTCTCTGAATATCTAATGAGCTCTCACTGTATGTTAAAAAGTCTTATCTGAATATTTTACCCTTTGTTTTTTTCCTATAAATGTATAGTACAGCTTGAAAATTCAATGTTATTGTTCTATACTTCTCTATAAACTACTTTTTATTACTAATTTTTAACAGAAACTGCAATATCACAATATTCAATTTTCCCGCCCCGGGTACCAGCGAGGCAGTTACCCAGGGTATCGTCCAATCATCAAAGCTATGAAAACAACAATGGCCTACATATACAATTTCAATTGAAAAGAGAAGGACAATGTTTTTTTTATAATTTCTTATCTCGTGTATACTCAAAATATATTTAACTTTAATTTTTAAAAATTTTAATACTAAAAATAATAAATTGTGTAATATTTAAGAGTGAAAAAGATTCAGAATTTGTTTGTCGGTTTGAGCATACGCATTTTTAATAACATGCCGCAAGAAGTTTTGGATTTCCAAACAAACATTTCCAAAACATCCATTTGGAAGAGGCAATAAAAATATTTGGACTTGGTTCCAAATATTTTTATATCGTTTGAATAAATTATTGAATATATTTCGTGTATTATTTTTGGAGTACGATAAAGTGTATTCTCTTTTTCTCTGGGTCTGTAAATAGGTCGGTAAGTAATTATTATCCTATCAAATTCAAATTCCAATAAATTTATTTGCCATATACAGGTTATATCGGTGTTTACATATAAAACATTTTCACTGTATTTGCCATTTAATGACATGCAAATATTTAGTGATGTGAAAATTTTAGTATGGCAGTAATTATTAATGCCAAATCAAATTATTTCATATTTTATCATAAAAGCTTAAGTCATCCTTTAGAAAATCATCTACACTATAGTAACATTTTCCTACCAAAAATTTCGGCAATTTGCTTTTCAATACTGTAAATTCTATAATGTTTTTAAAGTTAAGCGGTAATTTATTATATATTTTTACTGCCATCATTATAATATTTTTATCCATTAGACTGGATTTAATCGGTGCTTTTATTCTGGTGGGATTTCGCTGATATTGACCTCTTTTTTCAAATAGAGATGATGGAGATATATATATATATATATATATAAATAAATATATATATATATATATAAATATATATATATAAATATATATATATTGAATGGAGAGTCATTAGTTTAAGTTCCTTAAAGAAGGGTTTACAACTATCAATTGGTATAAAGTTGCAGACAGCTCTTATGCATCGTTTTTGTGAACGAAAAGGTAACTCCTTATCAGTAGCATATCCCCAAAATATAATACCATAGCGCAAGATCGATCCCACATCTGCATGATTTGTCATGACTACTGTATTTTGATTAACGGCCTTGGATAACCTAAACAATAAATACGAAAGCTTATTAAGTTTTTTACATAAATAGTCAATATGTGCGCCCCACCTTAAATAATAATCTATAGGTCTTCAAGACCTAAAATTTTGCTGTATAACTACTAATAACTCTTTCAGACCATTCCATTATTTAAACGCGATATTAATTTGTATCAGGTACAATACAAGTTAAACTTGACTTATTACTTTATTAGGTGGAAATGAATGAACATTTCTAACCTTTTCAAAAATTTAATAAATGTTGTGATAGTTTCACAAATGATATTAACATCAGTAAAATGTCTCAGGGGTTATATACTTTGAAGAAAGGACTTTGATAGCGCGAGGTAAAACGAATCAGAGCCATCTATCTTGCAGTGAAAAACATGCGACTGCTGTGGCTGCCTGATTCAAAACATAAGGTAAAATCATCTCCTGGTTATAATATACCCTCATGAACCCCTATTAATTATATTGACAGTTAAAATAATAAGAATTCATTGTATATTTATATTAATAAGTTATAATATCTATATAATAATGTGTCTTTATTTCCATTGGTCACATTTAACGGGATGGTCTAGAGCAACTTTGCTCTCCTTTTTTTTTGGTATGTTTATTATTTACTGAATTTAGTTCTTATGAAAAAAAATTAAGTGATTCTAGTGCGCAATGGGTGGTCTAATAGTTATTTAGCCATTCCTTTCAGACAAAGGAGGGAGAAGATAAGCGGTGTTTAGTTTAAATAGACTTACACTTCCTTTATAACACACACACACACACACACACACATATATATATATATATATATATATATATATAAGTTTATCATATTTGATTTTAAATTAGAGCAACTTCTTTACCCCCACGCGTTTCTATATTTTAAGTATCTATATCTATATCTTGCCACTTATAGTATGATTTTGCAATCAACTTTCTTTTAATACAGACATTGAATTTATTAGGAGATATATCTCGAAGGTCTTGTGGGAGTTTATTATGGAAACGTATTCAGTTACCCTTAAATGAGTTTTTAATTTTATGCACCCTACTAGAATTTATAACAAGTTTATTTTTATTTCTTAAGTTATATGGGGTGCATTCACTTTTTTTTAATGAAAGAGTCAATATTTTTGTGTACGTACAACAAATTTTGTAATATATATACGCAGTGAACTGTCATTATGTTGACTACTTTGAATTTGTTTCTTAGCGTCTTTCTTGGACCCACATTGTAAATCGAACGAACGACCCTTTTCTGCAGTACAAATATTGCATGTATATCAGCAGCATTACCCCAAAGTAGAATACCGTAAGACAATGGCATAATGACTCTGGCAGTATCAACATCTGTCAGATGACGAATTCTTTTAACAACCTAAGCCTCAGAGCTGAGCCGGTTCGACTGCAATTTATTATCTAACGTAATGCCTAAGAAATAGACGGTATTGTCTACTAGATCTAGTTCCTCATTATTAAGTTTAACAATGGTTTTAGTTTGTTCAACATTAGGCAGAGTAAACTTGATACATTTTGTTTCACAGCGCACCTGATAGTATATATAAAATTATTTATAATATACTTCAAATAAAATAATATTTTAAATAAAGGATACGGTTCGTCATTTGACTAAATCGTATTCTTAGAAAGAATGGCCTTCACAATGTCTTTCCCATTGGTGAATTTGTAAATATTGTAAATTATGCCAATTTGGGATATTATTGTTATAATGTTTCATAAACAATTAAAATTACTTAAATTATATTAATTGTTACTATTAAAAACTAACAGGGACTGGTCGTTTCTTATAAGAAATGTATAGAGATAATTAAGAAATGTGTTTGACGTCAAACACTGTCATTGTTGTTTTGCCATAATTAACAAAAAATGTATAAAATATCGTAGAAGTTAGTTGAGTTTCCAGTATTTAATCAACGTTTGCTATCAATTATTGTGTTTTAAGTTAGTCGTGTCGGTAAAAAGGGCTGCTCTGCAATACAAAGCTAAATGTATTTCTTTAAATTAAAACTGATTTCTTTTTATTATGTCTTAATGATAAATGAGCTATATGTTTTTAAATTTAATGTTAATGGATGTATTGGATATATTTTATATTACATATAAGATGGATAAAAAAAAAGAGTAAAAGACTGTAGAGTTTCTTGCCGAACCGTTGGTAAAGCCTTCGGCAAAAAGTTTAAGTTTACTGGAATTAAACAATATTTTAGTTTGGTTATTGGCTTTTATTATAAAATCCTATTTAATATTTAATAAAATGAAAAAAATATTAAAATTATGAAGATATTATTAACTTACTAATTATTGTTAGATAAGGTTTGGTTTTATAGCATCAAAAACTCTCTTTACGAGCAAAAAGTTACAGCAATGTACTTTACTGTTTAATGGTGTATTTTCCTACAATTTCAGAGCTCTATTTTCGCAGCGAGTTGTTAGTGGCACCACGACTTTGTTTGTAATAATGTCACTGGTGCGATGGATATGCTGCTCTAGCATGGCAATATGAAATCACTCGCAGTGACGAGGACTTTATTATGTGAATTATCCTTACATATTATAAAACAAAATGGTCCGCCCCCTCTATATCTCTGTCTGACAGAGAGATTCTTGGTGAAGGTTACTCACATAATTTTCCTAGGTTTTGTATTAATTGGTTGAAATCTGTATAAAAATAGGTGGAGTAAAAATTTCATACATATTTTCACGAAAAATGCGCGGACGGAGGAGTATGAAATTTCCCACACTCATAGTTTATATAGAGAAGTGCAAAATAATAATATTTTGTTTCATTATGCATAAAAACACAGATATATATTCTAGAGAGTATACATCCCTATTTGTCAAACGTCATAAAAAAAATTATATTTTCAAAAGCACTAAGGAGGTTACATTAAAAAGGTTACTATGGTGGTTAAGTTTACTAAAATTTGTGATGTTTCCATAACTTTGTTTTTTTTTCTTTTATATGACTATATAAAGGGAATAGGGCTATAAAAAAGGCCATTGCAACACTTTTTTTGAGTATACTCGAGTTATAAAATTTTAATTTTTGATTTTAGTCTTTAACAATAAAACCTTGATATTGTTCAAACGTATATAAAACTTATTATGGTCGAAGTTCGACCCCTGGGCGTAAATGAAACAGCCTGAGAACTTTCATCAAAAGCGCTGCCTTAAACCTTAGAAATATAACTATTTCACATTTATTGATCTACAAAAATCGATCTTTTAATGATAATTCACTTTTGTCTGCAAAAATGGTGTACTTATATTTAACAACAGGTTAAATCACTGTCGTGATAAAATCCAAGATGCGAAATAAAAAATAATATAAACTTTTCAATTCGACAAACATGACATTTATATGGCGAAATTCAGACTAGTTAAAATCAAAATATTCTTTATTCAAGTAGGCTAAAAAAGCTCTTTTGAATCGTTAATAGTCTGTCCGATGGTAACAAATCAACCATCGGTTCGGAAAGTTGATTCCGTTGAAAAGAAACCGGCAACCTCAACGGTTACTCCTTTAAACATAGTTTTTGTGCAACTGAAATCAAGTCCATATATCTTTATCATTTAAATAATCTTCAATATTATAATATGCTTTATGTAAGTAGCAGCCCTTTAACGTCCCACTGCTGGGCACAGGCCTCCTCACTCCGAGGAGCGACGGTTTTTAGAGCATAGCCCCACCACGCTGCTCCACTCCGGATTGGCAGGTATAGTACACAAGTGCACTCTCTATTCCTTCACTCTCATATTCCGATGTGACGGGAATCCGACACAACCAGAGAGATCAGGCGCAGGACCGACGGCTTAACGTGCTCTCCGAGGCACGGGGGTGGATCACACCGCCAACTTCCCAACTTCGGGCAAATATTGAGAAAATCTTAATAGAAAACTCAATATTGAATTTTGAATTGGCCCGACCCGGGACTCGAACCCAGGACCTTATGTCTGTAGTCGAACATGCTAACCACTAGACCAATGAGGCAGTCAACCAGACCAATATGCTTTATGTAAAAGGACGTTTTTAACATATTTCTTAAATTTATGTGGAGGCAGACTCAGAAGTGATTCGGGTACAATATTAAAAATGCGTATGCTCAACCCGACAAATGATTTCTGAACCTCCTTCACTCTAATACATGGCGTTACAAGTTTGTTTTTATTTCTTGTATTAAAATTGTTTATTTCGCTCCTTTTGCTGTATAAATGAATATTATTACGTATATATAAAATGTTATTCAATATATTTTTGAATTTTTCTCATAAAGAAACGCAAGATCCCAATTGATATATGGTATTGCTCTTTTTTTATATAATGACAGTTTCAATGACCGCCGCCTATCCCCATAACAGCATGCTTTAAGACATAATGCTATGAAAATAAGCGGAATACACCATTTTAGCAGTTTCAACATCAGTGTATTGCCTTATTTTTCTAATAGCAAATGCAGCTGAACCAGGTTTGCCTACCAATCTTCATATGAGCACCCCACTGAAGCCCAGGGTCTAAGTTTATTCCTAAGAAGACTGTAGACTTGACTTTCTTTAATGGACAATGATCTATTTGGATTAGACAGTTGTCATTAATATCTTATTTTTCAATCTAGTGTATAGTAGGGACTTTTGTCCACAAGATACGTCAGCTTCATCGTAACATCGGTTTAATTCATCATTGATAACCCCCTACTACCATGTTACAAAATTTGACAGCTATTTCCGACGTTGGACTACTCAGAATGCTATAGAGGGTTATCAGTGATTGTCTTTCGTTCCGATATTTTACACATTCTAGAAGAAGACGCTATCATTTGTAACTTGTATTTTTGAATATGTTTCGATTGGAGTATTTTTTATGTATCTCAATATCTGTTACTTGAATAGTAATTTTGTTACTCAGGACTCAGTTTTACATACATACTAGCTCTTTCTAAAGATGACACCTGCGTAGTTGATCCCGTGGAAATATGGGTAAATTCGTTATTTGTTGTGACTTCACAAAAAATAAAAAAAAACTGTCCAGTCGTTTAGAAGTTCAGTGACATATACACGCCCCTAAGAATTATACATATAAAGATTTATAGGTAACAAATGAATGGCTTAATAAAATCAAAGAGTGCTGCAGTAAAATTCCACCATAAATGTAACAAATTATATTGTCAAAGCACAAATATTTAATAATAAACAAAATTGTTAAAACTTATTAATTTTCATACATGAACTTTAATGTTCACAAAGGCCGGGATAATATCAATGCATTCATTATAAATATTCAGTAATAACATTGGACCTCCATACTTTACTGATTAATTTCGTTGTTTTCACGGGATAAAGATGCAAACAAATGATTTTAATAATCGTTAAACGTGCGAAAGCCTACTATTCATTTTATTAATGTTGGAAAGCGATTGTAGAAATATCTGAGATGAGTTTATCGTTTTATTTTTGAAGTGAAATGGCTCGTTAGGGTGGATTTTTATTAAATACATATTGTGCCACGTATGTGTGAATTATATATCTCTCTCCAATCGCTCCTTCATAACTGAAGATCGTGGTCTTGGTAAGATCCCAATCGCGAACGGATCCACGCTTTACGACCACTTTTGTTGGTTTGCCAGGTCGGGGAACGGCCTCGAGATCTTTTGCCGTTTGTGTTTCCCGTGATTATGAGCTTTTCCAAACAGTCCTCTCGTCGCATGACGTGCCCATACAGATGAGAGCCTGACCTTGATTCCGAGTTGCGATAGAATAGATACGTTTGTGTGTTTGGCTGTCCAAGGAATTCTTAACATGCGCCTGCAGTGCCACATCTCGAACGCATCTTTACTTCTCCTTTCTCTTGCCTTTATGGTCCAAGTTACAACTCCATACGTAAAGATAAAGAAGATTAAGGCACGGACAAGTCAACTCTGTCTAGTCAGTGAAATACCTCGATTCTTCCTGATTCTATACAGGCGTGTCATAGCACTTTTGGCCATTGCAATGCGTCTCTTTAACTCCGGCACACAGCTGCCATCACTGCAAATCTGGGATCCGAGGTAGACATAATTCTATACCAGTTATATATAAGGGTCTGTTAAATCCTTACCCAGTTGTTCACTGTTCATAAAATACTTACGAGTATTTATAAGATGAATGTAAAATAAAATCATACTAGTGATCACACACCCAGTGGCCGAAATTTAACCATAATTAATATAAATTATAAGTTTGAAGCCATGGCTACACTGTTAATATAGCTTATTTTAATCAAATAATATATATGAAATTTAAATACCACGCGAATACATATTTCCATAATTTAATTAATGACGCAAAATTCTCAGTAAACGATGTTTTTTGTAAAAACTTTTTCATCGTTTGCTAAATTATTGTGTATAATCAGGAGAAGTTTCGTATGAAAAAAAATTAACGAATTTACGTAAAACATGAGAAATCTTAGGAAAACTCAACCACCTAAGTAACCTTTCTAATGTAACCTCATTCAATCCAGTAAACGGTTTGGGGCACACCGTGATAAATAAAGTAAATTATTTTATTGTAATGATGATAGGGTGCTCATATTAAGACTGGCGAGTAACTTAATTCCGCTGCATTTGCTGTTAGAAAATACACTGATGTTGAATCTGCCAAAATGGTATATTTCGCTTATTTTCATAGCATTATGTGTTACGATATATTGTTATGGGGTAAGGCGGCGGATCTTGAAACTATATTTATTTTACAAAAAAGAACAATACGTGCCATATATCAATTAGGATCTCATGCTTCTCTAAGAGACACATTAAAAGAAACATCTACTCTTAGAGTGCCGACGCAATATATATCGAATAATATCTTATATATCCGTGATAATATTCACTTACACAGCAAAAAAAGTGAAATACAAAATTTTAATATAAGAAATAAAAAGAAACTGTAATCCCATATTTCGGAGTGAAGACGTTTCAGAAATCATTTGTCGGGCTGAGCATCCGCATTTTTGATAAGATACCGCAATCAGTTGTAGATTTTCCTTCGCTTAGTTTAATAATATGTCAAAAACATACTTTTACAAAAAGCACATTATAATGTTCAAGATTATTTGTGCGATAAAAATGTTTGGACTTAAGTCCAGTTGCAACCAGAAGCAAAATATTACTCATTGTAACATACACAACTATAAGAGTAACCGTAGAGTTTCTTGCCGGTTTCATCTCCGCTGATTCAACTTACGAACGGACAGACTGCAAAGGTGCTTTTTGAGCCTATCTGAATAAAAAATATTTTTATTTGATTTGAGGTGAAAAAAAGAATACCCGAATGAGTTCTTTGTGGGTTTTTCTCAGGACAGGACGCGAAGGAACCCTCGTTACGTTAGATATAAAGACTTTGATATCATCATTAGTTGTACATTTGCAATTAAATGAGGATTTTTTTTACTGATGAAACATTTATTACACGAACTTTATTATTACACCTCAAGGTGACGTCACAATCTCCCGTGTAATAACGAATTTGTCTTACACTCTCAAATGTCAGTGTTTAAATGTGATAATGAAGTGGTGGAGAGCAAAGTGAGCTTCTGAGATTCCGCGCATGACTTTGAATAAGTAATGAATCTCAGTGTGTCGGAAAACGAAAGCGTGAGTTTTCTTATAATATTTTAATATATTAGCTTTGCTCTGCAGTCTTATCAGTTTAGTTACCGATCGTTTGACAAAATTTAAATATAATAAAATTGTATTAATGTAACCCAGGATGTGAACTAAAAAATTTGTCGTAGCCTGCACTGCGGAAACTATTGATGATAGACCAAAAATATGTTCTACAATATTACAGAACGTATTAATATCTATAAAAAATTCTACAATACCATACGTCCAACTAATGTCGTTTTACCACTATAACAACTTTTTTACATTTTAAAAGTTAACAAAAGTACCGACAATAATCAAACCATATTCATGCACTTGTATTAATCCGTATCCTATTAAATGATATTTTATTAAGGACAATTTCAATCTTAATAAAATTGTAGCGAACCTCATAACTAGGCCAGCGACTGGTGAATTCGCTTATATTCCAAGAATACCAATGATACCCACCGATATACCTTTACAGTTTTTAATTTATCAAGCTAAAAATTACTGGAGTGATGTAAAAATTCTTTCCTCACCTTCTTGAAATCAAGAATTTGTCAATACATTGAGAGTATTCTTAAATTTACTGATGTCGGACATTCTGCGCAAAAGATGTTGAAAATCTAAAAATGTATTAATTAGATATATATTCGTTTAAAAGTAAAATCTGCATATTGATTAGATTATGAATGTAATTGTGTATCTAATAATCTGAAAGGAAGTAATTACAAACTAAGTGAAATAAAACTTTTATGTTAACGAGAATAAATCTACAGTCCGGTGTCTACGCGGGTAAAACCGCGGGGCATTGCTAATATTAAATATTCATATTGGCTTTGGAAACAAATTTATAAATTGAACAGTTTTTTTATTGCTGACTAGCGCTTGATTGTTGTCACACCTGGTGATGGAAGTGTGCTATCCTTATTTTAATTTAGAAGTTAAGTGCATAAATAAATAAATTGCCTCTTACCTGGTAAGAGGCAATTTATTTATTTATGCACTTAACTTCTAAATTAAAATTAGACATCAAAATTAGTATACAAAATACACCTTATCCCTATTGACACATCTCTTGCAGGAACCCTAATTTACTCTTTTGCTAAAAACCCTGACGTAAGATCTGACCAAATCTTAAAAATCTTGTTCGTCCTAAATGATAGCATGTTAATATTTTTCTCTTTGTTATATTTATTTCTACATATAAAATAGGCAACTAAACCTTCTATATTTATAAGAGGTTTTCTTATCGCGCCTAATCTAATTCGAAAGTCACATTAAAAGGAATAAAGAGGGAACCTCGAGAGAACCATTTGGGTTCGTTCTCCGAGATTTTTCAAAGCGTTCGCCACATTAAATCACCTTGGATTTTTGGATAACTTACAGCCTTTTGGGAGCAATCCTAATCGTAGGCTCTGATTTTAGGTTACGACCTGAGAAAGGAAAAACTTTAACACCCTATAATGTCACATTAATACAGAGAATTTAAGCCATGATATCACGTAGTCATAAATTTAGGTCTTTCTTTTCGTACTGTATGGAAACCTGCTTATAGTGAATAAAGCTTGTATTGTATACACAAGTTATATAAAAAATTCAAATTAATTCATACATTATATAGTACTGTTCTGGGTTCGCCCGGTCCCAGGGCCACCGCTTGCGACTAGACAATGTTCCTAGCCATGAGTCGCTCGGCACGGTACACCTTGGACTGGCAGGAATGGGCAGGAAAATGGAATAAATGGGGGAAGCAGCACGCCTCATTCCCATAGGGGTAGGCAGAGACAACGTCCTTCCAATTGCCACGATCCTTGCATATCTCCTTCGCTTCTTTCATTCTCTTTAAACCTTTCATCCAAGTTCGTCGATTTATCTGGCCCTTATTTAAAATGTCCTAAATTTCGTTAAGGCGGTCTTTCCCGTCCTAATTTCCCATTCACTCTTGACTCATAAATCCTTTTTGTCAGTCTCCTCTCATTTTTTTTCTCTACATGCCCAAATTTCTTACTTGTGTTCTAATCCACTCATACTTCTCAACGCTCTCATCTCTACCGCATTTTTTTTATTTTTGTGATTCTTCTGCCATACCCAACTTTCACTACCATACATAAGTGTTGGTGCAGCCAGTCTGGCCCTTTGAGACATTATCTGGTTATTCATAATTTCATTTATGACTGAAAATAAATAAATAGAAGGAAATGAAAAATCTAGTCTTATAAAATATCAGTTGAGCTTACAGAATGTAAGAAACGGTACAAAGAAAAATCCATTTTTGCATTATACAGCAAGTTTTTCAGGATTTTAACTGCTCGGTAGCGAGGGCTGTAAAGTTACGAACTAGTCTCTTTACGACGGTTCTCGTCGTAACAGAATGATTGCGCCCTGAGCTTTTCACAGTAAAATACAATAAGTTGAAAAGAAACGTGTCCCGAATATTGTATTATTGGCAATATTACGATGTGCTTGAAGGAATTCCTTACTATGTATTTATGTTGAAAACATATTGCAATATCGCTTCTAGGGACAAATAGAAGAGATATATTACATCACTAGCAGACTCGGGAAACATTGTACCGCTTAAGAATTAATAAATTAACGTTTATTGCGCGTTCGTAGATCTAGAAAAGGCNAGTCTCTCTATGAGGGTTCTTGTGCTTGTGTCAGAATAAACGGGGCGTACACGGAGTGGTTTCCTGTCGAAAGAGATGTTCGACAGGGATGTGTTGCGTCACCATGGCTGTTCAACCTTTTCTTGTATAACTGTTTGACAGACTTTAAAGAAAGTTTGTATAGATTAAGAATGAATGAATGACTCGTAAAATGTTTTACTCTACGCTGATGATCAAGCAATACGTGCGTCATCCGCTAATGAGCTACAGGAGATGGTAAATATTATGAATGAAGCTTTGAAAGGGAAAGGAATGAAAGTGAATGTAAACAAAACGAAAGTTATGCTTTTTGAAAGAGATGAATGTATGATGACTGACAATATTTTGATAGATGGGGAACAAGTGGAAGAGGTGAAAGAATTTGTATACTTGGGATCTAAATTTACAAGAGATGGAACATGTTAAAGTGATATTAAGAGAAGAGTGAATGCAGAGAACATGGTAAATGGTGCTCTGCACGCCTTTATGAATAGCCAGATGGTGTTGCAAAAGGTCAGACTGGCAGTGCATGCAGGAGTGTTGGTGCCAACACTTATGTATAAAATATTATAGTTGCGAACAGAAATTGTTGATTGTTAATGTTAAATGTTAAAAACAAATGAATAAGAAAAGTATTCTTTTAAATTTAAATTCATTTCCGAACGACGGGACGAACTTTAAACATAAACAAAATAAGGAAAAAAATCGTCACTTTCAAATTTTTAATTTTTAATGGACTTTTAAATTTAATTGATTTCTAAACGACGCGGTGAACATCAAACGTTTGCCAGGTAGGACTTGTTTCTAGGAGAAAGCGAAAATGTTGTTTTTACAGTATTCCAAGCATATTCGAAGTGAAACTCCTTTAGGCGCTAATTCGTTTGAAGGTTGGGTAGTTTTAATATTTACAAATTACATGTGACATGCTAATATGCCATTAGTCATTTAATAATTTAATATACTATTTTTCATAAAATATAAAATAAAATATTTCATAAATACCCTTTTTTAAATTTCAATAAATAATTTGTATTAATTTTCGCCACTTTTAATATTTTAATGACAATTAAATTCTTAACATATCTTCCTTTTTCCCTTTCCGTAAATCTAAAGTTTTAGAAAAAAACATGACTTAAAAACTAGTTTGCCAAAGAAGTTCCACTTCTCACACATGTGAATTTTTAACTTTTTATGTTTACTCACCTTTATAAATCTTCCTTGACTTCTACAAATAAATTAAAACTAAAATAAGCCAAATCGGTCCAGTAGTTCTTGAGGTTTAGTGAGCCTAACGAACAGCAATTGATTTATACATACAGACAATCTAATTGAAAATCAATACATTCGTTCTTCAACTAGCCTAAAAAATAATTTTTCAATCGACGAGGAGCATAGTGGTTACTCTTAGAAGACATTATCTTATACCACTTAGAAATGAAGACTTGTATGTACAAAATTACAAAGCAAGTTTTTAATAATATCACTTATAAAAAACTTGCTTTGTAATTTTGTACCTACAATATCAGTTAGTGAACTGTTATTAAGTATCGACAGTTCCCAATTCATAAGTTTATTCATCTAAAAGACAAGGCTGTTATAAAATCTGAATTTATTTTCCTACTAGATAAAATTAACTCCTTGTCAGCTGTTCGTTGGGTTTCACTAATGCCTACGGACAGGCATTTTAGTGCACGGGCTTTTAACCTAAAAATCGGTCACAAGTTTTTAGCAAATACCGTTAGAAAACCAATTTGAATTTAATGTAACTCGAGAGTAAACGAAATAAAAATAGACTTGCTTGTAATTATTTGAAGTAAGCCACACCGAGTTAGAATTTTCGAAAATTTAGTTATTATTTCAATATGAGTGTTTGGAGAAAACACTTATATATTGATTAGCTGTTTTTTACTTACTTTGAAGAACAAAAATTTAAAAGTACGTGCGTACAAATTACACATGTCAGAAATGAAAAATCTTTGGCAAACTAATTTTTAAGTCTTGATTATATATTTACAAATCTAAAACTTTATATATCCCAGACTTAAAGGAGGGGAAAAATGAATATATATTAGTCTAATCAAATCAAATCAAAATATTCTTTATTCAAGTAGGCTCAAAAAGCCCTTTTGAATCGTCAGTAGTCTGTCCGTTGGTAACAAATCTACCACCGGTTCGGAAACTTGATTCCGCTGAGAAGAAGCCGGCAAGAAACTCAACGGTTACTCTTTTAAAGATAGTTTTGTATGCTACAATGTGTAATATATTGCTTCTGTGAGCAACTGGAATCAAATCCAAACATTTCTATCGCTTAAATAATCCTCAACATTATAATATGCCTTTTGTAAAAGGATGTTTTTGACATATTTCTTAAAACTATGCGGAGGCAAATCCAAAACTGATTGAGGTATCTTATTAAAAATGCGCATGCTCAACCCGACAAATTATTTCTGAACTTTCTTCACTCTAAAATATGGAATTACAAGTTTGTTTTTATTTCTTGTGTTGAAATTGGAATTAAAATTAGGAGTTTAATTGTCATTAAAATATTTAAGAAGTCGAAAATAATACAAATAATTTATTGAAATCTCAAATTATTTGCAAATAAAAATACCACGTGTTTTTTGGCAATAGTAGAAATTATTAATTTAATATTGTTTTTGAATTTAAAATATAGAAAAGATAATTTATGAAATATGTTTTGTTATATTTTATGAAATGTTATAAATTGACGAGTGGCAAATTAAAATGCCACATGTTGTTTATAAATATTAAAACTATCTAAACTTGATGCCAATCACGCGTTTCATTCGTAAAAATGTTATTCTCATGCAAAGAAATTTCACTTCAATAAGGTAAGAAGCAGGCTATTAATGCTTCTCTGCTGGGGTGAGGTCTTCTCACATTTAGGAGAGAGTTTTTAGAGCATTGTACCTGTTGTGTTAGTAAAACGTATGCAAAGACAATTGACTTTATTATAATATTACCCTCAACATCTCCCCCATAAAATAAACTTAGTAAAATATAGTAACAGTTATAGACAGTTATATCTAATATATAAAATTCTCGTGTCACGGTGTGCAGGACCAAACTCCTCCGAAACGGCTCGACCGACTTTCATGATCCTTAGCGTGCATATCGGCCAGGGTGGATATATGATCAACATCTATTTTTCATCCCCCTAAATGTTAAGGGTGATTCACCCCTAATTCTTGTTTATTTTTCACACAAAATCTTTTGTTTTCATTTTTTCACGATACAGCATACAAAAATACATGCCACCCTAAATTTTCACCCCTCAACCATCAACCACTATTTTTTATTTGTTCTTTATAATAACCAATTTTTTTGGTAAGAATTATTTTTAATTTGTCAGTCTATATATAAGAGATATCTAGGTATTAATTGACTCATGACGATATCTCTGGCGTAAGGCGTAGAGATTTGAAATTTAGTAGGAATATTCCTTTTGCCGAGTAGAGGTCAGCTAAGAACGGATTTTACGAATTTCCAAAATGAGGGTTGCGGGGGTGTTAATTAAAAAAAAAATCAAATTATCACATTAAATACAAATTCAAACATCACGTTTACAAACTATATATTTTATGGTATGTAAAACTTAGTCAGAATTTTTTTTTGACATAATGGAAACTATCAAAAGTAAATTTTAGGAAATCCCACTCTCAAAAGACTGTGTGTACATGCGGGTGTGTAATTTATTTGTAAAACAATTTGCCTAAATTAATGAAAATGCTACCCAAAAAACATTCCAGGCTGAGGAAGTCGCGGGTTCAGCTAGTTTATGTATATATTACACCCTTAATAAAAAAAGAAAGAATTAAACCTTAATTAATAATAATAGTGCATAAGTATGGGTAAAAGAGAAAAAAAAATTCAATCACTCTTAATGGTTTTTTCTCTCGTAGGATAGGAGGTTCATAGAATGGCTTATCATTGTATGAATGATAAGTGTCCCTTTCAGTTTTTTCATAACATAATTCAGGTCTATCGACCATCATAATTCAGGTCTATCGGTCATGTCCATTTTGGTATTTTACAAAATAATATCGTGGAGTAGAAGCTTCTTCGATTACTTGTCCTGTATTTATTTTGGCACGATCGTGCATTATAACTCGATCCTCAACCTCCAATTCGGGTAAAGATCTATCAATTTTTGTCATAATATAATTATTTTTTAATTGTCTTTTAATCAAATAATCACACTGTTTCTGTGGTATGCAAGTTTCCTAACAATGATTTTCTTCACCGAAAAACAAAACTTTGATAGCTCTATTTGTCGGAAGTAATTTAAACGTTAGCCTGCGGCACTTTCTCTCGCTCAATTAAGTGATTCGGCTTCCATTCCTCTAAACTATGTACTACTTATGAGTTCGCTCCCAAATTTTATATACACTATTCTTGTGGCAATATCAACTGGTATATAATAACTTCTTAATATCTTCAATTCTTTACTACTAAAAGGTTAGGGCTAGACTTTGATCACACGTGATGATATTTACCTCTTATGGTTTCTACGCAGCATCGTACCGAAACTAAAATCTCTTTGCTAGCCCGTAGTAATTGCTTAAAGGTTCCATTTATAATCATATATTAAAATGTCATCACTTACTATATGATAATATTGAAATTAATGATTTTAAATGATTAATTTCCAAATGAAGACGGGATTAGGAAGAAAGTTGTGATCTTTAGTCCCTTGCTCATTTGTATTTTACCTCTTGGTTCGGACGGATGATCCAATATGAATTATGGTAAAATTTAACTTTGCCCTCTAAGTTTTGTTTTTTAAGTAAAGCTTACATTATAATACTGTATTCATTGTCAGAGGAAGATGGATGGAAAAAAAAAGTTACACAGATATAGTTAGAGTTGAGCCATTTGAGTAAATATTATAGTTTACAGGTAGAAATATACTTATACTCAATTTTTCCTCAGAATTACAATCAGATATGGTGACAAATCCAATTTAAGAGGAAAAAAATCTTTAAGTTTTCTCCGTAACCTTTAATTTCCCGTCTGCAGGTATATACTAAGATTTCCTTGACAGAAAAATTCAATACAAGTTTATTACCCAAATATGGTTTCTATTTGTAGTGACCTGGACTTTTATGAGAAGCCTTTCTTGCGCATAATATAGTCCGGATAAATAATTCTCAAACGAAGTTGAGATTACGTATATTTTACAAGGTAATCCCATTCACATTATAAGTTCCTCCATACCTACAATGTATAATAACATTTAGAAAGTTCTCGCAGGGCTCGTAAAATATAAAAGCAATAAACGTCAAGCGCAAACAGCCAAGTTCCACAACATAAAAGTTTGTTAGCTAAGAACGAGGCGGACCGGACCAAGTGGCTATTCAGCATTTCTTTGTGATATTGTTTAGTGGCTGCCGATTTGTTGAATATACACTGTCTAGTTTGTATTTTTAAAGTTTCAGTTGTTTATTGCTCGTCGCTTAAATAATGTTTCACAAGTGCCATCGAATCCATCTGATAAAACATTGGGTTTCTTTCACCAAGTGTATTAACAAGTTAGAATATATTCCTTTGAATATTTCGCAGTTACTTACCTTGACTCACGAGTAGTGGTATCGTCAAGCTGTAGGAGAGCGCCCCATGCTTTCTAGAAAGCTATTTTCCTAAGTGCAGATAGAACTCACAGTTGCCACGCCTGCATCTACAGTACCGAGGTTCTCCTACAATTTTTTTGGATTAAAGCCTGATCATCCACATCTCTGATTTTCGATACCTTATTCGCATCGGGCTATATGCCATGCACCATCGCAGCTGCCTTGTAAGGTACTGGGTTCAATTCCCTGGCTGTGTTTGATTCACAGGATGTGCGGGTTAAGAGGCTTCATCCATAGCTAGTTTCCAACCATGTCTAACACCACTATGGCAACAGCTAGGTCGTGATGTGCTGTGCTCGATTCCCTAGCTATGTGCGTTGAAAGGAAGCGTCCATGGCCATTTAGCACCCATGTCAAACACCACTACGACCACAACTAGTTTGTGAAGTGCTGGGTTCTATTCCCTGGCTGTGTGGACTAGGAGGCTTTATACATGGCTAGTTACCACCCAGGTCTAACATCACTACAACCACAGCTAGTTTGTTTTGTGCTGGGCCGATTCCCTGGATATGTGGACTAGGGCTTCAACCATGGCTAGTTTCAACCCATATCTAACACCACTAAAACTACAGCTATTCGTGAGGTGGTGGGTTCGATTCCCTAGGCACGACCCATGTTTAAGCCCAATACCATCACGACTATTTCGTGATAAGTGAGTAAGTGAGTAACCATCTTCGTATTATTGCTTTGCTAATGTGTCCCGTTTGAGGCTCGTTAGTTGGAAGAAGTCAAGGTTTATGAAAGCCATAGGTAGAAACAATTTATGAGATAATACTTTTAATTTTAGCCATAATTGAGGGTAATATTTTTGTATATTTTTTTCTTTTCTGCATAATTCAATTACATTGTTTAATGAATGATTTCATCAAGTGGGTACTCGACATCAAAACCCCGAAATGCCTTTCGACACTGCCATTTATTCACGTCACAAAGTGTAATCATGTTGGGTAAGATTTCTCGAAGCTCGTAAAATATAAAAGTAATAAACGTCAAGCACAAACGGCCAAGTTTCACAACAAAAGTTCGCAAAGTGTGAAATGCACTAAGTTGAGTGGCTTCTGTGCTTTTCTTTAATTCTTGTTCAGTAGCAGCCGATACATTTAATAGATTTGTCTCACACTTTATGATGTACTACCAAGTAGCTATAACTTCGAAAGGTTAGGTTTACTATACACTTATAAGAAGTTTCACTTCAAAATCTTACTAATGTTTTATGTGAATTAATGCAAGTATAAAGCTTTGAGTGTACAAATTTGTTTGCAATTAACTATTTTCTCTAAGCTTATATATTCGCTACGATACTCGTAGGCAATGATCACATTGCACGCGTTTTTGTACAAAAATAGTATCACAGTGCAATCATTCAATGCCTCATTTAAAAAATGAGAACTCAATAGGTAAACTCCAAGAATGGATTAAACTAAATACGTTTTTATAATATATAAAGCTCGTATTTAGCCCTATAAAATAACAGTAATTTAATTACTGTTCATTCGCGTTAAGAATGCAGTGAGTTATCCTTGTGCGCCGGCCTAGCCAGTCCCTTAAACAGAAAAGAAAAAGAAAGAAAAAAGCGTTTATTCGAATATGATGTAACAAACACCAATCTTATATATAGCTCAGCATATTGTCGTGTATTGTAGTGATTTTCAGCTGAAACCCATAAAACTAAGAAGGAACGGTTACAAACTCTAATAAGGAATACAAAAATAATAATAACAATACTACGAAATATTTTAAAATTCAAATTCAAATCCAAAAATTTAAAATCCAGTTTTATTAAAAAAAAAACAAAACTTATCTGAATACATATAGACATAGAAATACAAGATTATTTATTTACAAATACAATATTAAATATTCTGTTGCATTCTGTCTCTTTTTGATAATTTAACAAATACATTTTCAAATTATGATATACATATTTAAATGGGTGGTAGTATATTATTCCAACAACGGATTGCAGCGTTTTTAAAGCTACCTCTAAATGATGTCGACGTATGTGAAGGAAATCTAAGGTGTGCCTTTGTTTTCCTTAAACTTAAGCTATCTCGATTAGATTCCTTCCATTCTAATTTATTATATAGATATGACGGATTACCAGACTTGATTATGCCAAATAGTAGCCAATCAAATGTTTTCAAATTACAAGGTCTCTATTTCGAGTTGATTTAGAATTGAGGCATTGGAGCCTTTGGCAGTCCAAGATATTCTTAACATTCGTCGCCAGCACCACATCTCGAATCCATCAATTCTTTGCCGCTCTTTGGCCGGAATGGTTCATGATCTTGGTTTTGAAACCAAATCCTTTTTTATTCCAGATAATAAACAAAACTTTAACATGTGCTACGTCCTATTCAATGCTATTCCTGTTTTGATAGTATAATTACAGTGATTAGTACGATTGGTGGAGTTATTTTTTGAGTGGGGAGTTTTACAAGAACGTTTAGTTGATGATAACGCGAGAGAGCGAGAGAAATTCTTTTTGCGGCACGAGAGGAGTTGGCTGTGAGATATAATTTTGAGAAAACTGAAAATAGTTTTACTTAATTTAGCCGTCAATACAAATAATTTCCTTTTGAGGGAAATAATATAAAAATCTAATTAAAATTGTTTCAGAATAAACGGGGCGTACACGGAGTTGTTTCCTGTCGAATGAGGTGTTCGACAGGGACGTATTGCGTCACCATGGCTGTCAACCTATTCATGGATAGCTGTTTGTCAGATTTAAAAGAAAGTATGTATGGGTTAAGAATGACTGAATTACTCATCAAATGATACTCTACGCTGATGATTAAGTAACACTTGCGTCATCCGCTAATGAAAGAGACGAATCTATGATGAATGGCAATATTTTGATAGATGGGGAATAAGTGGAAGAGGTGAATGAATTTATATACTTGATATCTAAATTTACAAAAGATGGAATATGTGAAAGTGATATTGAAAGGAGAGTGAATGCAGGGAATATGGTAAATGGTGCTCTGCACGCCTTTATGAATAGCCAGATGGTGTCTCAAAGGGACAGACTGGCTGTGCATGCGGGAGTGTTGGTGCCAACACTTATGTATGGTAGTGAAAGTTGGGTATGGCAGAAGAATCACAAAAGTAAATTATATGCGGTAGAGATGAGAGCGTTGAGAAGTATGAGTGGATTAAAACTGATTAAGAGAACGTTGTGGCATAAAAGAAGACTTAGTGACTAAAATTGAGAAAGGTATGGTTAGATGGTTTGGGGATGTAGATAGAATGAATGAAAGGAGGCTGACAAAAAGGATTTATGAGTCAAAAGTGAATGCAAAAGTTGGGAAGGACTGTGATTTCGATTGGTGGATAATCTTTTTACAAAGGCGCTCAGTTGTGCCCCGTTTTTATATTTTAATACATCACCTATAAAAATTGCAATGTAAGCAGTGCCTTACTAGGAAATACTATGTGAATCTACCTTACACCTTAAATTACTTCAGCTCCCGTGGCTACGTGGTAAAAGGAATATTCATAACTAATTATACTCATGTTTTCATACATTTCCTTTTAGAATTCCCGGGGCTTTTGTCCCGTCACTTGTCGTTGCCTTCTTACTATTTAAATATAAATGCTTTATACAGTTTTTGCCGGATTTTCATTGTCATGTAATTAAGTTGAAATTCGTTTAAAATTTTATTGTGAAGCTGATTAAATTTAAAAATCTGTTTATCTTAATACAATGCATTTTCAATCATTAATATAATGCTTTTCATCCGTCCAAAGTTACCTATAGCCATACTCGTATTTGTAGGTACCTTGGCTGACGCAGACTCCGAATATAATAATAATTGTAACTACATTATATTATCGTAATTATTTGAGAAACTTTTAAGTGGTATTCATTTGTTTGGAATGGTTAATTTTGTTAAAATTTTTATTTATTGTATTTTGAAACAAGCCAACATATATTAAGCGCTAAAAACCTCAATTTTGAATCGTGACATAGTTATTCAGTCGATATGTGGATGATTGAAGTTTGATTGGGTTTTCCATAGGGACATGTCAGCTGGGAATAAATTGGTGTGCAGCATGTTACTCGTATGCTGTTATTTTATTCTATACTACTTCATTCTTTCGGCGTCACCTGCGTAGTTCCCAATCCCATGGGAATATGGAAACATCAAATAACACTTATATAGATATCAAATTTATATATTTTTAATTCAAATAGGCTTTTAAAGTATTTTGAATAGTCAAATATAATACTTTTCCATGACTAAATCTAAAGTTACGAGGGTTCCTTCGCGCCCTGTTCTAAGAAGAGACCACAACAAACCCCATTTTGAAGTGAAAACAAAAAAATCCTTTTAAAGAAATTCGCTGAAATGAAAAAGCGACAGTAAAAAGGGACAGACACATAGTTTCATGAGATTTAACGTGGGAGAAAATGAGATAGCATGCGTTATACGGTTTTTAATATGTTCGTTCTCTCTTCGACTATAAGATCGAGCTATATTCAAAATTATTACTATATTGTATACAATGGGTAATACAGATCAAGACGTCAATCCTGGCTATGTAACGCTCGGGACGTAAAATAATTTGTAAGAGAAAGACAAAACTTTTGAAAGTTTCCCATTATCATTACAATGCATATTTCTAATACATTCTATTTCCATTAGAGTATTAGAGTAGTTTACTCTCATGCTTTTTTAACGCATTAAAGGGGACGTTGTAGTATTAGCTCAAAGGTGGAAGCAGTAGTATTACGATCTATCTCGACTGTAGCTCAAAGGCGGGAGTCGTTTTATAAAGATCTATCTCGACTGTAGCTCAAAGGCGGGAATCGTATTATAAAGATCCATCTCGACTGTAGCTCAAAAACGGAAGTCGTAGTATTACGATCTATCTCGACTGTAGCTCAAAAGCGGGAGTCGTAGTATTAAGATTTATCTACTATGTAGCTTAAAAGCGGGAGTCATATTAATACGAATTATCTTGACTGTAGCTCAAAGGCGTTTTAATATTACGATTTATATCGACTGTAGCTTAACGGTAGGCGTCGTAGTGATACGATTTAACTCTACATATCTACGTACATATGTTAAATAAAGAAGTAAATATTAAATAAATCCGTCTTTTATTGATTTAAACTTTACCTAACATACTTTCGTCAAGATCCCCCACTTTAAATGTATTTAAATAGTTCTTCTAATCCAGTTTGTAATTTATTTTTGTTACATATCTCAAATAGAAATCTCACATCATTATAAATATTGCGTTCTTTATAGTAAAAACTGTTTCAATCCGACATGAAATTTTACACGGTGTTACGTAGTTTAAAACTTTTGAAAAAAAAACTGTAATGAATTTCCTGGATGTTTTGTAAACGTGAGGGAATATGCGAGTTAGTTTGAAAGTTAAAAAAAATGTTCCATAATGATCCGCTTGATATTTTACAAATGTGAGAGAAATATGCGAGATAGTTTTAAACTTACAAAACAAAAATCGGTCTGTTATAACGGACATTTTATAAACGTGAGGGACTATAGTTATTCAGTTATCACATCAGGGAGTTATTCACACTGACTTATATTTGATCATGACATAAGTTTTCTCTATTAATACATAAAATTTAGATTTATAATAGATTGAACTAAACAAAAATTTAATACAACTAAACTAACGAGAACGTTTTCGTATAAGATTCTCTTATCAATTAAATTAATACTTGTTTTGCATATGAAATTCAAGTTAAAATATTCTCTGTTTCGACAAAAGATTTATATTATTCTAATTTATAATAAATTTTTTAAACAGAGATCCGTAAGTATAAATTGATCTGTAAACTAAATTACATAAACATATAATAGATGGCAACGTTATTTATATATACATTTAAATTTTCGCGGACGAAGTGGCGCGTGTCAGCTAGTATATGGATTCTAGGAGAAGAATCAATTCAAACATTGGAGTTGCTTCTAGTTATAAAACTTGGTCAAATTTCCCTTTTAAGGCTCGAATAAATTTGCACTTTACCTTCTTCAAACTACAAGTTTAGACCTTACTTCTCAGTGGTCCACTCTCGAGCAGCGATCAAATCAAACTTGACAGAATTTGCAATGGAGATACCTTTTTATTTCCCCTTTGAAAACTTTTAGTCTTAAGGAAACGAGTCATCAATTCCTTACTTATTTTAAAAAAACCTACGCCTGGTATTAATTGTTATAGTTTGATAGTAATTGTTTAAGAAATCAAATATGTCTTAAAAAGCCAAAGATACAAATTAATAAGTGATTAAACTGACTTAGCATAAAAGGTAAGGTAAGGTAAGTAGCAGCCCATTGACGTCCCACTGCTGGGCACAGGCCTCCTCACTCATATGAGAGAGGGTTATTAGAGCATAGACCCACCACGCTGCTCCACTGCGGAATGGCTGGCATAGTACATAAGTGCACTCTCTATTCCTTCACTCTCATAGTCCAATGTGACGATAATCCAACACGATCAGAGAGAGATCAGGCGCAGGACCGACAGCTTAACGTGCTCTCCGAGACACGGGGGTGGTTCACACCGCCAATTTTTTCCCAACTTCGGGCAAATATTGAGAAAATCTTAGTAGAAAACTCAAAATCGATTTGGAATTGGCAGGACCCGGCGCTCGAACCCAGGACCTCATGTCTGTAGTCGAACATGCTAACCACTAGACCAATGAGGCAGTAGACTTAGCATAGTCCATGTCTAATAATGTAGAGATACGCAGTTAACATAAAACATTAAAATGAATTCCTAAACCGTCTACCACGACTTAAGCTCCGTTACACGGAAAGAAACTTTTTAATTCAGGCCACGTCACAAAATAAATTTTATTAATGATGCGAGGCATGGACATAGGAGACATCAGGAAAAATTTAGAAGCTTGGGCGTGTAGACGTATATTAGCCTTTAGTTGGACTCATAAGGCATGGGACCGAGAAACTCAAGATGCAATCAGAAAAGGCAACTTTTGGATAACGTCAAGAAGATAAATGTATATTCTCGGACACATGCTTAGGCACGAGCTATAAGAGCTTCTATAAGTTGTATTAATGAGAATGGTTGCAAAAGAAATAGTAGACGGAAAGCAGAAGTGTTCTTTAACTCTTACGCCTCCGGAGGAATTAGAGGTAATACTGCTGGCCTTCGCCAATCGGGTCTATATTCTAAAAACCCTTCCTCCTGATGAGTGAGGAGGCTTGTGCCCAGCAGTGGTTCGTTAAAAGGCTGCTATTTACTTTGTTTCAGTAAAAAAAAGTAATTATCTCTAATTCAGTCGCTGGCACTTGTTAGTATAAAGTAAATATGTTAGAATTAAAAAAAATTAAAAGAAAATACTTCAATATGAATACAAAAGAATTATGTTAAAATACAGTCTGGTACGTACAAATTCGAAATGCAATTTTGTAACAACTTCAGTTAATTTATTTCAAATAAAATCTTTATCAAATATCCATTTTCCAATATATTTAAAAGACTCCTATTATAAAAAGCATGAGCAATAAATTCGTAAATTTTTTTACGTCATTGACGTCGTTTTTCAATATATGTTGGAAATATAAAATGAATGTTAATATTAATGAATTTGACTACGGGATTTTAGTTTATTTTCAGCGATATGAATTACATGAAAATGTTTTAAACGGCCTTTTACTTTGACCTATATTTAAGTCACAGGAATAAGCGATGTAAAACGAATATATATTTATCCAAATAATATATCTATATGTGACGATGTTTGTTGACAGTGGACTCAGAAATTTTTACAGATTTTGATATAATTTTCTGTATTTATATACCAATAGAATACAAAAGTCTATGGTAATGGGAAACTTTCATCTGGATCGTTATTCAAACTAGGAGTCCCACAGGGTTCCATATTAGGACCTTTTGTGTTCCTCCTTTACATTAATGATCTTCCTTACTTTGTTAAGGATAATCATGAGATTGTTTTGTTTGCCGATGATAATTCGTTAGTGTTTAAGGTTAATCGACGACTAACATTACTGGAATTGTGTACTGAGTTAGTATAACGAACTAGAGGAATCAAGTTCAAACTAACTCATGATAAGCAAACGAAAACCATTGACAAACCTAATAGTGATCCAATATATTCGTCGGTTTAAAAATTTTTAAAGGTATATACATTTCTATAACAAAGTCAGTAGATGTTCTAGATATGTCTTTTAATAAATTCCAATCCTTTATTAAAAGAAAATTAATTGAATAATCTTACTATAAATTGAACGATTACTTATATGATAAAAAAACGTGGTAGTAACTGAGTTGCTGTAATCAAAATAAAATAAATTAATATTATTTTGTGATGATGGTAAAAAAGGATACCCGGCAGAGTTTGTGAGTGTGGGCTCTACTTCCGACAGAAAGTGAAGGAACCTCCGGAACTTTAGATTATGAGTCGTTTCTAAATAATATAGTCAGTGGTACATAGTGATTAATAAGTGCTTTAAAGGTCTAGATGAATAAAGATTTTTTTTAATAAGTAAAAAATAACATACATACGTACATACCATCACGCCTCATTCCCATAGGGGTAGGCAGTGACCACGTCCTTCCACTTGCCACGATCTTTGCATATCTCCTTCGCTTCTTTCACTCTCGTTAAACCTTTCATACAAGTTCGTGGGTTTAGAGTACTCTTGACCTGGCCCTTATTTAAAATGTCCTGGATTTGGTGGAGGAACGTTCGCCTTGGTCTTCCCCCTACAACTTTCGCATTCACTCTTGACTCATAAATCCTTTTTGTAAGTCTCCTTTCAATCCTTCTCTCTACATGCCCAAACCATCTTAGCATACTTTTCTCGATTTTAGTCACGTCGATTTTAGTACGACTTCTTTTATACCAGAACATTCTAAGAAAAAAAAAATAACGTTATAAATAATGGTAATTTCATCATATGGATTTAATACTAATAGACATCTATGTATCTGCCTACCAACTTTTTAGCCCATCTATTTACGACTTTTCTTGACAAAAACTGCAGCAGGTATTAATGAAAGCTCTATTTTGTGGCTTTAAGTCTTAGTTATTAAGGTTAAGGGCCTAAAGCTAGAGCCCTTTTCAAAAACACTTTAGTAAATATAAAATGAAAACATCACACATTTCCGCTTTAAAGGGTTTTTGTAGAAAATTGAAAAGACAATTTTGTTTACTCGCCATAAGGTTAATTAAGAAAATGGATAGAAGAGCAAACCTTTTATGAGACGGAAGTGACGAGAAAAATATTTCTTTGTAAAAAAAGCTTGTAGCTTTTACGACAGTGAATATGATAACATACATTTTAAGCTTCCAACGCGCACTAAAATTTATATTATTAGGGCTCGTCGTACTGTTTACGACAATAAATGATTTAATCAATTCTCTCAGATGACGTTAATTGACTAATACAACTGGGAAATGGACAATATTTATTTCAAATACTTATATTTAAAAAATGCTTTTTAAGAAATGTCGATAGTTGGAATCTTTTACATGTGAATAGTTGGAATTATAGCATTTAGTGCATATTGTGTATGTTGAAGAATGGCGTTTGCATAAGATAGATTTGAGCCATTTTATTGATGTGAATGTTCTGTTCTTTTGAAAAACGTGACAAAACCCTCTTTGGTCGATTTTTCTTTTTTATTACACAAGTCCTACCAAATTTATAAATGTATCCTCAACACACGTTTTCTAGAAATAATACATCAAATAAATCCTTCTGTGGAAGTTCGGTAAAAGTAAGTACCTGAAAACAAATTATGTCGTAAATTTTACGACAGTGCATCCGTTAAATGGTTTCCAAAAAAAAAGATGTGCAAAAGGAAGTTTTGTAATTTTAATAGCCCTATAATGTGCAAAGACTACGTTTATAGTATATTTTAAATTTTAAAATATTAAAAGAAATATTTTTTCAGTTTATGACGGATATAACTAACTGACTCATTCTAAGATTTCCAATACTGTTCATCCTATTGATTTGGAATTCGTTATATATTACAAAATTAGGATTTTGTACTTGACTCTTTATATGTAGGATCCTTCGAATAAGAGCCAAAAGTCACATTAAAGTGCCCAATTTACTCGAGCAAGTGGCTTAGACTCCGTCAGTTTGTATACCTGATCGGATCGATGATATAGAGACGGCGAACATGAAGCCAATGAAATACTGTAGAATTACCTCGGATCCCACTACATTGAATGATCTTGTAGGCTGGGAACCCTCTAGCAAAGGTATTATATCACTTTCACAAAGGAGAGAGAACCTCATGTCTCATTACACGACAATTTTCTTGCAAAACATCTCTTTCTTAAATTTTATGTCTGGTCAACTCTTTTATATGGCTCCGAAACATGGGTCCTTAAAAAGCAAATCAACGTCGCCAAGTATATGAGATGTGGACTCTCAGAAAAAGGTTTAAGATCTCTTGGAACGAGCTTAAATAAGCTGCTTGCTTATAAACACTGGTTTTGTTGCTTCTTCTGGAAATCTTTAAAGGGGATTCCTGTTTGAGTATGGCTGATCCTAGACGACAGTATGTCCAGAAAAAGAGCAATTGGTTGACCGACACGGGACCGTATACGGCGCTGGCCATAACTACGCACAATTAAAGAGGAATACTGATTGAATTTCGGATAAAGGTGTTAGACATATAGCTACACCAAACTGTGTATTTTGTTATCATGCGTTTTTTTTAATGCTTCACGTCAAAATGATTAACGAGGCTTCTAAACTATTTCACTCTTGGAAAACGAAAAAAGAGAGCTTATTGTACCCTTTTTGAATTATAAATATTTTGATTATACAGAAACAAAGTTTATCGCACGTTGGTTATCTCCGAGCAATTAAACGTGTGCAATTTGGCGCGTCGTTTCCACGAGATCTTATTATGAAACTATTTGATTGACGTAAAGCCTGTCGATATTACATGCACAGTGACGTCGTAGTTTCCTATAACTTTTGTTATAGTGGTGCTTTATAACGAGGGTACTTTATGTTCATTTTAATATGTTTTTGCCTAATGTAGTGAAACGACGTTTGCTTGTTTTGTACTGCATATATTACATCTAACACTAAATTAATATATATATGACTGCCTCATTGGCCTCGTGGTTAGCATGTTCGACTACAGACATGAAGTCCTGGGTTCGAGTCCCGGGTCGGGCCACTTCAAAAATCGGTATTTTGTTTCTGTTAAGATTTTCTCAATATTTGCCCGAAGTTGGAAAAAATTTGGTGGTGTGATCCACCCCCGTGCCTAGGAGAGAACGATAAGCCGTCGGTCCAGCGCCTGATCTCTCTCCGGTCGTCTCGGGTAACCGTCACGTCGGACTATGAGACTGAAGGAATAGAGAGTACACTTGTGTACTATGCCTGCCAATCCGCAGTGGAGCAGCGTGTTAGGAGTAGGTCTATGCTCTAAAAACCCTCTATCATATATGTGAGGAGGCCTGTGCCAAGCAGTGGGACGTAAATGGGGTGCTACTTACATACATTAATCTAAAAGAGAGAGGCATTGGCGTCAGAGCGATGAGAGTACATAATAACATCGCAGATATTTACTCGTTTAGGAGTAAAAAGGATTGTATTAAATGAAAAACAAAACGTTTTGGAACTCGCATATTTTGTCTCACAATAAAAACAGTTAATTTTTTCCTCTACATAAACAATTGACAAATAGCAACTTTTTTTTAATCAAACAAGACTTTTATAGGTTGGCTACAATGGTTCAAAAGCAATTGCTATTTTAATTGAATTTTAAACAAAATCAGATTTTATCATATAAATTCCAAGTGTAACAAAACTAGTAAGGCTTCTTATTGCTTTTTATCCAAATAGCCTTATAGCGGGTCTTTACACCCTCAATACAATATTAAACAGTTGTTTCTTAAAACTCGATAATATGATATTTGAAACTAATATTGAAAAAATATATATTTTCATACTCCAATATGCCTCTTTCATTTTTCTTTAAATTTTAATTGAGTAGTGCTAAGGCACACGTTAAAGAGATGAACGAGCCAAACTTCCTCGATTTATATATATATATATATATATATATATATATATATATATATAAATCACTTATCACAAAAAAATAGATATTTGCATACATAATAAAAAAACTGTTTTAATAGTTCTTATTTTTCTAAACATTTCATTTCCACTACATTCCATGCATCTGTTTGGGCATCCAGGTATGGATATTTAACAAAATACATTTTTTTCAACATAATCGTACTACGAAACAAATCCAGGACCTGTGAGGCGGTCAAATAGATTCTATCCAGCAGTTCTTCCCCAAGTATTCCCATGTTGATGACAACATTAGGCCAACAAATAAAGCTTAAAAGTATTAATTGAAAAATCGCTTTTGTAATCATTTAAATCGTCTACATTAAACAGGTTAATAGAAAATTTAATTAATTTTGTCATATTTGTTGCATTTCTATGGATTCAAAACATCGATACAGTCGTTCTGCACAGGCCATTTTGCATACGCTCGTCACTGGCCTCGCAGTTTGTTCACACAAAAAGTTAACGAAAACAAAAGCTCGGTTGGTGTATCCAATTTACAAGTATTTCTGTTTTTTACACGAATAAAATATTGAAACTTGCATAATCTGTACGTATAAATAAAACACAACTGTTTGTGATTTCGAAATATAAGGATTTTTGTTGCGTCGTCTACCTATTTTCGGGAGGTTAACTACTTTCTTTGCCTTTTTTGAAATGCCTTTACGCACCCCGTTCAAACAAAATCCAAAAGAGAGTGTGAGACTCGCTGGCAGTAAGCCAGTATACAACACTAAAACTCAGCGATACCCTTCTGGTCCTTTAGTGAACAACCAGAGGATCGTTTGACCCCATCTACCCTGGTACTCCGGGATATATCCGCTGGAAAACTTAGAAAGGGTGTAGGAGAAGCGCAATTCTACGCCACCTACCTCCCAACCTCCTGCGCCGGAGAAGAGGAGCGTCTATAGAGTCCTCCTTTTGCTTCTCATGTGTCTACTTTAACGAAATAACAGATTCGCAGAAGGACGCCGATGCCGTTCACTGCCTTTCGCTAGTGAGCATTCCTCCCGGCGAACAATCTGATGCACCTACTTGCTGAAACAACCATATCCGGTCAGCACCTGTATCGGCCTGTAAGAGATCCATGCTCCCTAGAAAATCATTTCTCCATGTGTGGATGAATCGCTCCCACAGGTAACCACCTTTGGAGATTCTAGGTTCTCAGGCCACCTTTGGATCAGTGCTCTCTCTGCTAAAGTCCTAATCCTCCTAACATCGTCGGCATCCACCCTGCAGCAATAGGTGGCTGCTAGAATCTCCGCCCGCAATTCCCAAGCGGGGATCGCCTGCCAGAAGAGTTGCCGCCGAGAGAGGTAAACTCCTACACTGGTGGAAAGGTTGTGAAAAACCTTTCCACCAGTGTGGATGTAGTGTCTAGTGTAGATTAAATAAATAATGATGCGTCTACAATAACAATATTTGGTAGTCGTAATTAAATCGTTATTCTACGATTCTACCCGTAAATGTGAAATAATAGTAGGCGATGCACGTTTATTATTACCTAAAGATATTTCGTGTAATACGTTTTAATTAAAATTGATAATTAAATTCCATTTAGCTTATTAACATCCCACAGTTGGACACAGGCTTCCTCATGCATAGGGGCGAGGTTTTAGAGGAAAGACGTACAGTATTGCTTCGCTGCGAAGGGGCATATACATATCCCAGAGAAATGCAAGTTTCCTAATGAAGTTTTCCTTCACCTAAAAGCACAATAATAAAAAATATACAACAATACCAGTACCTTATAAAAAAGTACTATCATTTAACTTACACTTAAAAGGGGCCACGGTTTAATAATTGATAGTGTTTTATTGAAGAATATATTTAAGTTACTGTATTAGGTTTTCGTTTACTATTAAAATTATAGAAAATGTAGGAGGAAATAGTAAGCTTTATTTATCTCCTGTGCATTGATATATTTAACTATATATGAAAAGGTAAAAGAAATTCCTCCTGTTATTTAATTCCGTTGTGTTGTTACATTTTCAAATGTCTACGCAAATTGTAGAATATGTGACAAAATACAATAATTAAAATGTTTCAAAAATTATTAACCAGAAAAAGTATTTTTGGTAAGCTTAATGAAAACGAAAATATGTTTTTATACTGTTTTAATCAGAGAAAAATACAGCGTCGATTGGTCTAGGTCCCATATTGTTAGGATGTTGTAAATGCACCAAAAAATTGTATTTAATACGATAATTTTAGCTTACAGTAAAGTTAAGTTTAGTATTTAATTAGCTTTATTGGTTACGCCATTCTTGAGGTCAGTAAAATGTTAAACCAGATACACAATCGATTTTAGAAAAGTTTTATGACTCTGGTGAAAAGTTCGTATTTAGAGTTATAGGAATTCTTATGTAGATTTTATAGACGCGCAATTAGTACAGATTGCTCAAGCTATTCAAATATAAATAATAAACTTTTTGATAAAATGTCAGGGTTTACAATACAATTGTAAAGTCTACATAAAAGTAAATTCTTGTGGCTTCGATTCCAACGAGTGGGAAAGAGGCAGCGGGGTCGCTCTCCCCGCGCCCCATGCTCCCGCTGCCACCGACTCGCAATCAGTCGCCCCCAAGTCACAGGTTTGCACGCAGCATCCGAACACTTTAACGTAATAAATTCTACGTTAACTTGTTCGTAGATGCGGCCAAATAATTCTGATTATCATGTATATTAAAGTGGCTGTCGGACATTGAATAGAACTGTTGAAGAAGACCTTAAAATGTTGTTAAAACAGCTGCTCGCTTTGGCAGGCGCCGGTTTGTTGTTTTCTGTTATCGGGGTGTTGACGGCTCAGACGTATTCTATCGAGAAGATTGCTGTTGGTATGTTGAATATGTTTTAAAAAAAAAAATTTTTTTGACAATAAATATTTATTTCAATTATTTTTAAGAAGCATGTGATGTCCAAAATAATGTACTAAGAGTCCAGACTTTAAGATTTGCACAACTTGTGTCTGCATGAACTGTTTTGTCCCTATCCTGCTTACACGTACCCTTCGCAATGGGGAGCGGTATATCGATTTTCTCTTTCTAACCCGAGGGAGTCATCCCTTTCGGTGGCTCTCGTGAAACCAAGCGTGATACCTAGCTTTTCATCGCTGCAAAATATTTGCTTTTCTTTATTTAATTATTTAGCAAATAACTAGATAAAGCACCATATATAACTTACATGAAAGCATTTATAAAACCAGCATTCAACTTGAAGGTAAACAGCAACGAAGATAATACGCGTTCAAGTTAGATATTCTTGTAACTTATGCCTAGTCACTTTCCTCATTATCGCTATGTAATATTTATTATAGTAATTATCATTGATTTTAGGTTTAAAGCGATTGGGTGGAGCTGTGTAGCTATAGCGAAGTATTTAATCCGATCTAGGCTTGTGGATTCTGTAATCAATATTTTAATAAAACAATGCCCGGCATGCTTTGCGATTTCACATTAATAATGATAAAAGTGTTTATTGTTTTCATAATTGTTATACATATACATAACACAGAAAGTCGACAAAAAAAAAGAAAAACGAACTCTAGAACAATATGGCGAATCGAAGCAAGCTCACCTGAATGCTGTGGCATATCCACAATGCTGATCTTCAGCTTGTCCCTAATATATTCAGTAACGCCGTAGAATGATAAAAAAAAAGAAAAAGCCAAAAATACACATTAAAAACTAAAAAATAAAATACCATAATAATAAATAATTATAACTAAGACATATTATATAAAAGATAAGAAAGCATATTATAAAAACAATAACGACGACGAAAAGAAATCAGTCCATTTACCATAAAACCTCATGCAGTCTAGTGGTTAGCATGTTCAACGACAGACATGAGGTCCTGGGTTCAAGTCTCGGGTTAGACCGCTACAAAAATCGATATTGAATTTTCTATTAAGATTTTCTTAATATTTGCCCAATCTTGGAAAGTCGGCGGTGTACTCCACCCCCCTGCTTCGGAGAGCACGTTAAGTCCTGCGCCTGATCTATCTTCAGTTGTGTCGGTTATCCGTCACATCAGACTATGAGAGTGAATGAATAGAGACTACAATTGTGTACTTTGCCTTTGTTTGCGCTGGGAAATACTTTGACGCACTTACCTCGACCTGAATGGATCAGGAGTGTGGGACTCGGCAAGGGAGGAATCCTAGCGGAACCCTTTTCATCCGTAATTGAGACAACAGCTTGCTCATTCTTCCTCTGGTGCCTCAGATGAGTCTGAATGAAGATTTATGGAGGTACGAGTAGGGTAATATGCCAGCCCACCCATCTGAAGTAGCGTGGTGGGTCTATGCTCCAAAAACCCTCTCTCGTATGAGTGAGGAGGCCTGTGCCCAGCATTGGAACTTTAATGGGCTGCTACTTGCTTATTTCGTCGCTTCAACCGATGGACGTCCACTGCTGGACATAGGTCTCACAAGTCCCGGTCTTGCAGCGCCTGCCTCCAGCGGCTATCGGCGACCATCCTTATATCGTCACTCCACCTTGTTGGGGATCTGGACTATATGCCACGCCCATTGCCACTTCCGGTTAGCGATTAGTAGGGCTATGTCGATGACTTTGGTTCTGCTACGGATCTCCTCATTTCTGATTTGAACACGAGAAACTCCAAGCATAGCCCTCTCCATCATACGCTGAGTGACCCTAAGCTTTCGAATGAGCCCCGTAGTCAGCGACCACGTGTTCGATCCGTAGTATGCACTGGCAACAGGGACTCTTCGAAGACTTTGGTGTTAAGGCACTGACGGACATTGGACGAAAACACCTTCCGGAGTTTCCCGAACGCTACTTGCTTACTTACTGACCATAAAACCAAAGTCTTTATAACATAGACTATGGGAGATCTAAATGAGTCGGGCGCCATCTACTGTTATTTTATTGTACTGTAGTTATAACATTTGCGCACGTTCAAGGGATAAGTGGATAATGTTTGTATATCGATGGTTTAAACAAACAAACATTGACACTTTATTATATATTTTATTTGTATCGACCTCATCTCAACGAATCAGCCCGCATCTGGTATAGTTTAAAGGAATACTTATATCGACGTACCTGGAGTATAACAATTAATATAAAAAATTTAACAAAAAAAAAACCGCCTTCTAAACAAACACTTACAAATATAATAATATGCTCTGAAAAGTAAAAAATAATTGCGTATTCTTTGTTAGAGTTCTTCGTATTCTTATATTCGGAGTCGGCGTCAGCGAAGGTATGTGTGTCCCGCGTGTCCACTTGGCAGCTCCCGCACTGTTTCCACCTATAGCTTGTATAGGTAGTTACTCCCAAAAGCTATATATGTAGGTGATTTTCAATGAATCTAAAGTAAAGTAACAAATTTGTCTCAATATGTGTACACCTACAAAACGTGTTGCTTAGATGAGACAGCACCGTTTAAATGAAACAACTTTACAAATTTAAATTTACAATGATATCGTTGCACCCGCAACTTAATTTCGTTACTGGTTAGTTATTTTGCCACCCCGCTATCACCAGTCTTTTATATGGTAATTGCAACAACAACAACAAAAAAAAGCACTACACAAAAGTCCCNACAGAGCTTTTAAGCAATTAGGATTTATCAAACGAGTAACACAGTCTTTTAGTAATATTGAATGCTTAAAAACACTATATTTTGCATATGTTCGTAGCGTACTTGAATATACATGTAACATCTGGTCGCCTTACTACACCACTCATGTACAAAGACTCGAGTCCGTTCAAAAGCAATTCTTAAAATATTTGGCATTCAAGGATTTCAAAAAATTTTCTAGTTATGAGGAAGCCTGTTCGTTCTACAAAATAGATTCTTTAAAACTTAGAAGAGAAGTAAGTGATATGATGTTACTACAAGGAATAATGACCGGTAAAGTTGATTGTTCTCCTCTACTCTCCGACTTCTCATTAAACGCTTCACCTCTCCGACGAAACAGACACTTAATAACTGAACCAAAGGCAAGTACAAATTATGCAAAAAATTCTGTCACCGCCCGTCTAGCGCGCACTTATAATAACACATACCCAAAATTGGACTTTTTCCATTTATCAAAGTTGCAATATAAAAAGGAATTAATGGGAAAAAAAAAGATCTCATAGTTTTAACAAAAATTAAAGTTTTTCATTAGGGGTATTTAAACATTCATAAATACACACACATGGTTACGGATACATACACACACTCTCTCTCATTCATTCACAGATACACACACACATACGCGCACGCGCGCACACACACACACACACACACGCGCGTTTGCCTTATTATTTAAGTAATCTGTCATGGTCTTATTTTTAGCGTTAAATGTAATGTAAAAAAAAAGTGTCAAAATTGTACGCTGTTTGATTACCAATAAAGAATAAAATAAAATAAAAAATATATACGCAGTGAACTGTCATTATGTTAACTGCCTTGAATTTGTAATAATAATACATATTATACCTTATAAATATTGCAATGCAGCATTAAACATAAGCTCATTGCTATTTGATTACAGACAGTTATACATTCTTCCAAAAATCGCACCCTTGCTGTAAGCCGTTGAGGAGTTCCACTGATTATCAAATTTAATTACGACAATCACTTGACCATACCGAAGTTACGGTAGATGATTCGAATACCCGGAGATCTTATAAAAGATTCTGGCGAGAACCGTTAATTTGCTAAGAATTGAAGAATTCCGTTACTTTGTCGTGGATTCCATGATCAAAACCTAAACAAATTATCATCAAATGAATGACTCTAGAAGTATATCATTTCGAATAAAAAGGAATCATCGAAATTTGTTGGAGTGATCTTGAGTTATTCGCTTATTTGTCAAGCACATGCTTAATGCAAATTTAACACTTATCCGGTTTTCTCATAGACGACAAGCATCACCTTTCATATAAAATAAATCATCAGGATCTGTTCACCGAGTCGAAGGTAACAAACAAAAAAAAAGAAAAAAATTACAGACGAATTGATAACCTCCTCCTTTTTTTGAAGTCGGTTAAAAAATATAAATATTTGGCCAAGTGTGTTCGTCCAGCTGGCTAGAACCCCATAATATGTCGTTGATAGCAACACATGAGCTCTTTAATCTGATACAAACGTCTCGCTTTTATGACCAGGCAACGCGCAGAAAAAACAAATTTCATCCAGACACCCTGGATGAATAGCCTTCAGGCACAGTTCGATTTTGTCGATCCTTCTTCCTGCGCACGTGCAAGATGTGGAACGAACTCCCAGCCACGGTGTTTCTGCAACGCTATAACTTAGAGACGTTTAAAAGGCAATTAAACTCCTTTTTATTAGGTCGGCAATACATCAGTGGCCCCTATGGTGCTGCAGGTGTCCATGGGCGGCGGTAATCACTCAACATCAGGTGACCCGCAAGCTCGTTTGCTTACCAAGGCTAAAAAAAAATAGAAATACTTTTATGCCCCTCAGAAAGAATAAGTCTTATATCATCTTATTATATCCAAAAGGCATAAATATATCTATGTATTAGTGAGAGATTGCTATAATAAATGATAATAACTATAAAGGAAGATCTATGAGCTGACTACTATTCTCTTGCATTTAAAAATAAGCAGTAAGTGGTATAACCACTTACCGCTGAAGGACACTCCTTTAACTCTTGACAGTCTTCGGTATCCTGTTTTAAAATGTTACTTTTAAAAATAAACAACAAACTTGTAGGTTAATTAGAAAATTATGTTTATAAATACTGTTTCTGAATACTTATAATGTATGTAATTATTTTTATATGTATGTCTGTATATAATTTTTTATATAAGGATGTGTCCGTCACAATATGATTTGACTTTTTCTTCAAACCGTATACCAGCAGATCACAAAGTTAGAACTTTATATCTCATATTTGCAAGCGATATTGAGTTGAATATTAAAACGGATATAAGTTTTGCATAGGCTCGTTCTCTACAAAGTCGGGATTAGATTTTAAGTGCATCACGATTAGCAGCGAAATCTGTTAAGTGTTTTTGAAGTATGCACCTCCTATAAACTAGGGAAGTTGTGGTATTCCCTGTGACTTAGCAACGCAGAACTTGTCAAACGGTAAAGTTGCTAATTCTTGCTTAAAACAGCGACGTTTTGTCATAGGCTTCGTTCGTCTTCCTCACCATTTCAACCGATGGATTTCTACTGCTCCTTCCACAGGATGATCCAGCGTTTCTTGTCAACGATCTTAGTAACAGTTCACTATTCTAATTTTATGCCATCAGATTGAGGAGAGGGAGTTTCCTTGAGCTGGCTATTCCAGTACTTTTAGCCATCTTAATAACAATGTACAATTAGTGGAGATAATACAGTTTAGTTATCGTAATTTTAGGGAAACTCTTCGAAATTCTTTTGTAAGAATTACTGCCATCTAATCTTCAATCTGCGTCGGTAAAGAATTCCGACCTCTCCAGTATACCTTTGATTTGAATATTACTTAACTCTAGTAAATAGTTTTACTAGAATTTTTAAAGCTTGTTTGTTGAAGAAACGTTAAATTAATGACTAAAATGACAATGCTCTTATAGAAGTATATATATTAAAGTCAAAACATATCAAAGTTAAAATTTTTTGTGTTTATCCGTGTAATCAATACATATTTCAAGTGTTCAATTCAATTTGCAATGTACGGTATTCCTTTGATGCAAGTTGCTTTAATCATATTAACATTATAACATGAAATTAAGGGCCCTTTAGGAAATATGCAGGGTTGAATCATCAACAAACAGATAATTAAGGAGGCTTTGGATACTATAAACATTATTGCACCACATTCACTCTGTACTGACGTATTAATTACATAAAGCGAATTAATTCCAGTTACGCAATACAATAACGTGGGAGTCAATAAATTGCTTTAACCTAAATAAAATAACATTAGATATTCTCCTTAGTAATTTCTTTCTTATGTTAAAAATTAATTTCTACTTTTTAGTTGTGGTTTTAAAAGCTTGATAATTATTTTATTATTAGTTCGATCTCCTATTAAAAGAACATCTTTAATATGTATAGATATGTTAACGATTGTCTATCTGTTGTTACGATTAATCTCTTAATTATCTAGACCGATTTTGAGAGGACTTCCACTGCAGACAGCTTCAGTTATTGACATATATAGTAAGTAAGGTAAGTAGCAGCCCATTAACGTCCCACTGCTGGGCACAGGCCTCCTCGCTCTTATGAGAGAGGGTTTTTAGAGCATAGACCCACCACGCTGCTCCACTGCGGATTGGCAGGCATAGTACACAAGTGTACTCTCTATTCCTTCACTCTCATAGTCCGATGTGACGGGAATCCGACACGACCGGAGAGAGATCAGGCGCAGGACCGACGGCTTAACGTGCTCTCCGAGGCACGGGGGTGGATCACACCGCCAACTTCCCAACTTCGGGCAAATATTGAGAAAATCTTAATAGAAAACTCAATATCGATTTTTGAATTGGCCCGACCCGGGACTCGAACCCAGGACCTCATGTCTGTAGTCGAACATGCTAACCACTAGACCAATGAGGCAGTTGCAGACATATATAGTATCATTTTATAATCATAAAGAAAAACCGAGGTGAATCCAAAGTCATTTCAAAATAAAGTAACAATTAAAAGCTGTGATGTTCTGTGTGGTGAGACACATGGCTTTTCATTCGGAGAACTCGTGGGTTCGACCTGGGCAGACAACAATACGTTTCCTTTTATAAAAAAAAAAAACAAGTTGGATGCTTGTTTGTTCTTTCCCATATATCGTTAGGCTTTTTAGTGAAAGAAAACCTGCATATCCCTGGAGCAATTATTTTGTTGGGTTGTGCAACCAGCGTGGTGGGTCAATGCTCAAAATACCCTTACTTCTATGAACGACGAGGCCTATGCAGTGGGATGTTAAAACGTTGCCACTTATCTACAGTTACAATTTAATTTATTCAAATATTATAAACATCTACTCATGAAACTTCTTTAGGCGCATAAGGGTAAATTTTTGACGGATAGAACGCGTGTTTACCGTCACAAAGATGTGCAGCGTTTTTATGCTAATTCGTTTGAAGATTAGGTACTTTTAATATTTACAAAAAGATGTGGCACTCTAATTTGCCACTCGTCATCAAGAATTTCTAATATTGACAAAAACACCTAGCATTTTTAGATAGATATTTCAATAAATTTTTTGTATTAATTTTTGACGAAGATTCGATAAAGAGGAACCCCTTCGAACAGTGCTTGTTGCCAGTGATGACCTACGGCTCCGAAACGTGGTCGCTGACTATGGGCCTCATTCGAACGCTCAAAGTCACTCAGCGTGCTATGGAGAGGGCTATGCTCGGAGTTTCTCTAAGCGATCAAATCAGAAATGAGAGGATCTGTAGCAGAACCAAAGTCACCGACATAGCCCTACGAATCGCGAACCTGAAGTGGCAATGGTCGAGGCACATAGTCCGACGGACCGATGGACGTTGGGGCCTGAAGGTGCTGGAGTGGCGACCCCGCAACGGGCGGTGCAGTGTAGAGAGACCCCCCACAAGGTGGACCGACGACATAAAGAGGGTCGCCGGAAACCGCTGCAGCCAGGCGGCGCAAGACCAGGCCTTGTGGACGTCATTACGAGAGACCTATGTCCAGCAGTAATAAAATCCATTAAATTCGTAACATGTCTTCCTTTTTTCCTACCTCTAAAGTCTCGGAAATCTAAAGTTTTAAATTTGTGTAAATATTAACAAGACTTAAAAATTTATGAATTTTTATTAACTGTCTTTTTCAAAAAATGGCTTTTTTTTACTATCACATATTGGTTTTATATTCAGACGATAGCACTTGGTGAATACAAAATGAATATCATTTTAAGTAGACTGCCACTGAAGCAACCTTATTTCCATATATATAGTGTAAGTTTATTTCGTTCGTGAATAATAGGGCCATTGTGACATCGCTAACGAAGGCCCTACATGTTTGTAACATACTGAATAGATGTACAACTTTGCGAAATCTATTTTATTTAGTACATGATTGAAGTATATCATCTAAAAGAGTAACGTGATTATCTAGTAAATAAATAGCATTGTATTCTTGGTCTTTCGGAAGGTAACTAGTAGAAATTTAAATAAGTAAATAAATAACAGCCCAGTAACGACCCAGTAGAGGACTTTTAGAGCATAGACCCTCTCTATTCAATTACTTTATTATAGTCCAATGGGACAGCAATATGACAAAATTGGAGAAAGATAGATAATAGTCCAAAAAATCTAAAATAACATTATATTATTTATTTATTATGCCATTATTATCGCTGGAAAATGCTGCTATGTACAGACCTCGACCCATGGGTCAGGATTGTGGGACTCGTTGAACAAGAAGGCCTCGCAATACTGACTAAAATCCAGCGGAACCCTCATCCATGAATAAAGCACCAGTGGTTCAACTTACGCATTCATCCCTGGTGGCCCAGATGAGTCCGACTGAGCATCCACGGTTGCAGGAGGACTAACGCAAACTGGCTCTGCCTTATAGCACGCCTCCTCCGAGGGTTTAACAATATTTCTCTCAATTTTGTAAAAACTGTTAGTGAACCAATGGTAGATTAATAACTAACGAGCAGAGTTATTACAAAAGCGCTTTTTTAGTATATATAAGGAACTTTTGGGCTTAAATTCATAGTATAATATTATCGAATATCAAATTAAACGTTCCCAATAATATGGGCTTTAATCATGCGATAAATACAACGTTATATTTTCAGTTGAGTGCTATTACCTGTAGAGTTAAAAGCATTCTTGCTATTTGAACTGTTCAATGGTGCACTTTATATCATTATTATGTACCAACACATTTAACAGAATGCTAATTTAATTAATTATCTCTTTTGACTTATTATATGGAGAAATATTTTATTGTATGTATGAAGTAAACAAAGAGATAAAATAGGTGTATCTCTCAGATGGTGCAGTATTCATTTTGCTAGCATAGGTCGTGGATTCGATCGTCTTTAGGCAACCGCATTTTTTATTTAAAAGAAATATATCTGGAATATTCTTATATATTATCTTGAACACATAATTTAAATATAAAAACATGAGCACATTATTCTAATTATCATGAAAACTCAATCTAATCTAGGACAGAGGGATTAATAAGAATAGTGTTATATTCCTTACCAACTGACACATTAGAGGCGATTGACCTTATTCAAAGAATACGTTGGTTTAATTTTATTTTGTTATATGTGACTTCATTAAAATTGCTTGCGCACTTTCAAGTGCCTCGTTTTTTTAACTCTGGGAAATGCCTTTATGCACGCCGATCAGAGTAAAATCTTATCGGCAGTGTGGGACTCGCTGGTAAACCAGAATACCCACTAAAACCCAGCGATACCCTCCGCTTCCTTTACTGGAGCACCAAAGGATCGGTAGACACAATCTACCCTGGCACTCCGGAAGGTTCCTCTGGGAAACTTAAGAAGGAGGAAGGAGAAGCGCAAATCGACGCCTCCTACCTCCCAACCTCCTGCGCCGGAGTAAAGGAGCGTGTACAGCATTCTCCCTGTGCCTCTCATGTGCCTCCTTCAGCGAAATAACACTTTCACAGAAGGAGACCACTGCCTTCCATTCCCTTTCACCGGTGAGCATTACGTCAACTATGCCCTCCAGTGAAAGGTTCCGTCTGACCAACGACGTCAAGATGCCGCTGGGGTTCCTACGCCGGGCATTCTGCCAGAGTGTGCTGCACTGTATCTACAGGTGCATCACACTCATGGCAGGCAGGCGTTACCTCCCTGCGAACAATCTGATGCAGGTACTTGCCGAAACAACCATGTTCGGTCAGCACCTGCACCAACCTGTAAGTGAGAGATCCGTGCCCACTAGATATCCAATTGTCCAGCTGGGGACGGATCGCTTCCACCGTGATCAGACCTGCTGTAGGAGATCCGAGATCCTCATGCCACCTCAGGATTAGAGCTCTGTCTGCTGAGGCCCTGATCCTCTAGACCTCTTCGGCATCAGTTGACATCCTTCTGGTCCTTGCAGCCACCCTGCACTGATAGAACCTCCGCTCGCAGCTTCCACGGAGGGTCACCCTCCTGGAGAGTTGCTGCCGTCCAAGAAACTGTACGGTACCCTCGTATTACCCTAATCGCTATAACTCTCTGAGCTGCCTCTGTTGAAATGAAAAAAATACTGATTTATTTCCTACTCTATTTTCCTAGTAGTAGATCAAATTATGCCTACATCCCGAAAACAAAAATGTGACGCAAAATGTCTTTACATTATTGATTGACTTAAACTGTTTATTTATCTTTAAACAGCTCTACACCTATTTGGTTTTTTTTCTGTTTTATTTTACACTATTCTTCTAAGGCTGATATGTCTGTATACATTTTTTGAATCTCTTATCCCTTGAATGAAATTATTATGGTAAATTGGATACTAATATGTATGTAAAAATATAAATTTTTATTTTAAAGAAATAATAACCCGCGGTTTCACCCGCGAAAATACCAATCTCGTGGCAGTGGAAAGTCTACTAAGTCGGACCATAGATTTATTTTTGTTGTCCTTAAAGGCTCACTACTCTAAGTTTTTAATTATTTGCAGATTATGAGATAAACTCACATTGACAATTTAATCAATATACATATTTTACTTTACAACAAATATATATCTAACTAATACTAATTTAAATTCCCGACGTCATTTATATTTGCAAATTTAAAAATACTTTACAGGTATTGAAATAATATTGTTTTCGAAGTTGTGTGCTTTTAAATCACACCAGTTATTGTTAGCCTGATAACAGTTATAACAGTTTAGGTATATCGATAGGTTTCATTGGTATCCTTGGACTATGAGCGAATTCACCAGCTATAAGGGTCGCTACAATTTTTTTTAGATTGACATTTTTAAATTCGTTATATCTTTTGAATGGAATGTCCGAATTTAATCATTACAAAAAATTACAGGTATTGAAACGGTCTTTGATAAAATATCATTTAATTAGATAAAGATTAATACAGAGGTATGAATAGTATGGTTTAATTACTGTCGGCAGTTTTATTAACTTTTATAATAGAAGAATTAAGAAGTTATAGTGGCGTAACTACAGTTGCTGGATATATAGTATCCTGGACTTTTTTGTAGATATCAAAACGTTCTGTAATATTGTAGAACATTTTTGATTCTATCATCAATAGTTTTCCTAGCGCACGCAATGACAGATTTTCTGAGACAAATATTTTCACACCTTGCGCTACATTAATGGATTTTTATTAGGGATCTCTATATTTTTGAGAAATTAATATAGCCTGTGTCGCTAAGTGAAAATGCAGCTTTTTAATGGTGAAAAAATTTTTGAAATTGGTCTTGTACTTATTGTGTGAAAACGTTACAAACTTACATACACACTTATATACAGAAACACAAATGTTTCCTCGTTATAATATTAGTTTAGATATGTTTTATTCAGTAATATGTACTTTAACTTCTACATCGTATATATGTTATAAATTGGGTGCAAAAGTTTTAATGAACTGAAGGTGCAACTAATTCTAATTAGTAACTTTATTATGTCAATGCATTCATAACTGTTCTCGTCAAAGTTGTTTTATACTAAGATATGACATTTTGCAATTCAAACTGCGCTGAAATATACACGTCACCAACACCACGACCCTTTTAGTTAGATTAAAACAAGTTTGTTAGTCAAGTAAACTAGGAACGTAAGCGATACAGCAGATTTTCCACCAGCATATATTGTTTTGACTCGCAATCTATCGATATAACGGTGAGTGAAATAACTTTTGGGGACTCGTTACAAAGTTTAGACTAGTTTGCAGTATTTTAAATGCGTCCAGGAAACTCGTCGAACATTTACCTTTATACTCGTATAGACATTTTATAGCACCTACTTGATTTCAAATAGGTTACATTAATTTGCACTTTATTAAGTACAGTAGTATTGACTGCCTCATTGGTCTAGTGGCTAGTATGTTCGACTACAGACATGAGGTCCTGGGTTCGAGTCCCGGGTCGGGCCAGTTCAAAGTCGATATTGAGTTTTCTATTATGATTTTCTCAATATTTGCCCGAAGTTGGGAAAAATTTGGCGGTGTAATCCACCCCCGTGCCTCGGAGAGCACGTTAAGCCGTCGGTCCTGCGCCTGATCTCTCTCTCCGGTCGTGTCAGATTGTCGTCACGTTGGACTATGAGAGTGAAGGAATAGAGAGTACACTTGTGTACTATGCCTGCCAATCCGCAGTGGAGCAGCGTGGTGGGTCTATGCTCTAAAAAAACCCTCTCTCATATGAGCGAGGAGGCCTGTGCCCAGCAGTGGGACGTTAATGGGCTGCTACTTACCTTACTTACCTATCACTTTCATCCGAAATTCAATTACACCACTGGATAGCTGATGGATCAATGATTTTATTACGATTCTAAGGACTGTAACACATCACGAACGGCGGTGGAGGAAGCCCCGTTACGAGACGTATTCACGTACAACAGACGGCCGTGTCCATTACACAGGCTCACCCCATTTTTATATCATTAAGTCCGGTTCGAACTGCTTAAAGCAATATAAATTAATTAAAGTGGCCACCCTTGCGTATAAGTTAAAAACGGCGACCTTTGCATGTCAGTTAAAAATGATGTTATGCCTGGCATATAAGTTAGCCTTTTTGTTCCTAAGTAAGAGTCATCATTTTCTCCCCGCCCCCTAATCAATCAAAAGGTAAAGGTCATAATGACCAGTTGAAAAATTGTTAACTGTAAACTTGACCTTGTAATTGGAAAAGATTTGATTGGGAAGGGGGCGGGGCTAGAATTATGACTCATTGCATTTTTAACGCGAAAAAACTGTTGTAAAATATTTTGCTATATCTCAAGAATTAATAGAGTCAAAAAGATAACAGGGATCAATTATAAATGTTACCACCAACTGAACATTTAACCTTCCAAAGGACATTATTCGAGAATAAGTTTCATTACAGTTATATCGTTTTACTGTAACCTCATTTGATTATTAATTATCACGTGTTTCTTAGAATATATGTTCTAAAAAGTACTTATATGATTTCTTAACAGAATATTGTTCGTAATTAATACATTATAGGACCTTGTTAATAGACACTTAATGGGTGAATAAACCGTATTGTATATTCATGGCCAATACCTATTGTCAAGTGTTATAATAAAAAATAAAAACGATTTATAAACCGGAAGTCCGGCTGTCTATCTTGTTTATTAATAACTAGCAACTTTGGTAACGCTTTGCTATGGCTTAATGTGATAATATTTATATACTGAAGTGGAATATAGGCTCTCTTATGTCTTGCAATAACAAATACATGCTATCAGTCTCTTCAAAATCGGTGCAGTCATTTCGGAAATTATTTTTACTTCCCAAACTCTACAGTTTGTTCGCGTTAAGAATACAGTGAGTCATAGTTGTTGGCCCACTTTGCCCCGCTCCCTAACCAATTACTTTACCTCTTGTTCCTTCTATCAATTACCCTTCCTTTCAATTATCTTACGCTCCTTAACCTTATTACAATATGGTCACTGTGAATTTGACCGGTGCGCGGTGAGCCAGCAACTATAACTCACTGCATTCTTAACATCTACGATCATCTAGATCATCTTCTATACATCTACATTACATGAGCTTGGGGCCACTCGGCGCTCTGGCACGTATGCTAAAACGACGCTGGCGTAAGACATGATGGGACGGATGCAAGTTTTGTAAAGTGTCACCATGTGGCGAAGTGACATTTTACTCTTCTTGCACATCAAAGGGTATAATCTAACTAACACACGCGCTGCTCTGCCACGAACTTCTCGAATGTGTTTGCTAAAGAGCATGTATTTGTTCAGGGTTACTCCTAGAAATTTAGCTTCTTTACGCCATGGGATATTCATGTCGTAAAACTTGGCAGTTTAAATTCCAGATCTTCTTTACACCTGTGAAAAACACTACTACTCTTTTTTCAGGGTTCATCTCGATTCTCCATTTGCGGAACCATTCGTCGATGCGATTGGCTGCTTTTTGGAGACACGAGACGATGAGATTGGTATCTCGTGAGGTGTTAAAGAGAACGATGTCATCCGTAAATTGGGCAAAGTGTACACTCTCTGTACATGGGAACTCACAGGTGTGCAGAGTGTATAGGAGTGGTGAGAGCACCAAGACCTGAGGGACTCCTGCTCTGACGGGGCCTCCTGCGCCCAGGACAGAGTGCCGATTGCAGAGGGGCGATTTGAAAAGTAGTCTCGTATTAAATCTACGAGTTTATCTGGCACTTGAAGGTGGTCCAGCTTGTAAATGAAGCCGGTGTGCCACACCTTGTCAAAGGCTTTTGCCACATCGAAGAAGATTACACCGGTAGGACCCCTACCGGTGTGGTAGATATTTTTAGATAATGATAATTACTTTTTCATTATACCTGTATTGAAAGTTTGTACTTTTGGCGTTATTTTGAGTGACGAAAGTTCNGCCTTAATCGAACGGTGGAAGGACGATCTCGGATCCCCAAATGCGGGTGTAGCCATTGTGGAGGCGATCCGTCCCTTCCTGGAGAAATGGTTAGCCAGAGGGCACGGATCGCTCTCTTACAGACTGGTGCAGGTGTTAACCGGACACGGTTGTTTTGGTAAATACCTGCATCAGGTTGTCGGCTGTGAGGAATCGGCCGCCTGCCACGAGTGTGGTGCTTCCACAGATTCGGCGCATCACACAATGGCAGAGTGTTCCGCATGAGGACATCTCGTTGGTGAGCATAGTTGGCGCAATGCTTGCTAACGAGACGGGCTGGAGGGCAGTCGCTACCTTCTGTGAATCCGTAATGTCGTTGAAGGAGGCTTCGGAGAGAGCGAAACAGAATGTCATCGGCGGTCCACCTATCCGACAGAGGACGCGGAGAAGCAGGATGCATAGATTTGCGCATCTTCTTCCCCCTCCATAAACTATTGATATGAGACGGCTACATCCGGGGTACCAGAGTGGATTGTGTACTCGTACCTCTGGTTCTCTACTCAGGGATGTCGAGGGTTCCGCTGGGTTTTAGTGGGTATTCTGATCTTTCAGTGTGTCCAACACTCCCTACCCGGAGTGCGTAAATGCATTTCCCAGCGACAAAAAAGAAAGACACCGAATACTACGCTGTTTCTATGCTACTACTACGCGTTACTTGCTAGTTTTATACTATGCCGCTACAATTAGAGAAAAGCTTTCTACGCTAATGCTACGCTAGTATTCTGGCAGTACAATCTGGGAATTACGCTCGTTCTACGGTAACGCTACGCCCATACAATCTAAATACTACGCTCATATGATTCCAGTACAAAAGAAATACTACGCTAATGCTAGAGCTACGCCAGTGTATTCCGAGTATTACGCTCGTACTACGCTCGTGCTATTCTAGTAAAGGTAAAAAGGTAAGTAACAGTCCATTAACGTCCCACTGCTGGGCACGGACCTCCTCACTCATAGGATAGAGGGTTTTTAGAGCATAGACCCACCACGCTACGCCACTGCGGATTGCCAGGCATAGTACACAAGTGCACTCTCTACTCCTTCACTCTCATAATCCGATATGACGGGAAACCGACACGACTGAAGAAAGATCAGGCGCAGGACCGACGGCTTAACGTGCTGTCCGAGGCACGGGGGTGAATCACACCGCCAACTTCCCGACTTCGAGCAAATATTGAGAAAATCTTAAAAGAAAACTCAATATTAATTTTTAAGTGGCCCGACCCGGGACTCGAACCCAGGACCTTATGACTGTAGTCGAACATGCTGACAACTAGACCAATGAGGCAGGTTACTCTAGTACAACCCCAGTATTATGTTCCCGCTACATAGGTCCTACACAAATAGTACACCAGTACACCGATATTATTGTACGAGTTATAAAGTCTTCTTCTTTGTCGCTTCACTCTTGTCAGAGTGGTCGTGGTTATCACGTTCCCATTAAAGCGATAAGCGCCCAAGTCTGTCCATTTCATCGGGATCATCTTTGGGGTTTTGTGCTTTCTAACCTCCCATGAACGACAAAACGTTCTATGGAGTCATTTCCACACCGGCTACCATACCCAAAAAAATTTAAGATCCGACTGCGCACTTGAGTGGATAAGCGCACTTTAATGGCAAGTTTTCAGGTTGAAGCCGTTTTTTCAAAACTCAGTCCAAGAGATCCCGAGCATCTTCCTCCAATACCACATCTTCAGAGCGTCTATCTTGTGGCTTTCGGTTTATCGCAGGGTCTATGTTTCGGCGGCGTACAGGATTATGGGGAACACCAGCAATATTATGAGTACTGTGTGGTCATGATAACTGTCATGGGAAGGTAGTCGCAGTAGTTTCCCCTTGCTTTCTGCGCCAGTTGTTTAAGAAGGGATTTGACTCCCCAAGGCCCCTGAGGCCTTTTCCACCCGAACCCAAGAACTCGAGTGGGGAAATGTTTATACCGCCATTGACTCGGTCGCCAGAGTCCTTTCTGTTTTCTAGCAGGAAGCAAGACGGCTGAAGGGCGCCGGCGTAGAGAGAATACGAGCAGGTGGTGTAGGCATTTGGGGCTGACAACGTGTTATAGTCACTTTCCCCCATACTGCCCCGTTATAAAGTGACTACATTAGAAATACGCTAGTAGTACATTCTTACTACGCTATTGCAACGCTACGCCAGTTTAACGCTCGTTCAGCTAGTGCTACGCTCATATGTCGCTATTGCTAAATTGATTCGGCGCTAGTGGTATCTTTATATTGCGCTATTACTGTGCTCATACAATGCTAGTACTATGCAAGTACTACACGTGTACAGCGCTAGTATTACTGATACAAAGTTCGCATGCTATATTACTACGCTTTTATTACATCCTAGTTACATATGAGACCAGACATGCATACGTTAAGTTGTGAACTACACAAAATTTCATTCGCAACTTTACTTTGATGCTGAATATTTGTTAGATTATTGACTTTAGACCGACCACCTCTCGTTTCATATCCGTACATTAAATTAAACCGAATAATTCCCCAAACTACCTGATATTTCCAACATTTGAAATATTTCAGCGGAACGAAACTTACTATTGCTGGTAATATTAGTTTGAAATGCCATATACGATTTCAAATACCGCTTTACGAAATATCAATGGTGGAGATTATAGGAACTATAACTGTCTAATTTTTGTTTAATAGAATACCGGTGAGGGTAGGTTAAAGCTGTTTATTAAGTTACCATTACCTTTAATATCATATAGTTATAATTATTACAGAAACTGTTAAGGGTTTGGATTTAACAATACAAACGGTATGTAACAAGCTCAGTACTCCAACTTTTAACTAGCTCAGGCTCGAATCGACATTTTGCGACGTGGGTAAAAGCGGTTCACTGTTAAATGTATATAACTCTTTCACATAGAACTTATGAATAAGATGTTAATGTTTCTTAGGTGAACAACTAAAAGCTACAGTTATATTCTAGTATAGAGATTTTCTTTCCTTTTGCTTTGAAAATCCATCCAAATACTAATAAAATTGATCATATCTGTAGTTCGATGGGAATGGGTACGTAAAAAAGCTTAGGTTTCATCCTGTACTCAACTCCCTTATCTATGAGGGGGAGGGGGGTTAAATAGGTGCAATTTAATATGCAGTCTAAATCTATCTGATAATTAAGTGTTATATAGTTTATAATGGCCATATATTTGGTAAAGAATGAATAATGTATCTCCTGTCTTACTTAAACAATTTAATCGTCTGTGTTTTACTCTGTTATATTACCATATAACATTTTTATCTTTCACCCTTGTTTTTCTACTTTTATATATTTTCATAGATGCCTTAATACAAATTTTAAACAGGCGAGATAACGAAATAAGGGTAGTTTAATAATACCTTTGTGATCTTCGCAAAAGTTTTTAAAGTACTTGCATTTTCAAATTCTTTGCTGATGATGATGATTCTTTCCTTGATTACACTGATAGTTAACTATAAAGATAGTTAACTATCAGTGTAATCAAGGAAACAATGATCTTTTAGGAGTCATTAAAAAAAATGGACGTATCTTTATACACGTATATATTGTAAGCATACTATCCTTTTCTCAGAGTTATTTTAAGCCGAATCTACTGGTCAAAATTCAATGAATCACGTACGATACATAAATCAATTTCAGTACAAACTCCTCCAAGTTCATAGGAAAGTATAATGGAATTCATAAGCCAATTTTAGCATTTCTTTATTGATGACATAATGAAGTTAATTGTTAACAGACGCGAAAATATATTGTAGATGATACATTTTTATTAGAGTATAGTCGTCGCTTCAACCGTTCTACTGCGCCGTCCGGTGAGGGATCGCCACTCCAGCACTTTCAGCCCCCAACGTCCATCGGTTCTTCGGATTATGTGCCCCGTCCATTGCCACTTCAGGTTCGCGATACGTAGGACTGTTTCGGTCACTCTAGTTCTACTACGGACCTCTTCATTTCTGATTCGATCACGTAGAGAAACTCCGAGCATAGCCCTCTCCATCGAACGCTAAGTGACTCTGAGCTTTCGCATGAGGCCCATAGTCAGCGACCAGGTCTCAGAAGCGTAGGTCATCACTGGCAATAGATGACCTAGAGTATAGTAATATAATCGAATCGTCTCGTTCGCAGATTTGACGACTTCCAGCCTCCCGAACAAGCCGGTTTCCGAAAAGGCTTTAGTACCATAGACCACATCTTTACGCTGCGGCAGATTATACAGAAGACCGAAGAGTATAATCGGCCACTTTGCTTAGCGTTCGTGGACTATGAGAAAGCCTTCGATTCGGTGGAAACATGGGCCGTGTTGAGATCTTTACAGAGATGCCGAATTGACTACCGGTACATACACGTGTTGAAGTGCTTGTACGAAAACGCCACCATGTCAGTCCGTATACAGGACCAAAGCACAGCGTCTATCCAACTGCAACGTGGAGTGCGACAGGGAGATGTTATCTCCCCGAAGCTTTTCACTGCGGCGCTGGAAGACCTTTTTAAGCTTTTGGAGTGGAACGGACTGGGCATCAACATCAACGGCGAGTACATCACTCATCTACGGTTTGCCGATGACGTAGTCATTATGGCAGAGACTCTCGAAGATCTCAATACAATGCTGGATGACCTCAGCAGAGTTTCTCAACAGGTGGGCCTGAAAATGAACATGGATAAGACGAAAATTATGTCTAATATCCATGTACCGCCTCACCCAGTCATCGTTGAGAACTCAGCTCTCGAAATTGTTGACGAGTACACATACCTGGGACATATAGTCCAGCTAGGTAGATCCAATTTCGAGAAGGAGGTCAACCGCCGAATCCAACTCGGTTGGGCTGCGTTCGGGAAGTTACGCCAGATATTTTCGTCTGATAACCCTCAGTGCCTGAAGACCAAAGTCTTCGAACAGTGCGTGTTGCCAGTGATGACCTACGGTTCTGAGACATGGTCGCTGACTATGGGCCTCATGCGGAAGCTCAGAGTCACTCAGCGTGCGATGGAGAGGGCTATGCTCGGAGTTTCTCTACGTGATCGAATCAGAAATGAAGAGATCCGTAGTAGAACCAGAGTCACCGACATAGTCCTGCGAATCGCGAACCTGAAGTGGCAATGGGCGGGGCACATAGTCCGAAGGACCGATGGACGTTGGGGGCCAAAGGTGCTGGAGTGGCGACCCCGCACCGGACGGCGCAGTGTAGGGAGACCCCCCACAAGGTGGACCGACGACATAAAGAGGGTCGCCGGTAGCCGCTGGAGCCAGGCGGCGCAAGATCGGGCCTTGTGGACGTCATTACGTGAGACCTATGTCCAGCAGTGGACGTCCATCGGTTGAAGCGACGACGACGACGATAGTAATATATGTCAATTTCAAAGCCTTGATATATTGTAATTGTAATGTAAGAAAAGGCGTAATTACGTTTAGATTATTGCATGTAGATAAAGCACGTATGTTTTAATATGACACAAGATAATTTATCTATTATTGTTTAGTAATAAATTATAACCTGATAGTCATCTAACCGCAATCCGTTACTATATACGGCCGGGCCAATTAATCATCAAAATTGCCGATTAGCATCATATGTCACCTACAATTCGACTGCCTCTACGTATAAAGAGTCAAGTGTAAAAACCCTATTTTACAAGAGAGTGTTTCAAAGATGAATTATTTATTAATTCGATAGTAAATATAGATTACATATTAAACATTTTGACGTTTTTTGTAATTTTGATGATTGTATCAACCAATTTATCAAGCTATAACCGTTTTTTAATCATATATCTATAAAGATGCTTAAAAACATACAATCCGCACATAAGGTAGTATAGTAATAAATAATTTATCTTTAAAACAATGTTTTACTAAATTAGGATTTTATTTGACACTTTATACGTAAGAGCCCTCTTTTTTATTGCTGATAGATGAGCGTTTATGATCAGGGCGATAATCTGGGACGCAATTTCCCTTTTATGCTTTCTATACAGCATCGTACCAGAAAACTCTTAGTTGGCGGTACGTTTTTACTAGTAGAAACCGAAGCCTCCCACTAGTACAGACTCAGACAAATTAGAAAATTTAATTTTCCTACTGCGGATGGGACCTGGGCTCCTGCTAGTAAAGCGAGTTCTCTCACTACTTATAAATCGATGAATATCAGCTGCGCGCACCAAAACGCATGACTAATTGTCACGTTTCGTCTGAGCCGAGCATGCAAGCGAGGGAACGATACAAGCGATAAAGAGGCGCGATCGGCCTAATTGTTTGGTGTGTGACACTTCTCTCTTCTCTATCACGGTCGATATGTCCGAGTAAAAGAAAGACAGCGGCAGCAACAGCAACCTACACGTGAACTGGTTTCCGTTGTTTATTACAACAATTCTTCTTCAAGGCTTTCTAGGTCTTTTGCCAAAAACCACATTAAAAACTTCCGGTTTTGTTGCCCTATTTATAATCTGCCGAAAGTAAAAGCAAATGCCGTTTTATTACCATGGATAAAATGATCATCGGAGGTTGTCACAACCCTCTGAAAAGAGGAAATAACTCAAGATGGGAAACCGACTTAATAGAAGACAACTTTTTTACGTAACGTGTAAGTAAGAGCTCGAAACATGATATAAAGAGGCGCGATCGATTACAATTTTTTATCAATGTTCTCTTATGGCGTATTTCGTAAAACGTTATAGTCCAATTTTAACTTTAAATACTCACGAATTCAATAAAATACAGTGTACTACTATATATTTTTGTGGTTTTTGTTCAAACTGTTTGGATGGTACTGTTTTCAATACTTTTAAAAACTGTTTCGACAGGCCACAGCTAAAAGATTGCATATTGCAATATGAACTAAATTAAAAAGTCATGTAGTCGCCGCAAAACGTTCCGCGGATAGAGATATTTAATTTTGCCGTATAAAGTTCATAGAAATAACGTGTTGGCTCAAGATTGCAGTGATAGGACACTTGGGTATTTTAACGATATATAATACCAATTTGAAACAGTCACAGCTTGGAGTCCAGTGATGGGCAATTGGAAGGGTTATTCTTGGAGTTTATCTCCACGATCAAATCAGAAATTAGGAGGCCGTAGCTGATTCAAAGTCAGTCTTTTTAACTACGAATACGAATAAAAACTAATAGCTAATCGTTAATCTCGCCAAAACTCCAGACCGGCTGGACGGATTTGGCTAACTTTGGTTTTGAATTATTTTTGGATGTCCAAGGATAGTTTAAAAAGTGAGTTAATAGTAAAAAAAACGTCTAGGAATATAGTAAAAATAACATTTTCGCTTTTCCTTAGAAACTATTTCTACCCATCAAACATTTAATGTTCGTCCTGTCGCTGAGAAGTCCATTTAAATGAATTATTTTGTTTTTTTTTTCGACTTCGGCTAAGTTTTGACCATATTTATTACNTATATATATATATATATATATATATATATATAACTGGCTATATATATATATATATATATATTAAGGATGAATCTGTTATGGGATCAGGAATCAATGGATATAATGGTTCGAAGGCAACCTCTCATGGTATAAATGTAGATGAGACTTATGCCCAGCAAAGGACATCCATCGGTTGATGAAATAAAGAAGCCATATTACGTCTCACAGCCTCAATTATGGACTGGTTTTCCAGAAGCTGGCATTCAATAACGAGTCGTAAATACCTCTGCATATAAACTGGCTGAGATAATGCCCATTGTCGGATTTCGTATTGTCCTGTTAAGTGTGAACGAAATCAAGTTTATAGGCGATAAATCCGGTCAATATCGGCACTGGCTTATTGATATTTGCTGTTGTTTTGTTCTGAAAATTTATGTTCACACTACGCTGATTGTCGCGAGCGTTATGGTCGATATAACAGTTTAAATTGTATCATACCGATTACGCTCAGTTTTGATCCTATTACTCATTAAATAAAGGATAAATGACTGCGTTACAACAACATATTTCAAATGTCTAACAAGCTGTTTTAATCGTCATTTATGTGTTAATGAATTCAAACTATCACGAATCGAATATTAACAAATGTGAAGGAAGATTTAAAACCTCTAATAAAATGATGAGTAACGGCATATTAACTTCCCACTACCTCCTTAATCATAGGAGATAGATCTCACCTGCGTGTTAACAGGAAGGCTACTAGATATTCGTGTATTTTCTTTAAGTAAAGAACATTTGGCAAAGCAAGTTGTGATCAACTCATCACTCAAGTTATAATAAGTATTGCTGTCAAGAAAATAATACAAAATAAGCACAGAAAGCCAACTTAATAATTAAACTAAAAAAATAACAAAAAGCTCTTACAAAAATAATAACCATTTATCGTGTATTAACAAATTTCAAGCAAAGCTGTGTAGTTACGAAAATGAAAATAAATTTGCCAAGCCTCATCAGCAATTTGGAGATTGTTGCAAGAATACACAAAAATATGCATTATTCAAAATTATTGTAGAGTTTACTTTTAAATATTAGAAATTAAGTAAACACCAGCGAAATAATTACAAACAGTTTTGATGTTAGCTTTTAAACGCAGCTCGCAATATTGGCTTTGTATTTATTTGTACAGTAGCCAAATACAATCACGTTTCTTTATAGTTTGATCGGATATTAATATATATGGAACGAAACCAATATTTTATTGGAAAAATGTATTTATAAATTTCGTTAATCATTCAGCATTATCAATTTATTCTTTCAAAGCACAAGTAATAAAGCAGTTTCTCAAGAAGTACATCACCGTCTGAAAGACCTCGTCTATCATTTAAAGTTGTACTTATTTCTTTTTTTATGCATGCAATTTTATATTATTATTATCTTGACTTTGTTATGATATGGTTATCATTATCGCCGTCATAAGGTTGATTGTGTTGTAGGTTTTTTTCTCTAATTTTGTAGCAATTTACGGCACCAATGACTTTTCTTGCACCAGGAAGGTTGACTGGTAGATTTATACCTTTAAACCTGTCGTTTGCACTTTGTTCAATAAAGTTTATAAATAAATTAATTGATTAATTATTTTAACTGAAAACTTGACTTGCTCGTGCTTACGTCTCGATCTTATGCTTTTCCCATTCACCAAGAAAATTTCTCAGTCAAAATAGTACAGGAAAACTGAAAAATAAATAGTTTCTTACAACGTGGGCTACATTGTACATATTGAAATTAGCCAGTAGATTTCTTAACTTGTATTTCATAACATGAACTCAATCAATTAAATGAAAAACGTCCAATTTCAATGACTTAACCTTACCGGCATACATACGAGTGTTTTCAGCTCCAGATTCACTTTTTCCAGGTTATATTTTTTAACGAAAAATAGATAAAGTTTTTCTCCAAGATGCAGTCAATCTTTATGCCAAAATTCTTGGAAACTTGTATCTTGTCGATTTTTTTAATTACTCTAATCTCAACATCTGTAAGTATTCTTTATACATTTGGTAAAATTAGACTTCCGTAATACTAAATGTTACGATAATTTCCTTCTTCTGTATTCTTAATTTATAAAGTATAAATCATAGGTAATTATTTTTTTTGCACTCACTTTCGAATTTGGATGTTTATCTTTATTCACCAATATATTAATATGTGAAGCAAAAATTTCATATACGTTTTTAAGAGAATTCCTCTCACGAATGAGTATAACCTGAAATATGAAATTTCCCTCTCTTGTAGTTTATATACAAAAGGAGTACACATTGCTAATATTATGCATAAAATACATTAAATTACATATCACACAACTACTTTGTCAATCGCTGACATTATTTCAAACGCCATAAAGTTATATTAGAAAAGTTTATTTGTAGGTTAAGTTTTCTTACTATTTCTGGTGCTCTACGTAATTTTATTAATCTTTTCCTGATTAAGCAAACACGAGAAAAATGTAGCAAAATAGAAATAAAACAAAGGTTTATTAAATGCAAATAAACGATGAAAGAGTTTTTACAAAAAAAAAAGTGTACTAAGTTTTTCATCGTTAATTAGTTAATCGAAATATGTTATATTATATATGTATATCATGTTCAACGGACAGTATTTTTTTCGCATGGTTTTGTTGTCAATAAGAATAATTAAAATAAGATCTTTATTAAAAAATATGCAAATAACTAGTGTAGCCCTTGTTTCTTTGACAAAAGAATTTTAGTAATGCTCAAACTTATAATTTAAATTAATTATGATCGAAAAACGACCACTGGGCTACAACTAGGTAGTAATAATCTAGCATCCTACAGTTATTTATTCTAAGTCTGGTTAAATACAAAAGCCAATGGGAACTACTGTTATCGCACAATCAATCTGAAACTCTTACCTAACGACCGTTTATGTCAGCACCACATGGACAGCAACATTGAACAACGTCGTAAGCAAATTGTCACTTGGAACTATTGTAAGAATTTGTGCTGGCTCTCACCGAAGTACTATCAAGTTTAGTCGCATGGCTTTGCAACTTTGTACTTCAGTGTAGACCGACTAACCTCTCTGTTTTTTACAACCTACATTACATCGGTGAAATATCTATATGAAATCAACTAAATATCTAGCCTTTGTGAAGGAAAACGATAAAATGTGCTGAGAATGTTCTTTTTTGATACCCATATTAATGTGAGTGGTGAGGAATGAGCTGTGGTCAACGTTATCTACGTATAGGGTGAGCGGTGATCTGATTCAATTGTGTCAGAATAAACAAGGCGTACACGGAGTCGTTTCCTGTCGAAAGAGGTGTTTGTCAAGAATGTGGTACGTTACCATGGCTGTTCAAACTATTCATGAATAACTGTTTGACAGATTTAAAAAAAATATATGTATGGGTTAAGAATGAATGAATTACTCATCAAATGTTTACTCTACGCTGATGATCAAGTAATACTTGCATCATCCGCTAATGAGCTGCAGGAGTATGATGGTAAATATTATGAATGAAGCTTTGAAAAGGAAAGGAATGTAAACAGTAATGTAACAGATATCAAATAATAAAAGCAATGGACGTCTTTGGCAAAATTTATTACATTAAAAGCAATCTAGAAACTCTAAATCGAGTATGTTGAATTAACATCAACTTCTGCATTGTGGAAATCCTTGGAGAAGATTTAGTCATAGACATACTAAATGAACATCTTATCCAGAGCTTTTTCCCTCAACGTCTTATGCCATTTGCAATTAGAAGCTTTAGCCAATGCGAATAAAAATTAGTTCCAATATTGTATTTGGGAGCTCTAAATTTCTGGTAATAACTAATAACATTGGTAAATGCACTTGCATATCTCAAGATGTGTCTTTCCTGCTGAACAGCAATGTACCAGTACATATGCTGCCTAGTTTTATAGAAGTAGCTACACATTTTTAAGTATTCTTCATATACATCTCGTACACCATTTTAACAGTATATATCATGTAAACTACTAATTTATGTATTAAAAAGGGCAGTTTCTAGCATCATAAAAAAGTCTTTTACAGCCGACATACAGGAATAATGATATTGCTATTTAATAGTCAATTACTAGAATATTATTTCTCTGAATCTCATAATTTAATGGCACGGAATTTGGACATTATCACAGAAAGATCAGGCGTAGAGAATAACGTGTTTACGGTTTCCTTACCGATATGTCAGTAGGAATAGTAGGTGAGGATTATTAAAGCATATAATTTATTCTATTGATTATTTTATTTATTAATAAGTATTACTATGAATGCCGACTGAAATCCCCTATTTCTGAAATGTTTTGCTGTTAATCTTAATAGCTGTCACCGAAAAATTTCCAAGGTTACTTTGAATGTAAAATTGTTGCTCTCGAACAAGGTCTAGATAAAACTAGGGGTGCTAGTGGTATACCGTGGAGACAGGTTTAACATTAGAAAAGGCTTGATTATGAAAATGATTTCTAATATCTTTGTTCAATATAAAACAAAGATTCTCCAAATAATTATTTTTAATGTATATACCTAATGAGGTTGTTAAAACAGAACAGACTTTAGAAAGCTTAATATCCCGTGAGCCATGAGAAATCAAACTAGAAGCTGCACGCATTATTCTATTTTATTCATACGAATAAATAGAATATGCCTTTAAATACTCTTCAGGAAAGCTCTTACTAACCTGACTGTTGGATCACGACGTAGGTACAAAGGTACTTGAGACACCGAGTACACCAGGAAAGCTCCGCTATCTCGAGTGCTTTCCATCGACTCGCTAAATTCAGCCATGCAGTTAGTTTAAATCCATTGTTCTATAATTATGCCAATTCTTTTATAATAAATAGTAATTCTATATGAAAATTGTTTCCACCTATGTCTGGTATAGACTTTGTAAACATTCAAGAGGCCACTCAAACCGAGCACATTAGACTAAAATACTAACTATGAAGTAACTAAGACCTGACAGCCCCGCTGGCGAAATTTTGCAAGCACTTTCTTCAAAATCATATATCCTGGATTCAAATTCTGGACAGATTAAGGAAGTGCATTTTCTAATTTATTTAAGTCTGGACTGATGGGCTTCGACTGTGACTATTTACCAGCCCATTCGAAAGGATTGCATTACCAGATTAGCACGTTTCCTTATTAGACTGATCATGTGATCACTTACCATCAACTTATCAGGAGATTACAGTCAATCGCTAACCTGTCATCAATAAAAAAATTAAAAGTGCGTGCCTATAAAGTACACATGTCAGAAGTAACATCTACTCTGGCAAACAAATTTTTAAGCCTTGTTTCTATTTATACAAATCTAAAACTTTAAGATTTCCGAAACTTAGAGGGAGGGGAAAAGGAATATTAGGAATTTGATGATTTTAATTGTCATTAAAATATTAAAAGTGACGAATACAAATAATTTGTTGTAATCTAAAATGACAAATTGTAAATAAAGATGCCACATATTTTTTGTAATATTAGAAATTATTAATTAAATATTATTTTTGAGTTAAAAATTTAGAAAAGAGAATTTATGTAATATTTTTATTTTATATTTTACGAAAAATAGAAATTATATTAATATGCCACATGTTATTTGTATATATTAAAACTACCTAAACTTTAAAAGTATTAGCATAACAAACGCTGCACATCTTCGTGAACTTAATCACTAGTTTCGTCTATAAAAAAATTATCCACATGCACCTAAAGTAGTCACACTTCAATAATAATGCGACGATGGTTTTTGACCACTAAACTCTATAACCTTGTCTTCAGATCTATTTTCGACTGACATGATAGCTAGCAAAGAGATTCCTTTCGCTATGTTAACGTTGTTATTTGTTAATTGTAATGATACTTTGTATACTGTGAGTAATGTCATCTAAAAGGAGGTATAGGACAATTTTTACTTTTAATTGCAATTTTTCTTGAAAGCATTCTTCTATCAATTAAGGTTACATAAACAAATAGATGACGACCTGAATAAGCAGTAAAAGTAGGCTTCTAACAAACTGTTATTAGAGTTGAAAGGCACTTTTATTTAGTAGCATCGTTGAAGCGGCATTTCGGCATAAAGGCATTTTAGCATAATTCGTTCTAGCTGAGTACTGAAATAAACTAAATTAATTCTTAGAAAATAAATATAATAGATGTTTAACTATTGACTTCAAAAGCAAAATCAAAATCTAAATAGTCTGTCCGTTGGTATCAAATCTACCACCGGTTCAGAACGTTGAATTCGCTGAGAAGAAACCGGCAAGGAACTGAACGGTTACTCTTTTAAAGATAGTTTTGTATGCTACAATGTATTGCTTCTGTGAGCAACTGGAATCAAGTCCAAACACTTCAATCGCTTAAATAATCTTCAACATTATAATATGTGGAGGCAAATCTAAAACTGATTGAGGTATCTTTTTAAAAATGCTCAACCCGACAAATCAATCAAAAATATCTTTATTCAAGTAGGCATATTACAGCACTTTTGAATCGTCAAATTAAATATTTTTTTTTCCACACTCTGATTATAATATACGTCTGATGATGGTACTCAAAATCGGCTTAAAATCTAAAGTTACGAGGGTTCCTTCGCGCCCTGATCCGAGAAGAACCCACAACAAACTCAGTCGGGTATTTTTTTTTACCATCATCGTCATCATTTGTTTCTATCGTCTAGGTAATCTTGCAACTTATAATACGATTTTTTCTATCAACTTTCTTTTAACAAAGACTTTGAATTTATTAACATCTTTAGAACGTCTTGTGGGAGTTTATTATAGAAACTTATACTAGAATTTATAACAAATGATTTCTGAACCTTCTTCACACTATAAAATATGGAATTACAAGTTTTATTGTTATTTCTTGTATTGAAATTGTGTATTTCACTTTTCTTACTGTATAAATGTATATTATCACGGATATATAAGATATTATTAAACATATATTGCGACGCTACTGTGAGAAGTGATGTTTTTTTAAATTTATCTCTTAGAGAAGCACGAGATCCCAATTGATATATGGCACGTATTGCTCTTTTTTGTAAAATAAATATAGTTTTAATGCCCGCTGCCTTATCCCATAACAGTATGCCGTAAGACATAATGCAATTATAATAAGCGAAATAATTTTGGCAGTTTCAACATCAGTTTATTGTCTTTTATAATAGCAAATTCAGCGGAAGTTTACTTGCCAGAGTCTTAATATAACATATTGAATATGCAGACTGAGTAGAGATAAGATTTAGCTAAATAATATGTGAATTTATTAAGACTGACTTTTTGTATTTATAGCTTATCGTCCGTTTTGTGGACTAAAATGTATTAAAATCCAAGTGAGAATTTTTTTTGTACATTTTTAACTGCATTGAAAAAGATTTTGTTTGTGAGATAGTTTTGCAGGGCCACTGACGCCTCGTAATGGCTTTTTTATCGCACATTGCACACTTGTTTCGCCTAGCTGGATTTCAAAGATATCTATATCTATACAAATTGCAACGCATATTTCACTTTTCACCCTCTGTCATTGTTATACACTTTTTTTAATATAACGGACACGTTTGGAAGTTATACTTTGATTGTTTTTTTTACATAGAACTATTAATTTAAGATTGCTTTTGTACCTAAAATAAACGTTAGAATGCTTGTAACTGTTAGTTAAAACATATAATCGGTATAGTTCAGGTCCAAGTTTCCCTTTTTACGTTTTTATTACCCTTAAATTTGCGTGTTTATGGTGACTACTTTCATGAAACATCAACAAGCTAGTTTATAATATGTACAAAGAGCTAGTGATCCTGTGAAAGGATAACTAGCCCTTTGTATTATAATTAAATTATGACCGCTTTGTGGAACCTAATGAATGAGTTATTAGCCAGGATCAAGTATAATAAGTTATGATTGTTGCTGTCATATTGCTTGCGTGTTATTTATGGTATTTGGTATTTGCCTCAAGTTAAGTACTATTTGTCATAAAGAAAATAGGTGTGTAAGTTAAATCGCACTCCATTAACGTCCCGTCTGCCTCATTGGTGTAGTGGTTAACATGTTCGACTACAGAAATGAGGTCCTGGGATCGAGTCCCGAGTCGTGCCAATTCGATATCAATATTGAGTTTTCTTTTAAGATATTCTCAATATTTGCCCGAAGTTGGGAAGTTGGCGGTGTGATCCACCCCCGTGCCTCGGAAAGCACGTTAAGCCGTCGGTCCTGCGCCTGATCTCTCTCCGATCGTGTCGGATTCCCGTCACATTGGACTATGAGAGTGAAGAAATAGAGAGTGCACTTGTGTACTATGCCAGTCAATCCGCAGTGGAGCAGCGTCCATGATTTAAAAACCCTCTCTCATACGAGTGAGGAGGCCTGTGCCTAGCAGTGGGACGTTATTATCCTTATTCAAAAGAGAGAAGGTTTTTAGAGAATAGACCCACCACGCTACTCCACCAACACACACACATATATATACCTACAAATTTACATTCATAAAAAAACGAATAATAAATAAATCCATACAAATATATTACCATTGTTCAAGAGGATAGAGAAAGTTAATGGATTTTAAATAGTTTTTTTTTTTTTCAAAATTTCCAACTATCTGTATTCTCTAATCACATATTAGGTCATTCTATAATTTGATTCTTTGTCCACGAATGTTAAACATATAAGTTTTAATAACAAAAAATATATAAACGTCACTTTGACTTCTGTATTATCTACTTATAGCTACAAAAGTCATAATATTATCTTTTATAATAAATATTAAATGCGTACGTAATATTGAATTTTCATCGCAGAACCAGTCCAAAGGGATTGGTCCGGTGAATCTACTGTTTAAGAGCATTACTGTGAACTAATAATAGGACTTTGACTTAATACCAACCATTTCTATTAACTCGTTTATCTCATCATGATGTACTCGACGGGGACGGTTGACGGACGAGCTGTCAGCTGATCGGTTTCTGTTTTTAAAACGCGTGAAAAATATAAATANCAATAATGATAATATTGAAAATAACTTAAATTACAATATATACTCGTATATACGTGTGACATCCATTCCATATATATTTAAATATATTTTAATGCATCTTACTCCAATCCCTTTATGTACTTCAACACCTTACCACTTTATTAACTAACAAACCCTAACAAAACCCTATTTTAAAAGATAAAATATTATTTGTAAAAACTAACACAAGAATAAAAAACCGTACGTCATCTTTTCTCCCCCCGCGCAAATCCCCATGGCGCTCTCGTTTTTCATTTTTTTCTTTTTTCAAAATAATAATGCTTATGTAGGTTGCCAGTACCATCTGTATATTATTAATTAAAAGGATGTATATAAATTATATTTCTGAATACATATAATGCATTTAAATATTTTTATATATACATTTATGTATGTCTGTATATAAATTGTATATATATTTATGTAAGGACGTGTCCGTCACATAATCAATAATCGAATAGTAGTAGTACTTCAAGTTCATCTGATTTATCTAGTTTTTACGGATCTTCGCGAGATCCAATTACATTGTAACCAACTATTTAAAAAAATTAGAAAGGTTGATTAATAGTCGATTAATTACTTTCCTTCTCAACATTTCAATATTCTAGCTGACTCGCAATTTGGGTTTAGACGAGGAAAGTCAACAAAAGACATGATTGAGGCTCTAAGCAGATTAATTTTTGACAATTTAAATAACAAACTAAAAGAGTCTAGAAGTTTTCCTTGATTTAAATATGGCCTTTGACACAGTCTCTGTTCGCATGTTAATACAAAAACTCGAATCAATAGCCGGTTAAAGTATTTCATCGTCTTTATTTAAAAGTCATTTATTTATATGAGCGTACACCGCAGTTGAAAGATGAAATTTCTATCAGCGAAAATACGAACGCCACACATGGGGTTCCACAGGGCAGCGTCCTTGGACTTACGCTCTTCTTAGTATACATCAACGACCTTCTCAATGTCTCAATACCGAATGGACACATAATCTCATACGCCGATGATACGGCTAACATATTTACTGACTCATCCTGGGCTCATGTACGATCTGATACTAAAAAGGGTTTAGTTAATATTGCAACTTAGCTAAGTTCTAACTATCTGTGTTTAATCCATATTAAACACAGATAGTTAGTTTGGGCCATCCCAAACCAATTACATGTGTTTTACTTTAAGTCAGCGTAACCAACTATCCAGTAACTTTGAATTAAAAATATATAGGTGTGTTAAACAATATAATAATCGGAACTGCGATGACAGCCTCATTAATAAGGTTTCCACTACTAAGTACCTTGGGGTTATGTTGGACCACCAATTAAATTCATCATGTTATATAGAATTGGTTACGAACAAGACTTTGAAACTAACATAGATCTATCAAAAACTTAGGCAAATTCTTTTAAAAATTATTCTCAAAAAAGTATATTTAGCCCCCGTACAATCAATAATGACATATTGCATATCTATTTGGGGTGGTGCGGTAAAAACTAAAGTTCTTCAATTAGAATGAGCTCAACGCAGTCTTTTAAAAGACATGCTTTATAAAAATCGTAGGTTTCCTACTACTCAGGTAATAATATCTCTACAAAGACAGTGGATTACTTTCCGTTCGAAAACTTTACATCCTTTATTATTCTACGGAAACATAAATCTTCACTGCAAACGTTTTTATGAATCCAAACAAGTTCGCAGCGGGACAGCTATATTTCAAGCGGGACAGCTAGTTCGATATCTGGATCAATGGAAAAGTATGAATCCTCCCGATTACATCTTAAAAATAATCGATCGTCATCGCATCTTAGAATCAATGGAATTCACTGCAACCATTCACCAAAATCAAAGTCAAAATATCTTTATTCAAGTATTACAGCATTTTTGAATCGTCAAATATCGTTTTTTCCATATTTTATTTCAATGTACGTTTGATGATGTTATTGAACAACGACTTACAATCTAAAGTTACAAATGAAAAGACTAGGCGTTTTAGAAGTAGAAGCCATGCAGGGCAATAGAGGAATTGCGTTGGTCACAAAAGCATTGTCATCTTTCATCACACATTTACTACCACTAACGCATTTCCCTACAACCGGTGCCTCGGACATAGAATGGGGAGCTCAACTAGACAATCACGTAATATCAGGAGCTTGGGACATACAGGAAATGTTGTTACACGGCAACATGAAGGAGCTGTCAACAATATTGAAGGTTCTGGAAATACAGGCGCCGAACTCGACACACTTTTAATTCAATCAGACAGCCGTACAGCAGTAACATATCTCTGCAACGAAGGGGGAGTTCAAATCTCAATCAGTTTCAGAACTAGCCCGTCAAATCCTGAATATCCTGGAGGTATATCAACTCCAGTTCCGCATTTATGACATTTCGGATAAATAAAATATTCACGCAGATTGCCAATCTAGACCCCGTCAGTCTTCGGAATGGCACCTACTTCCAAACTGCACAGACATGATTTTCAGAAAAATGAGGACTCCCATGATGGATCTTTTCGCACCCAAAATTAGTAACCAATTACGCGACTTTAGATCTCAATGTTTCAGCGTCCCGTGGAAATTTATCAATAGCGTGGGTGTTTCCACCACCCTTTCTGATCCCTTGAGTCTTGATGCATATAACCAAAGTCACGGGAATTAATCTAATCGTGGATCTCAAATTTTTGGCTATTGCAGCCCCACATACGCTGACGAATCTGTAGTGGTTTCTAATTGACATATGGACTAGAATACCACCACCGAAAATACAGGAGATGGTACAGGAACTTCCAGTGTGCGGGTGATCAGAGACAGTAAAATCATGGAATTGTAATCAGATTTCGTTACTAAAATGCTTTTGACGAGCTTCCACATGGAAGATATATAAGGTAGCTTGGAATCAAAGCCACATTATATATCTTCATCCATCAAGCAGATTTACATCTCAATTTCAAATTCTCCCATAATACTAACACTATTCTGCTTCATAAACCAGTAATAGCTACGTTATGCAATACAGGGTTACCTCGTAAATTAAGTAAATATCTGGTAGTCAAATATATGTTAAAGTCTGTATCTTTGAAGAACCCCAGAACGTCCAAGCCAATTATCTGGAATTTAAATACACTTGCTGAGTATTTGTCTAATTGTTAGGTAGATAATGGTAATATTGTTCAGACGGTACTGCGTTTTTGGCATTGATTTCATTTTTTTTCGGCCTTTGTTCGATCCAAAACTGACTGTAGTACCTATAGACAGTCAGGGTGGAAGATTTTAGTCAATACTGAAGAAAACTTGGACTCTATTTCTTGGATCAACAAATCCATAACTATGTTAAATGAAAAACGAAGTAATTTTGGTTCATCAAATTTGTTCGTAACTCTTCATGTGGCACACGAAGTCTGCATCTCGCACTGTAATTGCAGGATGGATCAAAACTACATATTATAAAAAAGCCGATGTAACAGCACAACTTCAGGAAGCGTAAGTCCTGCGGTAGCTTCTAGAAACTTTGTTGACAACCACTTGACGAATATTCTATCTAGAAGTAATTGGAGATCGGCGAATACGTTTCAAAAGTTCTATCGCCAGGAGATAATTTCAAACAGTATTAGGTCATCTCTTACTCCTTTATTTAGTCCACTAGAATGATAGCATTATGTTATAAATTTTACATTTATTAATGAGTTCAGTACGTGTATTTTGTTATAGAATTTGATTCATTACCTAATATGATCTACCGATACGGTGTTTTTGTTATTGATTTTATTTTATTCAATGCTTATCTTATTACAACTATACAGCAATAGTTAGGAATGCGGCAGTTTCAACTATCGAGCACGCCGCTGGCTCACTACTCATTGACTCTGTCCAGCGCCGATAGATCGCGCCAGCGTTCCACAAACTATTTGACTCCGACTTATATATATTCATATCACAATGATTCTTCCATCATGCGATAACGAACTGGCAACATTATATTAAGGTTCTAATAGCGATAAAGTTGTTCGATAGACACGTTTTACCTGAAAAAAAAAACGTATCTTAATCTATGCTTATATACTTACCTTATTAGAAGCATACTTTTTATCGCGCCCTGGTATAATTCGACCCTTTGACGATGATGGCGGTTCGATCCTCAAACGTTTCTCCCCTCCCCCCACACCTGGTGATAGAAACAGCATGTGCGAAAGAGACGAAAAATATAAAAAGAGGTAATGCACAACGGAAACGGATGTACCTATCTCATTATATTATGCTTACAATATTTCATTTTAGATAAAAGGTGCCTATTACATAAACTGATTGTTATATAAATATCGTATATACTGATGAAATAGGCTTGTCTCTGTAACCGCAATGAAACCCCATTTTACACCATTATATCATATGGTATTCTACTTTGGGGTAATGCTGCTGATATAAATGCAATATTTGTACTGCAGATAAGAGCCGTTCGTGTGATTTAGGTGTATATTATGGTTTCAAATAAAATTTAGATCAGTCATAATAATGCCTGTTTACTGCGCGCATACATATATATTTGAAAGTTTGTTGTACGTATATAAAAAACTAGCTGAACCCGCGACTTCGGCAATGTGATATGTTTTTTTATAGCATTTTCATTAATTTCAGCAAATTGTTTTACAAATAAGAAACATACACGCACTGCCCTTTTAGGATGGAATTTCCTAAAATTCACTTTTGATAGTTTACATTATGCAAAAAAATTTACATACCATAGTTTGTCAGTGTGATGCTTGAATTTTTTTATGTGAAAACTTGAATTTTTACCCCCGCAACCTCCATTGCGGGTGGAATTAGTTCTTAGCTGATCTTTACTCGGCAAAAACAATATTGCTCCCAAATTTTAAGTCTCTACAACTTATGGTTCCAGAGATATCCTGATGAGTCAATAGATACTTGGATATAAATATATAGATATTGATACTTTTGAAAAAAAAGTGAATGCATCTCATATAACATAAGAAATAAATATAAAATTGTTATAATTTGTAGTTGGCTACATAAATAAAATTGACAAATAACTTAGGGTAACTGTATACGTTTCTATAACAAATCAACAAGATTAAGAAGAAGAAGCCTTATTATAGATGCCACTTAATAAATTCAAAGTCTTTATTAAAAGAAAGCTAATTGATAAGTCGTACTATAATTTAAAGGATTACGTAGATGATAAAAAAGCGTGGAAGTGAATATATTGCTTTAATGAAAGGAATGGGTGTGAATGAACCTGTATTTGTCGATTTAAAATTGTTGCCTACTACAATAAAGAATTTTTGAATTTGAATTGACAGTAACGACAAAATGTCTAGAAAATTAATTGAGCGTTTGTACGTAGGGACTATCGATATAAAACATCGAAACTAACACAATGTTTTATCATTATTTTAAACAACTTATTTAAGGGGAGAATATGAATTACGTTACTCCGAGTATATGAATATATCGTGTGAGAACGTATAAAGTGCAGAGAATAATTTGAAATAATTACACGAATACCGCTGCGGTGAGCTTTCCGTTAAAATGACTTTACTATTTTAGCTTTAAAACTATTTATTTTGATTAAATTTAACGTACATTTCCTACTTTTGGATTTCTCCTTCATAAATGTTTTAATCCGATACAAGTTGAAAATGGAATTAAACGAGTAATCCTTGTATATATAACTGCTGCTCGTAGTTGATGATGCCGTGGAAATATGGGAAAATCCGTCGTCAGTAAAAGTTTACGTCGTGAAAGGAATATGAATGCCTAATTTCAAGTCAATCAGGTATATAATTTAAGAGATCTCGCAGTATGTGATCGATTTGTGCAGATACACCCCTATCCCGTGTAAATATGGCGAAATCCATTTATAATAAGAGTCTACGTTACAAATTTCGATTCAATTAAGTAAATAAAATATTATCTTTATATATATAAGGATAAAAGATAGACGTAACTTTCATGCTCTATACCACCTCTATGCTATACTTTTTCTCCTCAACACTCCTGTCTATCTTAAAAACCGCTTCTCCTTCTTCAGCCACGACTCCTCTTATCCTTCTAATCTACGGTCGCGCAGTGATAATAAGTTACTGTTATAATATAACAAGTTACACTCCTTTCTGTCATTCCCGTATATATTTTAAGTCATACACAGCGATAGCAGTAAAACTCTGGAACGGTCTTCCATATACAATCAGACATTCAGCTTCTTTAGGAATCTTTAAAAGTCGTTTGAAGGCTCATTTTCTCTCATCGTTATTAGAGGATCATGCATAATATGTATTTATATATTTATATATCTGTTATATATATTATTAAAGTATATATTAGTATGTAGGTACATGTATGTCTATCTATTAATACTTTTTGCACCAAACCATATGTTATCTTTGAGTCCTAGTCTGTAAGGTTGCCTGTAAGAGATCACTTGAAGTGATAAGGCCGCCAATGCACATTAATATTAATAAGTGTTTTTTTCTCTGTATAATATGTTAGACTTAATTTTTGTGCAATAAAGCATTTTGTTGTTGTTGTTGTTGTTGTTGTATAACTAGCATTTCCCAGCGGTTTCACCAACGTAGATACCGATCTCGTGGATTATTACTCCCTTTCAGTTTTTTATTACTCCCTATCAGATTATTAGATACATACTTACATTCATAATCTAATCAATTTACCACCATTTTTCTAATACTTTACGACGAATATATATCTAACAAATATATTTTAAAATTCGTAACAGCTTTTACGTAGAATGTCCGACATTAGCAAATTAAATATTCTTGTTATTAAAGAGGTAATGAAATATTTATTTAAATCGCTTTAATCATTTTTAGCTTGATAAAATAAAACCAGTATATGTATATCGGTGAGTATCATTAATATCCTCGGAATATGAGCTAACTCACCAGTTGCAGGCCTAGCTATAAGGATCGCTACAATTTGCTTTAGATTGACAATTTAAAAATTCGTTATATCTATTGAATGGAATGTCCGAATTTAATAATTTAAAAAGTCTTTTATGGGTTTTGAAACGGTCTTTAATGAAAAGTCATGAGGTCTTTAATTAATAGGATAAGGAAAGATACTAAAAATTTTCCAAACTGTTGTTACTTCGTGTCACTAGATCTGATATTGATGATGCGTTTGGAATTTCTAGTTCCCTTTGAAATTACACATTAAAATATTGCCAATTTTCTCCACATGTTTTTTATCGTTTCAAACTTTTTATTTGCTAGGTGAATAAGGCATTTTTTAAAATTGTATTTTTGATGTCCTAATAATATTGGTATAAGAAATATTGTTTTTCGAGAAAATTAAACGTTAATAAAAATTTCAACGGAAAACACCACGCCTAAGGGAAGAAAAGATTGGAGGGCATGAAATTTATGGCAATCAAATATCCGGGGCAGCTAGAATACACAAAGGAATGTACGAAATGAATGGGTATGAAATCAAATAAAAGTTGCTACAAGGCCGATCTGTGATTACTACTTGGGATATATGCACTTTGAGAGCATGAAACAATTGATGCAAACTGATGAAATCATTATTTTTATTGGAAAATTGACAATTCATTTAAGGGTATACGTTTATATAACAAACTCACAGAAGACTTTCTAGAGATATCATTTAATAGATGGATATCATTTGTGAAAAGAAAATTATTCGAAAAATTTTGATTTTATTTGAAATACTTAGACCATAATAAAGAGTGGGAGTGAATAAATTACGTAATCAAAAAAATCTAATTATATGGTAATAAATATGATACAAAAAGGATACCGCACCAAATTCGTATTGGGTTCTTCTCAGAACCGGGAGCGAAGGAGCCCTTGTAACCGTAGCTTTTAAGCCGTTCTTAAATGTCTATATATGATTAAATATGACTTTTTAATAACTTATTTTCGGAATATAATTCAATTACGCAAACAAGAAAATGTGTGTTGCAATTGAATTAACTGTGTTAGCGATCGTTATTATTATTTTTTTGTTGGATTGCTATTAAATTACTATATTTGTTGCAAGAGGTCTTCGTAATTATATCAGTAAAACGTTTAAGTTTGTGTTACATCCGGTTTAACGCTATTCCGTAAATTCTCAAATCATAACTTCTGTTTAGTCATCGTTTTCAAGACGACTGCGATTGGTGGACTTATTATTTTTAAGTGGGGAGTTTTACAAGGGGTACCCCCCTTGTAGTATGTGGAATGAAGGAACATTCGCCTAGTGATAGTTTTTAGTTTGTATCAATGTTACTATTGTGTTTTAAGTCAAAGTGTGTAATATAATAATGGTGAATCTTAGAATAGTATTACGTAACCTACAAATTAGTGAGTGTTTCTAAAAACTGTTTCTGACTAACCTTTTAAAGTTTTCTATAAACAAAAATCAACTAAAGATAAGTAACTAAACTAAAGTATTACTTTCTATAGTAATACGCATGAAGGTGATTCTGTGTCTTTAAAAATAACACGTGCGAATGAGAAGTCACTTCAAACTTTAAAGTTTTTTATGCAATGCAACAGCATACAGCGAAACTTGTCCAGTCAAAGGTCTTATAGCGAGGAACTTTGAACTAACTCTGAAGAGATTTTCGCTTAGACTTTGGATCAAGTGTCGGCTAGAAAAGGCTGTCTCACTTGAAAGCGTTAATTAAGAACGACACGATACTTTACTCGAGAGTTAAACTGTTTCTAAACAAAAAAATTAAGAAAGTAAAAAAATGCTTGTATTTTAGACAGTTTTATTGAAAATAAGGATGCTAAAAATGTGCTAAAAGCTAACAAAAATATGTTAATATGTCCTAGATACAAACATCACACCATTCGCCCCATCAATCTAGTGCACTGATCAGAGAAAAAAAAATATCGTATATCTATAGAAAATACTTTATTTTTTATTTAATTTATAAACTTTTTTTATTGACTTACTCCCCAGTTGGCTGATATCTTGTAAAATAAACTATAAGGGTAGAAATAACTAACATTGCCTTCAAAATAGCTAGATCCGATTTAACCGATAGCTCGAATACTAATGTCACCAAGCCTGTACGCGGCTTACACGGATGATATCCCTACTCTTCACCACCATCTAGGCGAGAGGGAAACAGACGCGCTGCTGTCACTATGCTGACGACAGCGCGTTCATCGCGTCATCTTATGTTCGGCCTTCCTGTGCCGCATCGTCATTTAAACATCGGGGGGAAGGACGTGGAGTAGCAGTCCGGCCTCAGTGCACTACTTGGGGCGCCGTATCGACCGCGGACTACGCCTGGCGTACACGGTGACTCACGCCGTTGTCCAGGCTGCGGCAGCCCGGTCGCTGCTTTGGTTGCTATTTACCTCAAGTCTCCCAGTAAAAGACAAACTGAAGGTCTACGGACTATTTCCGCTCTAGACTGACGTATGTGGCTTCTGCTTGGTACTGCTTCTGCTCAGAATACCAGAGAAAGAGGCTGCTTAATTTATTGAAATCCCAAATGAAGAATTGTAAATATAATGCCACGTATTTTTGTCAATAATAGAAATTATTTGTTAAATTTTGTATTTAAATTTTAAATTTTGAAATGAGAATTAATGATAAATTTTTATGTTATATTTTATGAAAAATAGTATATTAAAGACGAGTGGCAAATTAAAATGCGACATGTTAAATTTGTATCCTCTTGCGCCTAAAGAAGTTTTAATTTAAAAAGTTAGTTTTACAAGAGAGCTGTCTGAAATTCAATTAAACTGATGCAATCTACCAATGACATGATGGCGTCGTGACGAGTCTGTCATAGTCCAGCGTCACTGTTTCCGTGTTGAATATGAGTTTTGACACAGGAAAATGTACAGTATTCTAGACTCTTTGGAAAAACAATGCATTAATTCAAAAAATGTTTGAAACTTAAACAAAATGTTCAAATCAAATCAATTGCATATTGTTGCGACATTTTTGGATTTATTTATATGGGGTTTGTCAATTATACAGAATATTTTTAGTAGTGATGTCTTTAACTAAAATTGAATCATGAATTGGATTGGTGCAAAACATAAATGTATATATTAGAAATGTATTTAAGTCGTTACTAATAACCTAATTGCATTCATTTTATATACATTTATAAGCACTCGTGCAACAGTTGATAATACTCTAGTCTAATTAAAACTTTCAACATCGTTACTACGTATTATATGAACATAATTGATTGATTTATTGACATTAGAAAGGTAATTGTTTCAAGCTTCATATAATTCAAAAATTCCTGCTTAGTATTAACACAAAGGGTCATCCAGAAGTTAAAAAAATTATTATTATTATTATTAACAAACTCCCAGACGTTGGTCTATAAATATCAAGTAATTTTAAAATCCTTTTATAAAGGCAGCTTATTGAAGAACCAGGCTATAACTGGAAGGATTATTAAGACGATAAAAAACGGATCGACTAATCGGATTACTCTAATCTAAATAAAACAATGTAAAATTATATTGAAAAGATAATGATAATAAAGGATATTTGACCGTGTTTGTTGTGAGTTCATCTCAGGATCCTAGTGAATTTAGTTTTTAAGTAGTTTTTCAATATCATCCATTGAAATAATGTGATATAGTTACAAGATTTGATTAATAATAAGTATAAGACTAATGACTTTTATTATTTTACGACTTTTCAACATTACTCTTCTCGTACCATAAATTGAATGTCCCTCTCTCTCCTGCACTACCACCGATTTTACCTCATAAAACTCACTACTAGAAAAATAATAACTCCACCAATCACAGTCGACGTTAAAGAAGCCACTTCAAACGGAAATTGTTATTAAACTTGAGACAATTTCCGGAATAGCATTAAATCGGAATTGTCACATGTTAACGTTTTATTGTTATAATAACAAAGACCTCAATCTATATATATAGGAGATATCCAGGTATCTATTGACTCATCACGATATCTCTGGAACCATATGGCGTAGAGACTTGAAATTTGGTAGGAATATTCCTTTTGCCGAGTAGAGGTCAGGTAAGAACGGATTTTACGAAATTCCACCAGCAAGAGGGGTTGCGGAGGTGTTAATCGTATGTTTCTTATTTGTAAAACATTTTGCCTAAATTAATGAAAATGCTACCCAAAAAACATTCCACGCAGAGGAAGTCGCGGGTTTAGCTAGTGTAATATAATAACTTAATAGTAAAGTAATAAATATAAAAATAGTGACCTCCATTACTGTATAATCTAATGCCTTGGTCTGGTATCCAGCTAAATCGGCTGTAGATATGAGCTCCTGAGTTTGAGCCCCGGATCGGGCGAATTCGATAAACTATTTTGAGTTTTCTATAAAAGATTTTCTCAATATTTGCCCAAAGTTGGAAAGTTGGCGATGTGATCCACTCTCGTACTTAGGAGAGCCAGAAACTAAGGTATGGATTAACAATTGGATGAGACAGTGCCATATTTTCAGAGGATATAAAGTAAAAACTTACTACGTACTTTGTTGCAAAGTAATGTACCTTTTTTACCAGTGGCATGTGTCCTACGCTTAGCTGAGCCGTGGCTTACATTTTTAAACTACAGTTTTACTATTCACAAAATTTATTATGCGCTAAGAAAGTCGCAGGTTTTACTAGTCTGACATAGAATGTAATTACATTCAGTATTCACGTGTTCACTGGCCTCCCGCCAGCATGCATCGTGGTGTAAACGGTATATGGTGACTTAAATTATCTCCAAAGTAATAATGTTGGCTCCTAATTTATTACAATTTTCCACTCTCTTGAAGTCCTATTAAAGAACTACTTGAATATACGAAAGATAATGATAAACAAGACGAATTTAATGAGAACAGCTTGTTAATGTATCTTTAAAATAAAAAACAAAGTCACAATTTAAGAAAATTACCCTGTCGAAACTGATCTTTTTCCGATCGTGTTAGATTGACGTCCCATGGGTCTATGAGAGTGATACGACAGAGAGTGCACTTGTGTTAGCGCATACACTTGTATACTATGCCTGCCAACCCTGCAGCGTTGTGGGTATATGCTCTAAAAACCCTCTCACCTCTGAGTGAAGAGGCATGTGCTCAGAGTATGACGTTATTGGGATGCTACTTATCTTAAGTCATCGAGAGCCTACCCCTTTTTTTGAAGCCGACTAAAAATTTGAATTTCTCAGCGTTTGATGTAAAGGTGTATTAGGTTCTTTCTGATATTATGTTTACAATTTTGTAAAGCTTCTATTCTATAGGGCGCGAGTAAGCCCTCGTTAGTTTAGATTATAAGTCGTTCAATAATATCATCATCAATAGTATATTGAAATGTGTATACTCGTATGAACCTGTATTTAAAAGTGCTGTGAAACCCATCATGAATAAAGATTTTTTGAATTTGAATTTTAAAAATTTGCAGAGTGCAAATTAATATATATATATAGATATGTCGGAGAATAATAGAGAAGGAAGCATAAAGCATAGGGACTTAGGGTTCTCCGCCGATATCGTCATTAATCGTCGTCGTCGTCGTCGTCGCTTCAACCGATGGACGTCCACTGCTGGACATAGGTCTCACGTAATGACGCCCACAAGGCCCGATCTTGCGCTGCCTGGCTCCAGCGGCTGCCGGTGACCCTCTTTATATCATCGGTCCACCTTGTGGAGGGTCTGCCTACACTGCGACGTCCGGTGCGGGGTCACCACTCCAGCACCTTCGGTCCCCAACGTCCATCGGTCCTTCGGACAATGTGCCCCGCCCATTGCCACTTCAGTTTCGCGATTCGCAGGACTATGTCGGTGACACTGGTTCTACTACGGATCTCTTAATTTCTGATTCGATCACGTAGAGAAACTCCAAGCATAGCCCTCTCCATCGCGCGCTGAGTGACTCTGAGCTTCGGCATGAGGCCCATAGTCAGCGACCACGTTTCAGAACTCAGGGAGTGCTAAGAATCTCCGGAAGAGATTCCGCTGCCAACCCCGACGACTCATCATTAATGGCTTCCATAATTTCCATTTCCATACTGTGGGCGTTTGTTAGGTAATGTTGGCGTAATCAAACTCTTTACTAATTAACTCAGATTATAATGTTCAATCTCTTAATATTCCCGATATCAATTTACACAAACTCATTAATAATAATATCTAGGAACGCGATAGTTTCAAATGTTGGGCCGTCACCCGAGAACTACCGAGAGACGCGTGCCAGAATACCACTTATTGACTCTGCCCCACGCCGTTAGACAAATGGCGCCAGCGTTCCACAGACTATTACACTCCGAAATATATTTTATCCTTTTGTTAAGCATCTCATAACGTTCTGATACAACCTAATATATACAAAAATATACTACAAAAATATAAATTTCAACAACAACACGACGCCAGGGTTTTAAATACTTTTCTAGCGAAAAAGTTTCTTTTAATCTTCTTTTAATGAAGTTGCACTGTAGCCGAGTAAGACAGTTTAACGCCCGCAAATCCCCAACATAAAACCTTTGCATATTACGGAGTTGTTACGCCTGTGTAGATTTTTATAACGATATATTTCAAAATTTCCGAGAATATACTTGTATCTTCTTCATTTTTTAATGCTAACAGATTCTCAACTGATGCAAAACTAATGCTAATGCCAATCGGACTAATCTGGAAAGTGATTTATGTATAGTGAAGAAAAATACGTAAAACCTTTGTACCTCTTTTTAAGAAAATTGCGAGGACGGAGGAGTATGAAATATCGCACACTTATCAAAACTAATAAACTCCCACAAGACTTTCTAGCGATGTCGCTTAATAAATTCAAAGTCTTTGTTAAAAGAAAGTTGATTCAAAAATTATACTATAAGTGGCAAGATTACTTAGACGATAAAAACGCGTAGGAGTGGACGAATTGCTCTAATTTGTATTTAAATATGATAAGTTATAAGATGTTGTAGTGATAATGGTAAAAAATTACAAAATACCCGACTGAGTTTGTTGTGGGCTACTTCTAAGGACAGGGCGAAGGAACCGACTTTAAATTTAAAGTCGTTTTTTCATACCATCATCAGTCGTACATTAGAATTAGTGTGTGAGAAAAAATATATTTGACGATTCAAAAGTGCTGTACTACCTACATGAATAAAGATAAGTTGTCTTTGACATTAATATTATAAAGAGGAAACATTTGTGTTTTTATTTGTACGTTTGTAACGTTTTGACCCCCTTTTTTCAGACCCCTGTATTATTTAAAAATTTTATTGATTTAAATCGGACGGTCTATTCAAAAGATAAAAGGAATTTAAAATCACAATCTAAAGAAAACAATATATCCTGAGTTGAACTGAGTGTCAAATCTATAGAAAAGTTCTGGGACAATAAAATATAACAAAATAAATCTTTTCTCTAATATTATTAAGGAAAGTTTTGCATTTTCAATTTTCGTTTTTATTTTATTAATTTATAATAATCAAGCTAAAAATTACTGGACCGATGTAAAAAAATCTTTCAATACCTGTAGACTATTTTTATATTTACTAATGTCGGATATTTACTAATGTGTCCTACGTAAATGATGTATGAATTTGGAAGTGTATTGGTAATTGTAAAGTAAAATCTGTATTTTGATAAGATAATGAATGTGAAAGTGTATCTAATAATCTGAAAGGAAGTAATTACAAACTAAGTGACATAAAACTTTTATGTTAATGACAATAAAGAAATAGTCCGACTTAGTAGACTTTTCACTGCCACAAGATCGGTATCTACGCGGATGAAACCGCCGGGCATTGCTAGTAGTTTATATAGAGAAGGATTGTATAATGTCAATATTTTTGGCACTTTCACGTGAAATACGTGCTCTAGGGAGGCGTGTTGTCACCATTCCTCTTTGACCTTTTCATCAACACGATCAGCCAAAACATTACTTCTCTGTATCTAATGTATGTAGACGTTGTCCAAATTTATAACCGATATACGCTTGACTATGTTTCTTTAGCTATTTCTACTACCAATATTGACCTTCCTTTCATTTGTAAGTGGAATGAATCATTCGGGCTTAAAGTTAATCCTATTAAGTCTCAGGTTATCACAATTGATAGTAAAAATATGATTTCAAGAGTGGACTGGCCTAATCTTCCACCAATTACACTAAACGGTACTGAAACAACAAATAGCGATATTATTAGAAGTCTTGGCATTAATGGCAAAAGAGTAACTACCATATATCTCGCTGGTTACTTCTCAATAAATTAACTTTCAGAATCGTTGGTACATTGTAATAACAATGGACATATTAATGACAATTTAAAAGACCTATATTACATATTATATACATTTTGATTTGGAATCAAATATTCGACGAATAATTTTATTAAACTATCGAACGTAAGATTTTGTGCCAACAAAGAATCTACTTCAGTAAGAAAACCGTTTAGTTCATTCAAAGATCATTAGCGTTTTTCCTTTGGTAAACGCTCCGTTAGTGGTGGCGAAACAATTACCAAAATCAGTTAAGAATATACTCTAAGAGAAAGATGTAAATCTAACCTAATGCTATTGCAAGCAAAATACAGGAGCGGTTTTGTTAGAATACGATCAATCTAACATAAAAATAAAATAAAATAAAAATAAGCCTTTATTGCTATAATGCAACTTAGTCTAATATTAAATTTAAATATAACAAGATTTTTTTATTTTTTTTTTACTAAATACTAATTTATAATTATTTTAACTTATTATATTAGGAACTGGGTTTTTCTGTATAGCTTGTCCTCCGACAAAGGCCTCCTCTAAGGATTTCCATTTTGGTTTTTCCCTGGCAATACGTGTCCATTCTGGACCAGCGATCTTTTTGATGTCGTCTTCCCAACGTTTATTTTGTCTCCCTTTCTTTCTTTTATTACTACGCGGGTACCATTCCGTAACTTGTCTCGTCCATTTCTCGATTTGTTCTCTTAGCATGTGCCCCGTCCATCTCCATTTTTGACGTTTGTAGACCTTATATACATTTTCAAATTTAGTTTTGTTTTTTATGATTTGTAATCTCACCTTGTCTATTCTTTTCACTCCAAGCACACTTCTTTCCATGGCGTTTTGGCATATTCGAATTTTTTGTAGTTGTTGCTCGGTTAGTGCCCACGTTTGACAACCATATGATAGACAAGGGAGTATACATGAGTTGAATACTCTCCTCTTTTCTGTAATAGGCATATCTTTGTCTTTCATCACCTCACTAAGAGACCAAAAACGTTTCCAGCTGTTAGCAATCCTCCTATCTAATTCTTTTTGCATTGTGTCTTCAGTGGATATGAGTTGACCTAAATATACATATTCGTTGACATATTCTATGTCTATGTTTGTATCTCCGTTATTTTTTAATTTGATGTCTACTTTAATAGAATTTGTCATTACCTTTGTTTTGGTCAAGTTCATCGATAGGCCTACCTTTGCGCTTTCCTCTGATAGTTGTTGTAGCATGTTCTGCAAGTTGTTTGGATTCTCTGAAAACAGGATAATATCGTCTGCGAAACGTAGATGGCTAAGTATGTCTCCGTTTATTCTAAGTCCATATCTTTCCCATTCTAGGTTTCTGAAGATCATTTCCAGAACTGCAGAGAATAACTTCGGCGAGATAGGATCACCTTGTCGGACTCCTCTTTCTATAGGGAATTCTTCTCCTCTTCTTTCTAGTTTAACAGCGGCGGTACTTTTTGAGTATATTTTCCTTAGTATTTTAATGTATTTGGAATCGACTCCCTGTTTTTCTAGTGCATTCCAAATGCTGTCATGTTCTATGGAATCGAATGCTTTATTGAAATCTACAAATCCTAGATAATATGTTTTGTTGTATTCTTTGTATTTTTGAAGCACCTGTCTGACGACGTGGATGTGGTCTATCGTCGAGAACTTGCTTCGGAAACCAGCTTGTTCTTTGGGTTGGTTTTCGTCCAGCGTTACAGCAATTCTTGATAATATTATCTTTGAGAATACTTTATAGATGTTAGACATTAAACTTATCGGTCTGTAATTACTGATGTTTCCTTTGTCTCCTTTTTTATGTATTAAAATTATAGTTGATTTAGTCCAGTCTTTAGGAATTTCCTCGGTTGTTAATATGTCATTGAATAGTGCTGTTAATGTAGTAGTAATCACCGGTATTGTATATTTCAATAGCTCGTTAGATATTTGGTCTGATCCTGGTGCTCTGTCTACTTTCTGTGTGTTAATTGCTTTTGTAACTTCTTCCTGTAGTATTGTTGGAACTGGTTCCGAGTCTATCGTTCTATGTTTTTGTATTCCTCCTTGTACTAGTTTTTGACTTCTGTAAAGTATTCTGTAGTAGTTTGTAGCAATTTTGAGTATTTCTTGTCTTTTGCTTGTGGAGCTTCCATCGTTGGTTTTTACATTTGGCATCCAAATTTTTCTTTGATTTAATTCCTTAATAGCTTTTTTAATCCCCCCTGTTTTTTCAATGTATTTTCTTATTGTTTTTTGTCTCTTCATTTTCCTATCTTTCCTTATATTTTCGTTTATTCTTTTGCTTAGTTCAGATATCTTTTGGCGTATTGGTCTACTTTTCTCTTTACGTATAAGGTCTTTTCTCTCGTTTATTAATTTTTCAGTTTCCAGGGATATAGTTTTTTCAGTCTGTTTGATTTGTTTTCTGACTTCTGCCTGGAGTGTATGTATTAAGTAATCATACTGTTCTTGTATCGTTTTGTTGTTTATATTAGTGCCTCTGTTCAAGGCATTGTTTAGGTTGCCTAGTAATGTAGCATTATTTTCGAATGGTATTAGTGTTTCTTTATACTTATTATTTACAACATGTCTTCTGTTTTGTTTCTGTTTTCCTAGTAGTGTTGTTCTGACCATCCTATGGTCTGTGTGAAAGTTGAGCTGGCTGACAGTATTCAAATCTTTAAAAACCTTTCGGTTATTAGTGAGGATAAAGTCGATTTCATTTTGGTGCAAGCCGTTGGGTGATGTCCATGTCCATTTTCTCGATTTCTTTTTCTTGTAGAAAGTATTTAGAATGCTGAGTTTGTTTTCTAGTGCAAAGGAGACTAATCTATTTCCATTTCTAGTTCTTTCACCATGTCCATATTTCCCTATTGTATATTCTTCTCCTCCGGCACGGACTCCTATTTGACCATTAAAATCACCCATAACAATGAGGTTTTTGTTTGAACATTGTATGGCTGAACGAAGATCGTCGTAGAATTTATCTGTTTTTATCATATCTTCTTTTTTATCTGATTCTGTCGGTGAATATGCTTGGATTATGGTCCATAGCTCTTCTTTATTTTTGTGTGTGGGTAGTTTAATATTAAGTAATGTTATTCGTTCGTTGATACCTCTAATTTCTTCAATTTTGCTTCTTAAGTTATTTTTAATTAGAAATCCGACGCCATATAGTCCCGGTGTCTCGCCAATGTAATGTAAAATATATTTACCATGGTCTTCAATTCCTTGTCCGAACCGCCTCATTTCACTAATTCCGATTATGTCCCATTTAATGTTGTCCAAAGCAAGTTCTAATTCTATTAGTTTTTCAGGAGTTCGTAGTGAACGCGTATTAAGTGTCGCTATGTATATGCCCGTGGTTGGTTTACTTGATATTATATTATTTCTGCTTTGAGGGTCGTGGTCGTTTTCCCCCACGAGGACCAGTCGGCTTGGGGGAGGGTTTACATTTGCAATTTTCCCTTTTTCTTTCTTTGTGTTTTGTTTGGTCAATCTAACATAGTCTATTATAAATAAAGTAAGTTTAATAATAATAATAATAATTTATTTATTTACCAAAAAATAAAATATTTTGTTACAAAATTGTTATCTTAAAATTAGTTTGGTGTATTCATTTTACATTCGTTCTGTAGCTGAACTAGGTGAAACCTGTGTTACAGCTGCCAATGCCGACTCTCTATGATGTGTTGTTAAAAGTAGCCCTTATTATACATATGTTGAGTTTCAAGTAAAATTTATTATTGCTTTAAAAAATTTGATAAATATTACTGGGTACAATATGTTTATAGATTAAGTGTTTGTGTAATGCATGGTCGTACGTATGTGTAAAAAATGGTGGTATAACTTATGTTGTTACTTTAAGAAGACTTTCAGTTTCATCATAACTTAGCTTTTGGAGGTAGGAAACGACTACTTTTTTGAAAATTGTTTTATTTAGTGGATAAATTTGTATTTCTTTATTTATTTTATTATATAAGTAAGGCCCGAGGAAACAATAAAATTTATTTATAAAGGTAGTGGTTCAATTTTCTGTTATCTTAATTACAAAATGGATGTTAAGTTTTTCTAAAATTGTTTTATTATAGATCAATTCATTATGTTGTTTGGATAATGTGTAAAGTAAAAATAGTTGTCTTATTGTAAGTAAGTTACATTGTTTGTATAGCAAATTGGTTGGATATAGAAATGGTCGAAAATTAATCAATTTTAACATACTACTGCCTCCGATTTGAAGGCCCATCGACGCCAGTTGAAAGTTTTAAAGTTAAATATCAATTACATATATCACATTTATTATTCCAATTATGCTAAATTTGTACTAAGAACTCATGTAGTACAGTTAATACAACAAACAAGTGACCATAACAAAAAGTCCAGCGGTTTTTTAGTTATAAAAGTCTTGGTTACATTTTAAATTTCGGTATTGGCTTCATGATAATAGGTCAGGTCGCCTCCTACAGTAATGCGGCCACATTGGAAACCGAACTCTTATAAAGCGGAATGTAACATTTCTACGTGATATAGAAAGAAATGACGTAGCAAATGGAAGAAATATAGCTCAGAATGGAGCTACGGAATGGCTCTTACGGTATAATGTTCACAGTGGGAGTGAAAAAAGACATAAGGATAGTGTGGCCACGTAAAGAAGTCGTTCGTTTGGAAAGTGCTTAGGGTGTGTGCATAGCTAGTTCAAATCTAATTGATAACATATTACCAATAAAAATGATTGAAAAAGATAATCTATAAGTCCAGAGACATTTATGAGATATTTTTTATCTCTTTCACGTTAGAGGAAAATTTTCGTTACTCATTACGCGAGGAATGTATGTATTGTGTGTTTTTACTTTACATTAACCATAACTTTATATAAACATAATATTTGCCCGAAGTTGGGAAGTCGGCGGTGTGATCCACCCCCGTGCCTCGGAGAGCACGTTAAGCCGTCGGTCCTGCGCCTGATCTCTCTCCGGTGGTGTCGGATTCTCCCATCACATCGGACTATGACAGTGAAGGAATAGAGAGTGCACTTGTGTACTATACCTGGCAATTCGCACTGGAGCAGCGTGGTGGGTCTATGCTCTAAATACACTCGCTCCTCGGAGTGAGGAGGCCTGTGCCCAACAGTGGGACGTTAATGGCCTGTTACTAACTAACTTTACATTATCACACCCAGACTAAAACACAGACTTTTTTTTAAACTTACATGTCTTTTATATACATTTAATATCATGCTGAGTTAACTTTTCTATGAAAAAAACTTTTCTATTGTAAAAAGTTTTAAACATAAAATGAAACCTCCAAATTAATTAGTTAAGGTTTAACATGAAATTAACGAATGTAATTTGTTAATATACTTTAAAGTACTATATATATTTCAAAGTATGGTCAAATATGGTCCCGATTTTCTCAAGAGACTACTGTACTTTATATGTAGAAACACCTGTTGTATCAGCTTCTTATCAGACTTTGATATTTTGAAAAATTGTAACCACCTCTATGCAAGCCACAGCCATAAATTCTATATTCGCGCTTTTGGTTGTCTCTTTTGATATCCCTTTAAAGTCAACCTTAGATAAACTGCAGAGAAACGCATATGTACGTTTTTATGAACAAAGGATACCAATATATGTAAAGTAAAGCAACCGCTAATTTCTCTGTCGTAATTTTGACAAATGATTACGCTTTTATTTACAACCGAATCGAGGTTTATGTTTATTTTTCTCAACTCTATAATTACATACTTTCGCATTATAATATCTGTAGTACATTATTGAAATTTCTATGCATTGTGTTAGAAGATCACTATTATATTTGTTAGAATACCATTAAATTGCTATAATATTGAATTACGCTGAGGTCTTAGTAATTATATCAATAAAACGTTAACATATGCTAATCTGAAAATTGAAATTTTAATTATTATCAACTTCGATTGGTTATTACTTTTTAAGGGGAGTATTACAAGCGTTTTACAAGAGAGTGAGATATAATTTTGAAGAATCAGAAATATCGTTACTTATCTTGCTATATTAATTAGACTTTAAATAATTGTTTTCGAATGAGATCCAGTTCTTTTTCTCGGAATTTTCTTATCACAAATAGCTTTGCAAAATCAATACTTTAAAACAATTTAAACGATTCAATCCATTTAGGTATTTTAACGATACCGAAGATCTTGGCGAAGTTACAATGATAAAGTATATATTAAATTTACATAATATAATGGCGTCTTAGATTGCTTTAACATTGTAATAATAGCTTCGAGTTATTTGTTAACAAAACAAACTCCACCCCGAAAAGTCCCGAGTTAACTTCCTTTTCAACTGTTTGCAAAAATATTTACAATAGAAACGTATTTACCACAGAAACGGAATAATTTGCATGAGGATAAAATATTTTTGTCATATATCTTCCCAATTATAATTCAATTAAAAAAATGTTCTCTGTCTAATACTATTTAGTAGGAGAAATGTAAATCTGTTAATTTAAAACTCTACTTATCTTACTATAAGTCACAGTAAATATATTCGATAAATGAGCAACTAACATTGAAACATGCAAACATTCGCGTTTATTCTATAAGATTTCTTGAATATTTATCTTGCTTTTATTTATATATTGTATAATATTCAAAGAATATAACGATATTCTAATGAAATGTGTATGTAGTGCTATATTTTATACTATTACTATATAGTTGGTACGCTAGTAAAGTTATTTCTACTACCCACACAATTTTCATCTCCTTGAATCCAATTTAAAAGTCCGATAGAACCTTTTACTACTTTAGTGAAAATAATGAAAGGTATTATATGTTGTAATGCAATGTTTAAACGTGATTTAACTACTTTGGCCTGGTTAGAGAGTATTTCTAAATTAAGATGCAATAACTAACATATCTATAGATGATTGTTTTACAAGAGAACGAACTAAACTAAACTAAAGCGAAAATATGTTACCAAAATTGCGCTAACGGAGGATTATAAGATTGCCTACACTTACAGTTTTAATTATCCATAAAGAATACATTAAATCAATAAAAAAACATATTACACACAAGCATATAGAGTATATATGCGTATTTGTAAATCGCTGACAACATGTCAAACACAAGGTTACAATAAAAAAGTTTTTACTGTCAAAAGCACTAAGGAGGTTACATTAGAAAGGTTACTATGGTGGTTAAATTCTTATCTTTCACACGAACCTTCTCCTGACTATAACAAACCAGAACAACAAAAGAATTATCCAAATTGTTCCAGCCACACGTGATGCCGTGACATTAGGAAACAGGGACTCATTTTTATATAAATAGATTATGCAAAAAGTTTTATTGAGTGGCTTTGACAATAGGACCTTAATAATGTTCAAACGTATATTTTAAATTAATTGTGGCCGAATTATGACCATAAAACGCTTAGCATGTGGTGACCCTAAAACAAGCTAACTACGGTCGAACGATTCAGATAAACGTTTCGGTCAGCGGTCGTATATTAGCAGATGACACCCCGGAATACGGGCTGGCTCTCTCCTGGCCGATAAAGATGCCCAGTGAAGTGTTTTACGTGGTTACGCGATTTCTATACGAAATTGTTTCATTTCAACACGTTCCCACAATGCAATGAAATTCTTCACAACTTCGATAAATATGTTTTGTTTTTATAACACGCTTTTATTAGCTTCACCTTTATGTATGTAACGAAATCTTTGAACAAGGTTTTAACTTCGCACACTTGTTAAAGATACATGATAAAGCCATAATAAAAAAAAATACATACATAGCATCGCGCCTCATTCCCATAGGAGAAGGTAGGGACAATATCCGTCCAATTACCACGATCCTCAAAAGGAATATTTTAACCAAATTTCAAGTCTCTATGGCATATGGTCCCAGAGATATCTTGATGTGTCAATAGTCAACACACCCGAATCCCTCTTGCGGGTAAAATTTCGTAAAATCACTTCTTAGCTGCTCTCTACTCGGCAAAAGGAATATTCCTACAAAATTTAAAGTCTCTACGTCGTATGGTTCCAGATATATCGTGATGAGTCAATCGTCGTCGTCGTCGTCGCTTCAACCGATGGACGTCCACTGCTGGACATAGGTCTCACGTAATGACGTCCACAAGGCCCGATCTTGCGCCGCCTGGCTCCAGCGGCTACCGGCGACCCTCTTTATGTCGTCGGTCCACCTTGTGGGGGGTCTCCCTACACTGCGCCGTCCGGTGCGGGGTCGCCACTCCAGCACCTTTGGCCCCCAACGTCCATCGGTCCTTCGGACTATGTGCCCCGCCCATTGCCACTTCAGGTTCGCGATTCGCAGGACTATGTCGGTGACTCTGGTTCTACTACGGATCTCTTCATTTCTGATTCGATCACGTAGAGAAACTCCGAGCATAGCCCTCTCCATCGCACGCTGAGTGACTCTGAGCTTCCGCATGAGGCCCATAGTCAGCGACCATGTCTCAGAACCGTAGGTCATCACTGGCAACACGCACTGTTCGAAGACTTTGGTCTTCAGGCACTGAGGGTTATCAGACGAAAATATCTGGCGTAACTTCCCGAACGCAGCCCAACCGAGTTGGATTCGGCGGTTGACCTCCTTCTCGAAATTGGATCTACCTAGCTGGACTATATGTCCCAGGTATGTGTACTCGTCAACAATTTCGAGAGCTGAGTTCTCAACGATGACTGGGTGAGGCGGTACATGGATATTAGACATAATTTTCGTCTTATCCATGTTCATTTTCAGGCCCACCTGTTGAGAAACTCTGCTGAGGTCATCGAGCATTGTATTGAGATCTTCGAGAGTCTCTGCCATAATGACTACGTCATCGGCAAACCGTAGATGAGTGATGTACTCGCCGTTGATGTTGATGCCCAGTCCGTTCCACTCCAAAAGCTTAAAAAGGTCTTCCAGCGCCGCAGTGAAAAGCTTCGGGGAGATAACATCTCCCTGTCGCACTCCACGTTGCAGTTGGATAGACGCTGTGCTTTGGTCCTGTATACGGACTGACATGGTGGCGTTTTCGTACAAGCACTTCAACACGTGTATGTACCGGTAGTCAATTCGGCATCTCTGTAAAGATCTCAACACGGCCCATGTTTCCACCGAATCGAAGGCTTTCTCATAGTCCACGAACGCTAAGCAAAGTGGCCGATTATACTCTTCGGTCTTCTGTATAATCTGCCGCAGCGTAAAGATGTGGTCTATGGTACTAAAGCCTTTTCGGAAACCGGCTTGTTCGGGAGGCTGGAAGTCGTCAAATCTGCGAACGAGACGATTCGTAATGACTCTCGAGAACAGTTTGTAGACATGACTTAACAGCGCGATAGGTCTGTAGTTCTTCAATAAGGCGTTGTCGCCTTTCTTGAAGAACAGAACCACCACGCTCCTATGCCATGCCTCCGGCACTGTGCCATCGAGGATGACGGAATTGAACATTCGCTGAAGGACTTTGAGTACCGGTTTTCCACCCGCCTTCAGGAGTTCTGCTGTGATTCCGTCATCACCTGGTGCCTTGCTGTTCTTCATCTGTTTGAGAGCCATACTAATCTCGTACAGACTGACGTCCGGGATGTCTTCAGTGTAGTGTCGGGTTAGTTTGGCTCTGGGATCTGCAGCCAAACAGTCAATAGGCTTGACAGTCGATGAGTATAGCTGTCCATAGAAATTCTCGACCTCGCTCAAAATCTCTGGTTTCGACGCAATGAGCTTGCCATCACTGGTCCTCAGCCGCGTAAGCTGGCGCTGACCAATAGACAGGTCTCTTGCGAACACTTTGGAGCCTTTATTGCGTTCAATAGCGTCTTTGATGCGCTCCGTATTGAAGGTTCGCAGATCACGTTTTTGTGATTTGGAGATCTGTCTGTTGATACGCCGGTAATCGGACGCGTCCGCTGCTGACTGTAAGCTCATTGTCTGTCTTTGCTCCATGAGATTGAGAGTGTAGTCAGAGAATCTCTTGGTTTTCTTTTTACGGTCAGAGAATCTCTTGGTTTTCTTTTTACGGGCTCTGAAGTACTTAGTCCCAACCATATGAACAGTTTCTACGCATTCCTCAAGGCCGTCGAAGCGGTTTTGCAGCTCTAGTTGAAAGCTCTCGGGGTTTTGGATTTGGGCACGAGTATGTCGGAGCGTAGACTTCACCAGTCTGAACCGTTCTCGATGGACGTTGATATTCAATGTGCCTCTTACGTGCCTGTGCAGTGATCGCTCCAAGTTTTCACTTTTCACAGAGACATCATTGAATATGTTCCGTTTCGTAGACATGATGAAGTCTATCTCATTTCTCGTGGAACCATCGGGACTCAGCCAGGTCCATTTTCGGAGCGGCTGTTTCTTGAAAAAGGAGTTCATCATGTAGAGTCCCTCCTTTTCCATGAAATCAGCGAGCATCTGTCCCCTCTGGTTCCGTTGCCCATAGCCATATTGCCCCACTCTCAACTCTGCCGCACTTCGTTCGCCGAATTTTGCGTTAAAATCTCCCGTCACAACATTGTAGAATGTCCAAGAGGTATGTATGGCCCTGGATACATCCTCATACATAACCTCTACATCCTCATCCGGATGTGATGATGTGGGTGCGTAAACCTGGATGACCTTCAGCGAATACCGTTTGGTGATTCTGAGTATCAGGTACGCTACCCTGTTGGACACGCTGTTAATTTCTACAATGCTGTTGACGAGGGATTTGTGGACAAGGAATCCGACACCACCTTGAGATTGAACTTCACCTTTCCGGTAGTAAAACAAGTTACCGGATTCGAGGATTATCGTGTCCTCCCCTCACAGAAGAAAGATACCAACTGCCAACCAGTTTCACTGCTGAGCATATAGGCGATTATGCTCATCAGCGAGACCTCACCGCCAACGAGAGACATCGGGGAGAGCCGTTGAGGCCCCCAAGCCGGCCATTCTGCCACAGTATGATGAGATGAGTCCATGAGAGCTCCACACTTGTGACAGGCGGGTGATTCCTCATGCCCAACTATCTGGTGCAAGTACTTACCAAAGCATCCGTGCCCAGTCAGTACCTGCACCAGTCTAAACGAGACGAATCCGTGCTTCCTATATAACCACTGCTCGAAGTGGGGTATGATTGCTTCCACCGTAACAATACCCGCAGATGGAGACTCAAGGTCCTCTTTCCATTGTTGTATCAAATTCCTGTCAGCTCAAGCCCGGATTCTTCGGATATCGTCCGCGTCAAAATTACCATTAAATATTGCCCTGCCTTTATAAACAGTCAAAAGGACCTTACTACATTTACGCAAGAGATTGAAGTGTGAAAGTGTGTTCAGTATTTTCTAAAATTTCTAGACCATACGCATGGCTAAGTATCTTTTGACCTGCTATCTTTCGAGGGCACTCGTAGCCCTTTCTGTCCGTAAAACACCGTGTCGTTAATGAGCATAGTAATATAATAGCATTAAGAGAGGCTTGAACAACGCTTCTGGACAGCTAAGCAAGTTGTTTACGTCTTTAATAAGACTATTTTAAACGCCAATTGGCACTTACTCTTTGCAGCGTGGATTTTTTTACAGAGAAAAGTGCTATGCACTTGTAACGGTATTAGCCTATTTCACCTGGAACCGTAGAATAAAACATCTCCTGTAAACCAAACCTATTTTATTCCTTTTGGTGTTTTCATTTCAATTTAAGGCCAAATCTTTACAAAATTTAATATCATTTCAGAAAGATTAATCTCTCGAGAAAAAAGTCGATAGAAATCTTTGAAATATAAATAGACACTAATAAATTAATTAACTAAATTAAAATGATAATGATTATAATTATATTTTTAAAGTATCTCTGCTTCGTTTTATACAGATTAACTACTGTAGGTTTGCAAAAATTATCCAAAAATATAAAAATCTGTCAGAAAGCCCTTTTTGAATCGTCGTTAGTTTGTTACTTGATAAAAAAAAAGCTCCAAACAGGTGATACATATTATTACCAACGAAACAAATGTATCACTTATTCGGGAAGTCAATTATACTGAGAAGACAACATCAGAATCGCATTTGTCACTATTTTTAACCGGAGGTCATCAATTAGGTCGTATTTTTTTTGATGACGTACAGTCCGTATAATAAGAACTTTATTCACATATCATGGTTTACATTTTGGTATGGAGCTGCATCAAAATAAAATAAAAGAGAACATGTATGCGAAAAGGCGCAGAACTCAGCTAAGCTGCTTTTCAGTTCCTACCTTGTACAAGCGCTGCCAACACAAGTGAAAGCTTAAAAAATAATATAATACAAAAATAAAAAAAATTAAACCAATTGTTCAACATGAGCTGTATAAGGATATGTAGTAGTATTTATGATTAAGGGAAAGTAGTCCAGAAACGTTGCACGCCAAACACCTATAGAGAATACCGAATTGCAGCAAAACATAAAAGTGTTATAATTTCCGAAAAAATAATATTCAAAGACTGAATTAAAAAAATTAGACAAGACTACGTTATCTTCATGTCTGCGTCTGGGTGTAAAAACAACAGAGCCCCATCTTTGCAAATGTGGCGAGTGGGTAAATCAACTCTGTCACCATGGTCTGTCTTGTCTTCATAGTGCTGGTCGTCTTCCGAGACACGCCGGCGTCAACGACATCATCAGAAGGACCCTTGTCACCATTAACGTGCCGGCTATTCTCGAGCCGAATGGAATTGCACGTGATGATGGTAAGAGACCTGATGGTATGTCGTTGATGCCATGGAAAAAAGGAAGGTCGTTGGTGTGGGATGCTACATGTGTTGATACGCTTGCACCTTGCAAATATGAAAGCCTTGCTTTAGAATACATATTTGTGCCTTTTCGCGTGGAGACATTGGGACCGTGGGTTCCTGAGGCTAAAAGCTTTTTGAAAGAAATCTCATCTCGCTTAGTTGATGTCACCCGTGACCCTAAGGCCGGGTGGTATAAGTACAGCGTACAAGTATCGCTGTCCAAAGAGGTAACGCTGCCAGCCTTATGGGCACCCATCCATTTGCTTCTGATGGCGCATTTTAGTTACTTTTATTTTGTCTGTATTAATGTTAAGGTTCGATATAATGTTATCATGGTCAATTGTATTAAATATAATAATCTTCAAAAAAAAAATTATATAAAGAAAGAAAAATATCAACATCAAGGCCTAACTCTTGTACAATTGGTTTCCGATTTTTGAGCTACTAAAAGCCATTGCTTGCACAAGACTTTGAACCTATTGACAGATTTGGACATTGTAATCGGTGGTGGAACATTATTCCAGCACTTTGATGCTGCAAACCGGAAACTGCCATCAAAGCTAGCAATATGTGGTCGCTGGATGACACTGTTTAAAATACGGGACATCTTGTTTTCCTTGTCACTTTTATTACGTAGCCATATTATATATAAGTCTTCAATTTGCATGAAGCATGAGCGCGACAAATGGACGAATAACTCAAGATCACGCCAACCCGATTTCGATAATTCTTTTATTATTAAAAAGCATTTACTTCGAGGGTTGCTTGATAAGTTTTGGTTATGGGATCCATGACACAGAAACGAAACTCTTCAATTCTTAGGAGCAAATTAACGATCTCCGTCGGCCAGTAGTTACGACCTCCTTAGACACAGCCCCCCACACGGTGGCAGAATGTCCCACCTGGAGTTCTTAGCGACTAATTATGACGTCGTCACAGATCTCTCACTAACTAGTATCATATGTGCAATACTCATCAGTGAGCAGGCCTCATTTTGCGAGACTGCCATCTCGCTTAAGGTGGCACGACAAAGGGAGAGGGTGAATGCCGCTAAGGCACTCCGGCCCCGACGAAGGGAAGTAGGAAACAGGAGGCGTAGGTTCATACAACTCCCCCTGTGGCATCTGTAACATCTGTGAGCCGGCTACAACCAGAGAGGAATGCCTCAATGAACATCTGAGTCTCCACTCATGGTTGACGACGATCACGCTGGGTTTTAGTGGGTATTGCTCATTCTTTCCCCTCGTGGAGTTCCACACTCCCAACATCATAGTCGGGGTGCGTAAATGCATTTCCCAGCGACAAAAAAAAGGAGCAAATTAAAGACATTCAGCAGAATCTTTTATAAGCTACCGTATAATTGATTCACCTATCGTAACCTCGGTATGGTCAAGTGATTATCGTAGTTAAATATAATGATCAATGTAACTCCTCAACGGCTTACAGTAAGGGTGCGGTTTGTGGAGAGTATCTAACAATATGTAATCAAAATGCAATAAACTTACGTTTGCTGCTGCATTGCAATATTTACATCAGGTGAATTATGTCTAAAGCGGTGGTAGGCGAGTGGAGGGGGGATTTTTGCGTATTAGTGATTAGCTCTATTGCCATATGAAAGACTGGTGATAGCGGGTTGGCTAAGTGACCCACATGCAACGTATGAGGCTGCGGGTAGGATCCCGGGTACCAATGAATGAGGATGGTGGTAACTATGTAAATTTCATTTTGTAAAGTTGTTTTATTTAAACGGCGCAGTCTCATTTGAGGAACACGGTTTTTAGGTGTACCAGACAAATTCGTTTGTTTACTTCAGATCACTAAAAATGTATAAAAATTTTAACAAAAAAAGAACTGCTTTCTAAACAAACTATTCCAAACAAACTAATATGCTCTAAAAAGTAAACAATAATTGCGTATTCTTCTTAAGAATCTTTCGCATTCTCATAATCTTCAATATTATAATATGTCCTTTGTATAAGAAAGTTATTGACGTAAAATAAATCTGTTTTAAATTTTATGATGAATACGTGGAAAAACTGTTAAAAAGGTATTTTCATTTATTTATTAATATTCACTCACATTAAAATAAAACATCACACAACAAACAAACAAATACACTAGACAAACTTGTATAGTAGAGTTACTTTCTTGACTTCAGTAATACTTTAGATATAATAAAATTCAAAAACTCTTTCTTTATGAAGACTTTTTATGAATCGTCAAAAAAAGATGCTTCCACATAATATTTCCAGTGTACGACGAAATGTTGAAATAAAAGAACTACTTACAAATCTAAAACAACTAGAGTTCCTTCGCACCCTTTACAGAGAATTACCCATAAAATAGTCAGTCAAATGTCCATTTATTTATTCAATATATATTAGAACATTTTATTCAACCCCACTCTTTATTATCGTCTTAAGTAATCTTTCTAATACAGTACATTTTTCTGTAAGCTTTCATTTAAAAACAAAATTTAAATGTATTGCACAACATCTCTAGAACATTGTCTATGAGTTTTTCATATAAACATATACTAATAACAGCCTGTGTAACGCAGCTTTATTCTCATTTAGTCTATATTATTTACTCTCACCTAGCTCGGATGCTAACATCATCCATTACTGTCACTACTTGTAAACAGAAGTTATCCCACATAAATGATGAATTATGTGCAACTTGTGACGTATAGAACGGTTATTGTAGTTTTTGTACCGAAAATATATTCTAAAAGTCCTTACATTTGACGGCCTCGCTGGAGCAGTAGTGAGAGTACTCGCATTGCTAGCAGAGGTCCGGGGTTCTATCCTGGTTTCAGTATACCAGCATAGACGTACCACCAAGTCAAAGTCAAAATATCTTTATTCAAGTAGGCCTATTACAGCACTTATGAATCGTCAAATACCTTATTTTTATATAATATTTAAATGAGTAACTGATGATAACATTAAAAAACGACTTACAATCTAAAGTTACGAGGGTTCCTTCGCGCCCTGATCTGAGTTCCAGATAGACATCTTTGTAACTTCTTCTGGGAGTTTGTTATAGAAACGTATACAGTTACCCTTGAATGATTTGTCAATTTTATTTAACCTACTAGTATTTACAGCAAGCAAGTAAAGAGATTTGTGTTTTCGTGTAAAGCTCTTAACTTGCGTTTCCATCTTAGACTATTTCATCACTTACTATCAGGTGTGATCACAGGCAAGCAATAAAACTGTCAGCAATAAAAACATATTATAAAACTACAGCGTTTGTCTGTCCCTATTTATTCGCAATAAACTAATATACAATAGAATGTGTGTGTGTCAAATACATGGTGAGGTAATATGTTTTTTTTTTATTAATTTAATATATGTTTATGCATGATGTTTAATAAAATATTAGCATTGTGTACTCCTTCTCTACGTAATTTCACGTGTTAATATGTAGATCACAGATTTTTTTAGTATTATCATTATTAAACTAGCAGACCCGACAGACTTCGTTCTTGCAAAAAGATTTGGAACGTGGCAGATTTCAGTTTTACGAATGATTTTCGAAATGAAATTACAGTAGTACTAAATATCTATAGCTCTTACATTTTGTGACTATTCAATTTGGTCGGGTTGTGACTATTCAATTGATTTTGAACTTAAGTGCAAATTGATTCTTAGACGTTAGGAACACGACTACATTGCTTACACAACAATGAGTACTTGTAATTTATTATGAACTTTATAAAATAGCAATAATGGTTAAACTACATTTTAGGTAGACAATGTTTGTAAGGGAAACAGAAAAGAGCTGTTTTTAGGGTTTTCCCCTGCAATTATTCAAACTTTTCTCGACGTAAAAACCACCCCTGGACTTCAAAAAAATAATTGTCAAAATTGACCCAGGCGTTGTTGAGTTATGCACTTACCGACACATTTTGAGATTCATTTTTATATTATAGATATGCCAAACTACATATCAACTCTCAGGACTGAAATGTATTAGCATCATCGTTTCTGTATACTTCATTACTGAGGGTCCTGTCTGTTCTGATATGACTTAGTGGCTGCATGGACGAGCTGCTTCCATTCCTCTCTAACCTTTTAGGGCTGCTGGAAGCGGAAATCTCGTTACGCTCTCTATTTATTTAGTCTTAGTTTAGTCGGATCAATAAGTCGGTGAGTGACCTCTTTGTCTTTTTCCTTCGATCCTTTCTACCACAACCAGTTTCTCCAGGTTATCTGCCTATCTTCGAGCGATATGACCAAAACAGTGGAGATCATTTTGGTAGCAGGTGGTGATGGTGTTGTGTTAATAAAAATAGTAAGCAGTAATTAATTATTTTTTAGAGTTCCTCGTATTCTTATTCGAGTCGGTGTCAGCTAAAATAGGTACCTGCTTGTATATTTATTGGTGGTAACTATATAGTTATAGGGGTAATACACGGTCATTTTTCCTTTTTAGTTCATATTAATATATTTGTAAGTTTGTTTTGAAGGCGGTTCTTTTTTTATTAAAATTTTTACTTATTGACAACAGATTCGTAAGGATAAACCTAAAATGAAACAAACTAATTCACTTTTTTTTTATTTCTAGGTGCAATCTTTGATCAAAATACCGAAGATGTTCAGACTGTCTTCAAATATGCGCTGGCCGTACATAACCAAAATATAAGCAGCCGTCGATTGGAACTACAGGCGTATGTGGATGTCATTAACACTGCAGATGCTTTCAAGCTGTCGCGACTCAGTGAGTATCAAAAACCCGCTTTACCTTATATACATAAAAACTATATTTATTTTAGAAAAAAGGGCAATACGTGCCATATATCAATTAGGATCTCGCGTTTCCTTAAGAGACAAATTCAAAGAAATATCAATTCTTACAATACCGTCCGTACCGTAAAAAAGTGAAATACTCAATTTTAATACTAAAATAATAACAAACTTGTAATAGCTTATTTTAGAGTGAAGAAGGTTCAGAAATCACTTGTCGGGTTGAGCAAACGTATTTTTAATGAGATACCTGAATCAGTTTTCAGCCTCCTCATAATTTTAAGAAATATGTCAAAAACACCCTCCCACAAAAGGCATATTATAATGTTGAAGATTATTTAAGCGATAGAAATGTTTGACTTGATTCCTCTTGCTCATAGAAGTAAAATATTACTCATTGTAACATACATGACTATTTCTAAAAGAGTAATCGTTGAGTTTCTTGCCTGTTTTTTCTCAGCGGATTCAACTTTCTGAACCGGTGGTAGATTTGTTACCTAAGGACTGACTCCTGACCATTCAAAAGTGCTTTTTGAGCCTACTTGAATAAAGAATATTTTGATTTTCAATACAGACTAACTTTATTAATATTATATATACGATATACACTTCACCAAGAATGAATCAGTCCACAAGTGGTGGTTATGTAACTTTTTTTACTTATATCGTGTTAAAAATCAATTGCTGTTCGTTAGTCTCGCTAAAACTCGAGAACGGCTGGACTGATTTGGCTAACATTTCTTTTGAATTATTTGTGGATGTGCAGGGAGGGTTTCAAAGGTATACGGGCACAAAAAAACAATAAAAATATAATATATAAAGGTAAAACAATTCTCTAAGATATATTGGTGTTTGACCACTAAACCATCATGGGTTCTGGTAATTACTAGTTTTGCGTGAAATAGTGCTGACAACCATTAACACTGAAAACCTTCGTCAAACCACACATTAATCACTTAATTATCCGATCATCCCTAATTAATCGAGGACGAGTACAAATCAATCCTGACACCACATTCCCGCAATATTATTACTAAATCAAATGCTGACCTATAAACGCAACACTTGGTATTCTATATGTAGATACTAATAATAGCAGACATACAACTTAGTTTGTAGGCATCATTGGCGCAATGGTTAAATACGATATCTGTGTTGACTGATGGATGTCTTCGACCCTGAAAATACATGATGCTAAGTAAAAAAATACGTTGCGGCACGATGCTGAGTAAAACTCATAAGAGACAAATTATAAGGCTTTGTCCCTCCATTATACGACTGTCTCCAATGGGCCGCTCCTGCGTCGTCTGTCCAGCAGACTCCCCCTCCCCCCCGTAATAAATAAAGATAAATTGGAGGAAGATATCCGACTGCTGCCAAGCATTCAACCCAGCAGCCCATAACAACATACCTGGCCTAATGAGACAGGTATGAGAAAGCCTTGCTGAAATCAACGATATGCTACCGTCCTATATCTAATCCCATAGGACCAGAAACTCTAAGTCTTCTAATCAATACATTAGGCCTACTGGACGAGGATCATGACCCCGGCCCGTGCCTCACATTAGACGTAATTAAGGCAACGTTTTCAACGACTTAGTTAGTTAGGCCCTTTAACGGGCTCTCCTTCCCATTCTCGGCTGAGCTTCCGTGCTCGACATCTCTCCCAGTTACGCTGTAAAATCCAATAAGGTTAACAGCTGCTAGATATCTCGAGAAGATAAAGTATCGCTATACTTGTCGCGCCTACTCCAGAATGGAATAGATCCTGTGCACACCGGCCTTGACCCTGGCATGGACTCGACCCTGGACTCGGCCCATAAAGGTCCAGGTCGAATCGGTCCCGAGACGGCGAGAGGAGAAGGCTAAGGGAGAGATTCCACAGGGATCGAACAGATATGAATAAATTGTACGCCTACGTGATCTCCCGGCGCGTATCTCCTTGACGGAGACGAGCCCTGACAGATGAATGATCACGTGAGATGTGTATTTGCATGTGTGTGTGTTTCTGGAATGTGTCTTTGCCAAAGCGTCGCGGAAAGGAGACGCCGTTCTTCTATTTCACTCCAAAATCCTCAGATAAGTCCTACTACGGCCACCGCGTGGGCGAAATAACCTAACCGCACTATGACCCGCCGCACTACGTCGTAAGCTACGATATGGGCCTACAAAACGCGCAAATTACCACACTTTCCCGACAAAACCATAAAAAATCAACGAGGCGGGCTTATTTTGCCCGTTCGATACGCCTCTAGAGTTGACAACTATCTCGACTTCTGTACTACAGACTACAGATATCTATAGACTATATTGCTCTATGCTCATAGAGCAGCGCGGAGGCGCTCCCAATAGCCAGTGCATTAATACGTCGGAAAGCTTGCAGATGGCGCGAGTACGCTCCTTCCGAGGTACCAATGGCTGGCGCCAGATTGCGCGAACAGATCTCATAACAAAGAGCGAATGATAAACATCAATAACTAGATCAAATAGTCTTTTTCAAATCAGAATTGTGGGAGGCTTAGGCTGTAGCTAATCACCATCCAAATAGCAAAGGCGTATAGCCAAACAAGGAAAGTTGTGTTTCGGTACGATGCTATAAAGAAACCATATGAGGTATACCTCTTACCAGATAAGCGCTTAACTGCCACGTTCCGATTTCTCAAATAAGCTGTGTATTTGATCGAAGTACATATTAAACGTTTGAGTACAGCCGATATCAATATTGGCTTATATTCAGGCAGATTCTATATCGTCTTGCAAATTCACACAGAATGTTAGCAAACTGCAAACGATATATGCTAGTTGAATTTTATTGATCTATCATTGCTACCTTATGAACTACAATAATATAATATATAATGATCTTTTACAGCGTATATGTTACTTAAATATGTTTCTATATAAAAAAAATTATAGTCAAGTCAATAACAAACTTATGTGGGCTACTTATTTCTAAAACGATACCTCTAAGTTTCTTCAGGAAACATATTAACAACTAGTAGACCCGCGCAACTTCCGGTTAAGATTGATAAGTGCCAGTGAAGAATTAATATACAATATGGCGTTCCACAGGGAAGTATTCTGGGTTCTATCCTATTTTTGATATATATTATTGAATTAATATAAAGTTGCAATATTAAAAGGATATCGTAAAAAAATAACAGACATACCTATTTAAACATTATATTTTCAAATATGGCTTATTTAATTCGTCGTCATTATAAATCTGATAAAATCAAATCTATCTATTACAGCACTTTTGAATCGTCAAATATAATTAGTTTTTTCCACAGACAAATTCTAATGTACGTCTGATGATAGTTTAGTTTAGAAGGTTCCTTCGCGCCCTGTCCTGAGAAGAGCCCACGACAAACTCAGTTGGGTATTTTGTTTTTTTACCATCATCATTACAATATCATATTAATTTATTATATTTAAATTTAAATTAGAGCAATTCGTTTAATCCCACGCGTGTCTATCGTCTTAAGTAAACTTGCCACTTATGATATGATTTTTCAATCAGCTTTCTTTTAACAAAGACTTTGAATTTATTAAGCGAAATTTCTAGAACTCCTTCTGGGAGTTTATTATAGAAGCGTATACAATTACCCTTAAATAAGTTGTTAATTTTATGCAGCCTACAAGAATTTATTACAAGTTTATTTTTATTTCTTAAGTTGTATGCGGTACATTCACTCTTTTTGACTCATTTGACTCATCACGATATCTCTGCAACCGTAAGGCGTAAGGAGTTGAAATTTGGTGAATTTGGAACATTCCTCTTGCCGAGTAGAGGTCAGCTAAAAACGGATTATACGAAATTGATTGAAATTTGGTACAACGATAATCTAGAGCCTTAAAAGGGACTATAAGCTCTTTACAGTAATATACAGCAAATAACTCATTGAAGTATTTTATGCGTATGATTTTTATTTGTAAAGCAATTTGCATATATTAATAAAAATTCTACCCATTCAAACCAATGAAAATAACATTCAACGCAGACGAAGTCGCGGATTCAGCTTGTATATATACGCAGTAAACTGTCATTTTGTTAACTGCTCTGAATTTTTTGCCATCTATTTGACGATTACGTAACATATTTGACAGCTGGAATTAATACTAAATGATCCCCTTTTATTGGAAAAAGTAATTCGGAAATAAAGTAAAAATAAGTAAAACATAAAAAAATCAACTAATTCGGTTGAATAGTTCCGGATTCACCTACAAGTAACAGAGCAGTGTTAAACTCTATTTTCCTGTCTGGACATATATTTCCAGCTGTGGGACGTTCATAGGCAATTATGTTGTTACTTTACCCATATTATATATAACGTTTATGTGTTAATCCGTTTTAAAATTAAATTTTCTACTTGACTTCATTAAAATGAAAATAAAATTACATCGTTTCCTGCGTTTCGTTTGATGAAAATGGTTTTGAATGTGGTCCAACTCCTGACAGGGGCAAATATTGAAAAATTATGACCTAAGTATTATTTAAAAGCTTTTAAAATAATTATTTCTGTTAAACAACATCAGTGTAAGAAATGTGAGAAAAATTGTTTGTTATAAGTTCAGACGTGTTTTATGAACTTTTATCTACAGTTTTTTATATATAAATCCTGTAATAAATTGTCGACAGAGACTAATCTAGCCCATCGACAGTATGAGTATAAATTGCCTAAAATCCCTAGATAAATGGACCGTCCACGTTTGCTCTCTTGCTTCACAATTTTTATGGAATATTCTTATTTTTCTTGAAGCTATATTAACTTTGAATATTTTCACAAGCGATAATATTACCAAAGTAATATTTTATTAAGTGAAAATGAGTGTAATTACCAAAGTTTTTCCTCATTGGTCTAGTAGTTAGCATGTTCGACTACAGACATGAGGTCCTAAATTCGAGTCCCGGATCGAGTTTTCTATTAAGATTTTCTCAATATTTCCCCGAAGTTTGGAAGTTCAAGGTGTGCTCCTTGCCTCGGAGAGGAAGTTAAACAGCCGGTCCTGCGCCTGATCTCTCTCCAATCGTGTCGGAATCCCGTCACATAGGACTATGTGAGTGAAGGAATAGAGAGTGCCCTTGTGTACTATGCCTGATAATTCGCAGTGGAGCAGCGTGGTGGGCTTATGCTCCAAAAAACGCTCTCTCATGTAAGCGAGGAGGCCTGTGCCCAACAGTGGGACATTAATGGGCTGCTACTTACCTAACCTGTAAAAGATTTAAAACTAGTTATCATGCCATAGTAAAAGTTCATTTATTTATTGAAAAATGTAAAAACTGTATAAATATGCATATATAGTAATGACAGGGTCTGTTCACCGTGTCAAAATACTAATATTTACTATAGTTTTAACTGAAAACGTGACACGTTCATAAAAGCTCTTTTATTCAAATACTATTAATTAAAATAATAAAACTATTTTTAACAGTTATTTGACTTATCCTGTGGGAATATGGAAAAATATATACTTTGTGCCGTCTTCAATGCGTAAGAAGTCACATTGCTAGAATCTATTTCAAGAGAATCGCTTTAGAGTTCTCGTCATCAGTGAGCTTAGTAGTCTAAAACCATTTTTGCATTATGCCTTTCTAATGCCGATTAGGGATCCATCAGCTGCTTAGTTTCAAAGTCAATAACGAACATAGATACAAGCAATTTTTATGAAATATATCCAAATATGGCCTGCCAAAGCAGTGGAAAAGAATGGTGACTCTATGCTCTAAATCTTCTTTCCTACGGGTAAGAAGGCCTGTGTCCATCAGTGGGACGTTACTGGGCTGCTGCCTTATCCGTTATTATATACAAATATTTCATTTGCATTCTAAACCTCTGATTGTAATTTAAATAGGGTAAAAAAAATAAAATATTTCACGTAGAAAAATAAAAATAAAAGATTATACGAGATCTTCATAATGAAAGCTAAAAAAGTCTATCTAATAAAACGTATACGTAGTCTTGTTAGCAGTTCACTGGGTTGTAATGTTCATGACTTTGTAAAATAAGAGAAAAAAAACATTTTACAACAAGGGTAAGTGAAAAAGATAAGTAGATGTTCACAGGCGTGTTTAATAACTTACAAATTTTATATACTGCTTATATTGTTTAATATATTCAGAGTGTAGATGTTAAAAATTGATATGTGATTAGAAATTATTGCTCACAAATGCTTTCGTAGCACACACACAGGAGCGCACGAACGCTCACGCACGCGCGCACACACACACACACACACACACATACACACACTCATACACTCCCGCAAACACACACAGTTTTGTTATAATTAAGTTTTGCTCATGTTATCTTTTAATTCTAATTGCTTCTTTTCGTTTTGCACATAAAATGCAACTACAAAGAATGTAAATAGCAACAGCGATGTTTTCTGGTACAAGTATAGTCTTACTATACTTCAAAAGAGACACCAAGTTATTATTTGTTCACTCTTTTTATCAAATTAATTTTAAATTCGAAATAATTTGGAACAAATAGACAAAAATTCTAAAATGCGATATTTGATGTTAATATATTTTAAACTCGTTTGTTTAACAAGATACAATTGTTTTCATTCTTACATACATGGCATCACGCCTCATTCCCATAGGAGTAGGCAGAGACCACGTCCTTCCACTTGCCACGATTCTTGCATATCTCCATCTCTTAATTCACTCTCATTGAAGCATTCATACAAGTTCGTCGGTTTAAAGTACTCTTGACCTGGCCCTTTTTTAAAATGTCCTGGATTTGGTCCAGGAACGTTCAACTTGGTCTTCCCCTTCCAACTTTCGCATTCACCCTTGACTCATAAATCCATTTTGTCAGTCTCTTTTCATTCATTCTCTCTAAATGCTCAAACCATCTAAGCATACCTTTCTCAGTTTTAGTCACTACGCATTCTTTTACACCACAACGTTCACTTATCACACTATTTCTTACTGTGTCACTCAGTTTCAATCCACTCAAACTTCTCAACGTTCTCATCTCTACAACATTTATTTTACTTTTGTAATTCTTCTACCATACCCAACTTTCAGTAGCATATGTGTTGGCACCAAGACTCCTGCATGCACAGCCAGTCTGGCCCTTTGAGACACCATCTGGCTATATCATAAAGGCGTGCAAAGCACTATTTACCATATTCCTTGCATTCACTCTCCTTTCAATATAATTTTTACATGTTCCGTATTTACTAACTTTATAACTGTCTCTCGCAATTCACACCAAAATTACTGAACCTGGAATGAAATTTGGTATACAGATAGTCTAGAAACTCTGAAAGTACATGCCCACTAAGAACGAATTTGATTAATTACTGCAAAATCACCAAAAATATTCACCAGAATGAATTGAAGTTTTAAATATATTTTTTTCTTGCGACATAGTCTCTTACTAAGAACATGTTTCATATTCTCATGGGATCTGGATATAAGCGAAACTTACTGAGAGATTTCCTTTACAATTCACTCTTTGAATTGACATTCATCATACTTCGGGATGTAAACTTGCACTAATAACGGGATAATGGAATCAAAAACTATGTGGTTAACAGCTAGTAGTCATAATCGGGCATAAGTATAAATAATTTATGTGTTTTATGTTTCCAAATTCGAGAAGGAGGTTAGCCGCCGAATCCAACTCGGTTAGGCAGCGTTCGGGAAACTACGCCAGATATTTTCGTCCGATAATCCTCAGTACCTGAAGACCAAAATTTTCGAACAGTGCCTGTTGCCAGTGATGACCTACAGTACTGAGACGTGGTCGCTGACTATGGGCCTCGTGCGGAAGCTCAGAGACACTAAGCGTGCGATAGAGAGGGCTACGCTCGGAGTTTCCCTACGTGATCGAATTAGAAATGAAGAGATCCGTAGTAGTACCAAAGTCACCGACATAGTTCTACGAATCGCGAACCTGAAGTGGCAATGGGCGGGGCACATAGTCCGAAGGACCGATGGAGTGGCGACCCCGCACCGGACGGCGCAGTGTATGCAGACCCCCCACAAGGTGGACCGATGATTTAAAGAGGGTCGCCGGTAGCCGCTGGAGTCAGGCGGCTCAAGATCGGGCCTTGTGGACGTCATTACGTGAGACCTATGTCCATCGGTTGAAGCGACGACGGTGACGACGACGACGATGTATACGCTTAAACTGCGGCCATGTATTTGATGCTTATGTAACTTACTTGACAGCTAAATCCGTATTTAACGACATATAGTTTAAAAAAATGATGTTATAAATTAAAATGAAACCATCAAATACTAAAACTTCAAAGTCGGTTGAATAGTTACGGGTTTTATAGATATAGATGAATAATATAGCATACAACGAAACAATGTAATAATTACTACATAAATTTTACTTAAACAGAACCTTAAAAGAGTGAGAAAATAAAAAGAACGCTTAAGGTGTAGGCACTTAATTATTTTTTTAATTATCCTTAGGCAAATTCCATTTGTTTTCTAAAAGTACTTTTACAACGAAAACACTCTATAATACGCCGTGACCTTTTACAAACATCTAATAAAGGAGAATATTTCTGCGTAATAATTGTATATTTATAAAAATACTTGCTGTTCCCGGCGGTGTGACCTGTTGTTTTCCCAATAGCAAAAAGAGTTTAGAAATAAACTGGTGAATCTGAGTTACGCGAGCGTTACGGAACGTGTGAGACGAACGAGTATATATGTTATAGGTGGGGTATGTTATAATATTACGTATATAAATTTTTATACGTAGATATTAATGTGTATGCTTATTTTATTGCCTACCTCCTCCACGTTCTACTTTTTTTAAATCCAAGGTTATCTGGTAGAAATCTCAATTTAATATATATATATATATATATATATATATATATATATATATATATAAGACCGCCCATTGTACCTTTATTTCTCTTATATTTAAGTTTATTTTATTTTGTGTTGTTATCTTAGTCGTGCAGTAAATTGTAGATAAAAATGAATTAATATATATAATATGTTTTTCTTCAGTCGTGTGATCAAAAGTATATGTTTATATTCTCTTGTCATATTTTCCAAAGCTAAAGCTGTACAAAGCTAAAATTATAATCATATTTTACTAAACTGCGTATTGAAATTTAGAAGGTATCTAATTTTTTTTTTAACTTACTTAAAAGTGTAAAAGTTTTGGTAAAGTATCGCCATGTCAAATGGAATAATTCGAGCTTATTTACTTTCCTTATTTTATAGTTTTATTTAAAATAAACAAACCTGTCTAACAAATTTAATGATGCTTCTAAATATCATGTTCCTTGCGATATACAATTCGTATAAGTAACGTTGTGGTATAAAAGAAGACGAAGTGACTAAAATTGAGAAAGGTATGCTTAGATGATTTGGGCACGTGGAGGGAATGAATGAAATGAGACTGATAAAAAGGAGGAGGAGGATTTATGAGTCAAGAGTGAATGCGAAAGTAGGAAGGGGAAGACCAAGGTCTCTCTCCGGTCGTCTCGGATTGCTGTCAAACTATGAGAGTGAAGGAATAGAGAGTGCACTTGTGTACAATGCCTGGTAATCCGCAGTGGAGCAGCATGAGGGGTCTATTCTCTAAATCAAATCAAATCAAAATATTCTTTATTCAAATAGGCACAAAAAGCACTTTTGAATCGTCAGTAGTCCGTCCGTTGGTAACAAATCTACCACAGATTCAGAAAGTTGAATCCGCTGAGAAGAAACCGACAAGAAACTCAACGAATCCTCTTTTAAAGATAGTTTTGTATGCTACCGTGTGTAATATATTGCTTCTGTGAGCAACTGGAATCAAATCCAAACACTTCTATCGCTTAAATAACCTTCAACACTATAATATGCCTTTTATAAAAACCCTCTCTCATATGAATAAGGAGGCCTATGCCCAGCACTGGGATGTTAATAGGCTGCTATTGACAGTGGTTGCGAATTGGCCTTGGCATTATCTCCTGATAGCCTTTCTCTTCACCCCATTCGAAATCCGGCTGTAATGCGACACGATGGACGGAAAAATTTTAGACAAAAGAAAAGTTTCACATTAAAATAACAAATACTTTCATCATAATTTAATGATATTAAAATTACGACTGAGCTCAGTTCATCCTCAAGCATATTCCGATCACGCGGCCCTCTGATGATACTTTGTGAAGAGACACTTCACGGCGACAATAGCGAAAGGGCCCTGCATACTATTTTAACTTTGTGTCAGACTGACACTATTTGAATACGGATGAGATTAAATTATCTCAGTGCTTTCATACTTTGCATATTCTAGAGACTTCGGTGGATGTGAGGTCGACAAACCGAGCAAAATATTGGGAGGAAACTTTCTGGATTAAGTGAAATTTGTAAAATTCATTAGCCACTGGTGTAAACGTATTCCCTTTTTATTTCATACTAGCAATGCGCCGCGGTTTCACCCGCATAGATACCGATCACGTAGCCGTGGAAAGTTTACTTTTAGGAGTGTAAGACGAACTATAGATTTATTTTTGTTAACATAAAAGTTATATTTCAATTTTTTATTACGTCGTTTCAAATTATTTCATACACACTATTCATAATCTAATCATTATACATATCTTACTTTATAACACTATATATAGATATCCAGGTATCTATTGACTCATCACATAAGGCTTAGAGACTTAAAATTTGGTAGGAATATTCCTTTTACCGAGTAGAGGTCAGATAAGAACCGATTTTTCGAAATTCCACCCGCAGGGAGGGTTGCGGGGGTATTATACGTATTTTTCTTATTGGTAAAACAATTTGCCTAAATTAATGAAAATACTATTGTGAGCAGGCCTGGAGAGCGGTTGCCTCCTTTTGCGAGACTGTCATCTCGCTTTAGGAGGCATGACAACCGACCCCACAGTCGGGGTGCGTAAATGCATTCCCCAGCGTCAAAAGAAAAAACCCAAAAATAATTCCACGCAGACGAAGTCGCGGTTTCAGCTAGTATATATAACTAATATATTTTTAAATCCATAACATCAGTTACTGGTTTTAAAGTTGATACTAGTAAGCTTGATTCCACTGAGAAGAAACCAGAAAGAAACTCAGCAGTTACTGCTTTAAATAAAGTGTTTCTAGATTACAATGTGTAATATTTTTCTGTGTGCAACTTGAATCAAGTCTAAAATTTTCATCGTTTCAATAGTATTCAACATTTTTATATGCCTTTTGTAAAACGATGCTTTTAGATATTTCTGAAATATATGTGGAGGCAAATCCAAAACTGATTGCGGTATCTTATTAAATATACATATGCTTAATCCGATAAATGACTTCTGAACCTTCTTTACTGTAAAATATGGCATTACAAGTTTATTTTTATTTCTTTTTACTGTGTAAGTGGTTCATATTTGGCTTGCGCAAATATGACCATATATCAGAATTTCGTACAAAGCTCAGGTGGTTACTATCAGACTTCGCCGGAATTTGCACATTCTCTCTCTTCTCTACTGTGTACTGTTTAACCCAAAAACGGCACCTTATCTTAAAAGCAATTTTGAATTCCGTCGGATTGATACTCTCAACGCACGTCGTGTCGAGGAGCTTGCGCTTAAGTCGAAACACTGCAAAACAAATTTTTTCTACAAATCATTCACGATTAGTTCAATCAACTTATGGAACGCGCTCCCTGTGAAAATTCGGCAGTGCCAGAGTATCTCCAATTTTAAGAAGTGTGTAACGGAACATTATTTGTCACTTCCGAAGTGATATTGACTTGCAAGATTAACATAAGGATGAATAAATGGAATTACAGATGTATGTATTTATTTATTTGTATATATGTATATAATAATTTGTATATGCGTATATATTTATTGTCTTTATTTGTATGTACGAGTATATGTATTAGTATTTGTATGTATTCACAATATTCTGTATATATCTACATATTATTTTTTGAAATTGTATGCCTATTCATTTATACACACCACTTACCTTCTCTCTCCTTTCTTTGACGGGTTCCCTAACGCCAGGGTTGTCTGGAAGAGATCGCTAATGAGCGATAAGACCGCCCAATTGCACACTAAAAGTACCTTATACTGAGTAATTGTACATCTATTTTTAGCGTGGTGTTCAATAAAGAATATTATCTATCTATCTATCTATTATTAAGAATATATAAAATTTTATTCAATATATTTTGCAAAGAATTTTTAAAAATTGCTGTTTCTTTGAATTTATCTCTTAAAGAAGGAATCTCTCTCTCTTTATCTCTTCATATATGGCACGTATTTCTCTTATTATTAATAAGTAAATAATAAAGGTAGTAAATTAATGACTAATTAATTAAACATTACTTGACGATTTCATACTGCACATTTCTGTTGTATATTTAGCCAATTTGTCTTGTTTTTTAAAGCGTATTTAGCTCACCTCTATAGATGATAAATCGGTCATTGCTAACGGCAAGGGAGACACAGTATGTCCTGTGAGTCGGATATTGCAGTCTTCAAAATTGAGTCCGCAGTGTCAACATGAACGTCTGTTTCAAAAAAAGAGACATTATGATGACATACGAAAGCAATTTCCTACAAACCATGTCATACTATGTGTTTTTTGCAATAGAAAATACGATACAACTACAACTGATTCTACTAACGCAATTTCCACAATTTCATTGATATAGAAGAAAAATAGTTTACTTATATGTAGTAGTCTATAATTCGTTAGGACAAAAACTCATGTTTAATTTGTGTATACGTTGCGTCACTAAAATGATTAAGTCATTGATTGATTCAAATGCTTTATGCATAATTTTTGAACTATGACACAATATTTCCAAAGAATCAAGTACGAATAGAAGTTGCTGTCACACCATAATGTGTGTATAACTTTGGTTGATTTAAGCTTTGACGTTCCTCTCTCCCACCGGAGAAGGGTGGGGGGGATGTAAGACGGTCACATTTTACCCGTCTCTTTCCCTTTTCTTGAACCTTCGAAACGGATTCTTCCGGGGTGTCAGAGCTGAATGCGTCAGACAACATCTGAGGTGCACCACTTGGATAAAGAGAGTTCCGCTGGATTTTCATGAGTGATCTGCTGAATAGTGAGTTACATACTGGATGGAGCTGTATACTCCATCCAGAGTACATAAAAGCATCTACCAGCGACAAAAAAGCTGAAGCTTAGTTTATAGTACTTTTTTGAACATAAATAGCATCACGCCTCGTTCCCATAGGGATAGGCAGAGACCACGTACTTCCACTTGCCACGATCCTTGCATAGCTTCTTTCTTTTTATTAAACCTTTCATACAAGTTCATCGGTTTAGAGTACTCTTGACCTGGCCCTTATTTAAAATGTCCTGGATTTGGTCCAGGAACGTTCGCCTTGATCTTCCCCTTCCGAGTTTCGCATTTACTCTTGACTCATAAATCCTTTTTGTCAGTCTCCTTTCATTCAATCTTTCTACATGCCCAAACTATCTAAGCATACTTTTCTCAATTCTAGTCACTACATCTTCTTTTAAACCACAACGTTGTTTTATCACACTACTTCTTACTTTGTCACTCAGTTTCAATCCACTCATACTTCTCAACACTCTCATCTATATCGGATTTATTTTACTTTAATGCTTCTTCTAACGTTCCCAACTTTTATTATCTATTTTTTAAAATCGTGTTACTATTTTATCAAAGCAGCGATTTATTATACTTAGTCGCTAATTTCATCTCGTAGCAGTAAACTTTTGAGTGAAAATACTGATATGAACACAATAACATATAAACTGTGAAATTGAACATTGAAATTAACTGACCAAGTATTTTATATCTTTCTTAGAAGAAATTGACATGTTTAATTGATTTTTTTCTCGAACCTATTGTACTTATATCAATATAAGACTATATACTGAGGCTGTCATTAAATAAATTTATCTCAAACCTCAATACTTTTACCTATAGTCACGTGGAACAACGTGGTGGGCTAAAGCTCTTATGATTCTCTGCCATGAGAGTAGGCGTCTTGTTTATAAGTACAAAATATATTAATCAAATTTTAAAATAACCCATATCCCTAATAATAGAACTGTTTTATGTAAAAGCTTAATAACTTGTGAATAAATTAAACATGATATAACCAACTGAAATCGTAATAAAATATACAAATATCTTCGTTTATTGCAGAAAACCCATTTCTTGTCGTTTTTTGCTATTAAGAGTGAATTCCATTGCAAATATTTGGTTTGAAACAGTGAGAATCTTTTCATTAGCAAAGATCCATTAATGTTGCAAGTATTTTCTTATGTACTTATTCTTAGTCGTGTATTTTCTTTTTCTTTATTTCGTTTTTTGACTAGCTGTTCCCTACAATGATATCCGTGTAATTCTGGAAGCTATTTTTCTGATGCGAAAGTTACTCCTTATAACATCAGCTATCTGTCAACGAGAGTGTTATCAAAATTTATCCAAGTATATCAGAGAAATACATAGCGATAGAAAATATTTTACAAGTTTATTACCTGCGTAATTCCGGATACCTATTTTCTATAATAAAAATGGGCTGAGTCGCTGTATCTCTATCTCCATCAATATCTAAGTTCCAGCAAAATTAGTTCAGCCATTATAGAGCCGTTTCAAATATGCTAATTGATCTACAGTTATTTTTCATACCAGTCCCTTATGTAATTCCAAGCAATTAGTAAGAAACCAGTCAGTTGAAATGACAAACAGACACTCCACTTTTAAATCTTTGTATTGTAGAGTGATAAGGGACTTGTAAAGTCCAAGAATCTGATGAGTTCATTACTCTGACCGCATTAGAGAGAACTTTCATATAAGTTCCTAAACAAATAGAAGTTCATGTGCATTGGACAGCGACTTCGTCTACATATTGCTCATATCTCTGAGATATCTATTTATATATCAAGTTAAACTTAGCTATCGTAAAATACTATTTGTACGATACAATTCTTGACTGGTGGGTGGGTGGTTTCGGCCGTGCCAAGCTACCACCCTACCAGCTAAGACATGATGTCAAGCCAAATACTTGCGTTCCAGTACCTGGTGAATTACCTCTTAACACGTCAGCATGTGTGTTATGGACACGGCAGGAGTAATGATTTCTATACAAGGTGTTAGAAGACCGCTCCCGAAAACACAGACAGATGATAGTACTAATGACACCTTTGATGATGGAACGGAAAAAAATGGAACCTGATTAAACAAAATCTTATTTTTAAAACGTTTTATTAGCATTATTCACGCTTCATTATGTTAGTACAGCTAACTAAAACGATGGTTTAATAAAATATACGTAACTTTATTAAAAAAACATCAATTAGCACTGAAACATATAAATAAAACATCTGACGTCTCAGCCCGGATCAACGACCTGTAGCCGCCGCGACCGCGGCCACCGCTGGCTGCGTGCACGTTTAACTGTTTTAATTTTGTGTTTCAGTGCTGGTTGTATTTTGTTAGTAAAACTAATGTACTTTTTTTATGAAACTGTCGTTTCGTTTAGCTGTACTAACATGATGGAGTGTAAATAATGCTACTAAAACGTTTTCAAAATATTTTTTTTTATTTTTTCCGTCCCATCATCAAAAGTGTCATTAGTACTATCATCTGTCTTCGTATTCGGGAGTGGTCTCCTAACACGTTGTATAAAATATTTGGGTTTCCCCATCCGCCGCATGCGATGTGTTAGAGTTCTTACTTAGCGTAATAAATTCTTTTATCCTTTATCTAAATTCACATTAGACATAAATTCTTTATTTTAGACTCGCTACGTTTATCTTTCTCCTTTCTTTGAATGAATCTCAAAAATATATCAGCTGGAAGTATTTTCTTAAACAATAGAGGGGTCCCTACCAAGACTGTCTGGACAATATTCGTAAAGCTTATCAAGAATATAGCTCTAGACATCACCGTGGAGTTAAAGGAACCAGAAAAATGAAACATCATTCTTATCTCGAAAAAACAACTGAACAATAGGAGAATGCTGAATCGGAAATTAAAAGCAGTAACAAAAGCAAATTGCCCGTAAGAGGATGAGTGTCGACCGCGAGCGTGCCTATTTGCTCTAATGAAGAACACTTTGCCTGAGCCCGCCAGTGTCTGCCTCTTTCTGGCATCATTCAAACAATACTGTGGAAGTTTACAATGCTTTTATCTTTTCGTGTGACCATTTAAAACCTTATTTTATTTTAAATTAACTAACCTGAACAGGTTAAGGAGTGATTCCTTCTGTCATTGCTGATAACCTTGGAATTTGTCGCCACAGGACAAATTTGCCTGAATCCGCCAAACCACTGTACACTGTGAAAGTGTAACTGGTTTTATCTTAATGTTTAGTCGTCTATTAGTCTTTTATTTTACTAAAACTTGAGAATTAAATGTCTTCAAATGAAAACCGCCAGTGGCTGTCTCTTTCTGGTATCTCTTGGTTTCACTGTTTAAATATTGATTCTAATGTAATCTATAAGATAAGATTCCGTTAAGCAGTGACTCCATCTATCATTGCTGATAACCTTGAAAATTGTCCCCATCGGAGAAGTTTGCCTAAGTCCGCCAAAGCGTCGGCCTCATTCTGACAACTGTCAAACAGTACTGTGCTTACAGTATTTTTATATTTTCTGTTCTGCTTACGTTTTCTTTCAATTTTATTTTCTATTTTACTCAAAACTAGTCAATACGATTAGGTTTATCAGCAACTACATCTGATATTGTTGATAATCCTAAAATTTCATTTCTCTAAATTTGCCCGAGCAGACCCAAAGTATATGCCATTTTTTGGCATCATTCAAATAGTACTGTGAACGTTTAGAATGTTTCCCTTTTCGTTTGACTGTATATAACTTTATTTTATTCTAAATTTACTAACTTGAATAGATTAAGGAATGACTCTGTTTGATATTACTAAAACCTTAGAATTAAATGTCTAAAAAGGAAAAAACTGCTGCAGCCCGCCAGTGTCTGCCCCTTTCTGGTCTGCCACTGGACAATGTTATAATTATATTAATAGATGAAAATATAAATAAATTTGTAAATATGATCAGGTTAAGCTATGAAGCATTTTAATTTGTCGCCACAGTACAAATTTGTCTAAATCTGCCACAGCGTCTCCCTCATTCTAGCGATAAACAAACAGTACTGTGAAAGTTTAGTGTTATTATATTTTCTGACTATTTAATTATTCATTTTTCTCGAAACTATATTATGTATAGCTAGGATTAACAGCAACTACATGTGGTAAAGCTGATAACCTTAGAATCACGTCGCCAAAATATATATCTGTCTGAGCCCGCCAAAATATGTGCTATTTTCTGGCATCATTCAAGCACTAGGTACTATAGAAGTTAAGATTGTTTTTGTCTTTTCAACTGACCGTTTGAAACTTTATTTTATTCTAAATTAGCTAACCTGAACAGGTTAAGAAGTGACTCTGTCATTGATGTGACTGCATCTGCCATTGCTGATAACCTTGTAATTTGTCACCACTGGTCAAATTTGCCTAAGTCCGCCACAGTGGGTTCCTCATTCTCTCAAAATATACACAATATTGTGAAATATAACCGTGTTTATCTTTTCTGACCATTTAATTAGGTTTAACATTAATTTCATTTAATATTGCTGTTAACTGACTCTGACTCCGACACAATATCTGCCTCAACCCAATATCATTCAAACAATACTGTTAAAGTTTACAATGTATTTTATCTTTTCGTCTGGCCGGTGAAATTGTAATGTTATTCATAACAAGCAAGCTCGATTTGTTAAGTTGTGATTCCATCTGATATTGCTGATAAACTTAGAATTTAACGTCCCCAAATGAACAATTTGCCTTAAACTGCCAAGTACCTGCTACTTTCTGGCAACATTCAATCTTTACTGTGAAATTTTACTGCGTATTATAGGTTATCGTTTGACTATTTAAAACTTTATTTATAATAATTTACAATCCAGACTGTATGAATGAGTGACTCCATGGTGCTGATAATCTACCAAAGTGTTGGCCTCTTTTTGTCATGATTTAAAGTATAACTTCGAATGTTACATTACGTTTTTATATTTCCTATGTCTGACTATTTAACATTTGATTTTATTTCAAAGTAGCAAATCTTTTTGATGTAGTTTCATTAATAAAATAATATAATATGACAATTTTAATCAGTTTTAATCAGAAGTAATGTTTAAATTACAACCGTAGGATGATTTAATAATCATATGTACATAGTGCAGTCGATGGTCGACAAATATTGCAGTATATTTGACCGCAGGCTAATTACTCGACGCAATTTTATACCGAAAAGCTCCTCCTTTATTTGATGTTTTTTTAATCTACTTGTTCGTTCGTATAGCGACATTTAATAAATAAGGTCACTTTCCGAGAGCGTCTTGAAGCGTAGGTGGAAGGAGGACCTAAACTCTCCGATAGCGGATAATACCACAGTGGCAGCGATCAGGCCCGTCTTAGATGGTTGGTTTTTGAGAGGACATGGTACGCTAATCTTCGCCTGCCTGTCTCGAATGTGGAGACTACACCACACTACCAAATGACCTTTCGCTGCCAAGCATATTTGAAGCAATAATCGCCAGTGAAACGGGGTGAAAAACAGTTGCATCTTTCTGTGAGACTGTCGTCTTGCAGAAGGAGGTTGGGGTGCGAACGCCAGGTCGCGACTGATGCTCCTCGTCTCCATTATAGGAGGGTAAGGCGCAGATGGCGAACGTTTGCCTGCTCCCCTTTACTTGAATGGGCCTTTTGTAGACTGTATCTGGGGTGCCATTGGAGTCGAATCGTCGTCATTGTGGTCGCTTCAACCGATGGACGTCCACTACTGAACATAGGTCTCACTTAATAATGTCCACACACCCCGATCTTGCACTGCCTGGCTCTAGCGGCTACCGGCGATCCTCTATGTGTCGTCGGTCTACTTTGTGTGGGGTTTCCCTACACTACGCCGCCCAGTACGGGATTGCCACTCCAATATCTTGGAGCCCCAACGTCCATCGGTCCGTCGGGCTATGTGCCCCGCCTATTGCTACTTCAGGTTCTACTACGAATCTCCTCATTTCCTTATTATTATCCTTATTATTATAGAAAAGGAGCATTATAATCATAAAGATGTGTATTTTTTATCATGGAAGGATGTACCAGTAATTACCACGCTTGGCAGTCGGGTTGGTGATCGGAGTGGTGGTCCTATCGCACCGATAACGCTGCTGCCCATTATCGGTCAGGGGCATTTGAGCCAACTAATAAATTGTTATACCACCATTGCCGGAAAGATGACCTGAAAAGGAAGCCGATGGTTACAAACAGTACGAGATCGTGTATCATGGAGATCCTTGGAGGAGACTTATGTACAGCAGTGGACGTCCATCGGTTGAGATGATGATGATGAATTATAGATTATTAAGGCATAAAATGTTTCACCATAGAATATGTTATCCATTGTAACATACAAAAATAATGTTTATAATAGTTACTTCGGGGTTTCTTGGAGTTTTTTTTTAACAGTAGATTCCACATTCCGAACCGATAGTTATTTGAACTGACAGACTAGTCACAATTGTAAAGAGATTACGCCTCCTTGAATACGGGATATTTTGAATTTGACTTATTTTTGCGAACTAAAAGTTATTTTTTAAAAGCGGTTAAGGTTGTGTAAAAAGGGGCAGATATAATTTAAAAGGAAAAGTATAATCAACGTCTATTACTATGTACTCAGTGTTTGCAGTTTAAATTTTGTTACCGTATTATTGATTGTTACATAAAATCCGTTTTATTTTTTATTGACAGGTTAACGCTTGACTGTGATCACAATTGATGTGATAATAAAATCTAAAATAGAAGCACTCTAGTCTATTAAGAGGCAATTCACCTCTTATGGCTCTGCACAGCATCGTACAGGAACAAAAATCTCTTGTTTGGCGGTACGGCTTTGATGATAGGCTGGTAACTAGGCACGGCTAAAGCCTCCCTCCAGTTCAGAGTCAAAAAAATTCGAAAGTGCACTTTCCTAAATTCACTCCACCGGGGATCATGCCCGATTGTTTCAAGCAAAGCGTGTACTAGTAACACTGCACCAGCGAAGCCGTGGTCAAAAATTATTTTTTTTATTAAATAATTATTAGTTATGTTTGATAAACCACTATCGAGTTTCTTGTCGTTTTTTCTCTGATTGATAAGACTTTCCAAGACTATGGTATTTTTTATAAAGATTAGCCTGCACTGTCCTTTTATTCTATCCTTACGAGTGAAATAGACTAATGCCTATATATTATATGGAAACTAAATTTGCTGAGCTCGAACCTAAGGTCTCTGCTAGTAAAACAAGCTTGAAAGATTGTCAATAGAAAGAAGGAACACTTTCAGCAAGAAGTGCTCCCGCCGATAAAAATTGGGGCACATGATTTAAATTTAAGAAAATTTCATCCTATTACCAAGTTCATTAAATTTCTCTCTCTGACAGGCTTTTAAGGTAATTGTGTTAGAGTGGAATTATAATAACGGAGGCGCGTCGGCGGGAAATAACCAAATATCGATGTTCGTTTCGCAAATTTTGTTGAGAGTTCAAATTAATCGCTTGCCGGAACATTTCTTTATCTTGTGAATGTATCACAATATAAAATACATAGTAACGAATGAGCCGTTATGAATAGGCACGTGAGTCGTGAATTCCTGTTAGGAATCCCAGTTTTAAGTCCTAAGCAGAGTTCCAAAAAGCTGCTTTTATATCCCATGAATATATTAAAAGATTTCAGCCAATATCGTCGTCGTTTCAACCGATGGACGTCCACTGCTGGACATAGGTCTCATGTTATAATGTCGATATTGCGCCGCCCGGCTCCAGCGACTACCAGCGACCCTCATGACGGCATCGGTCCACCTTGTGGGAGTTCTGCCTACACTGCGCCGTCCGATGCCGGGTCGCCACGCCAGCACCTTCGGGCCCCAACGTCAATCGGTGCTTTGGACTATGTAGGTCATCACTGGCAACACCCATTGTTCGAAGAGTTTGGTCTTCAGGCACTGAGGGATATCGAAAGTATCTGCCTTAGTTCCCGAACGCTGCCCAAGCGAGTAGAATTCGGCGGTTGACATCCTTGTCGAAATTAAACCTACCTAGCTGGACTATGTATCCCAAGTTTGTGTCCTCAGATATTGGGCATAACTTTCGTCTTATCCATGTTCATTTTCAGGCTCACCTGGTGAGAAACTTGCTGAGGTCATCAAAAAATATATTTAAATCTCTAAAATAGTCCCATCTTTCGAGCTGCAACTAAAACTTTAAAGGAGGATTAAGCTATCTACAAAACTGTTGTAGGTAATATATTAATAAAGCCAGTTGCAATCGTATTCGCGTTTCATTAACACCATATGGTGACAGCAGTATAGGACAAGTCATGGAGAGAGCTTCTACTCCACGATCTTATTTTGTTAAGAGTCATAATGGAAAAATATGTCGCAAGAATCGACGCCATTTAAAGGAATTCTAAGTCGTCGCAATGTCACTGATCCCACTTCTCATCTAGGTTCTAATTCGGTTACCGCCGAAGGAGGATACTAAGCGGCGTTTGTTTGCGCAGCTGCTTCCGCCTCCATGAATCCTAAGTCGAACTCATCTGGGGCACCAGGCAGGAATACGCAAGCTGAACCTCTGGTGCCTCACTTACAGATGAAGAGGGTTCCGCTGGGTTTTAGTGGGTATTGCGAGGCCTCCTCCCTCGCGGATTCCCACACTCCTGTCCCATGGTTCTACGAGTATATCAGTTAATACACCTGAATTATGTTATGCGAAGGCTGTAAAAGACAGTAATCATTTGTCTAAATATAAACTTCTATGACCTTTCTAAACTATGAGAAAGAAAATACTGGCGTTATAAAAGAGTTGTCCAGGTCTCCATTGACTCATCACGCTACCTCTGGAACAATAATGTATAGAGACTTGAAATTTATTAGGAATACTCTTTTTTCCGAGTAGGGATTAGCTAAGAACGGATTTTGCGAAATTGTACCCGAAGGAGGGAGGGTTTTAATAAAAAAAAAATCAAATTTTCACAAAAAAAAATCAAATTTCATATCTACAAACTATATCTTTTATGGTACATAGATCATAGTCAGAGTCAAAACCCTTAAATGGCAGTGCGGGCATGTTTCCTATTTGTAAAACAATTTGCCTAAATTAATAAAAATGCTACCAGAAAAAAATTCCACGCAGATGAAGTCGCGGGTACAGCTAGGTTATATATATAGAAATAAGACCACAAGCCAATGGAAAAAAATAACCAGTGAAATGAACCAACGTGAATAACGCATAGAAGACTGTTAATGTATCATAAAATAACTTTGAGCGCTATGTCGTCACTTCTGAGCGGTACAGGTGATAAAACTAGTAAATAATTAATTTTTTAACGTAATATTTTTATTTGTTACCATTTAAGATCTACGGCTATAAGGTACAACGTAATATTTAATAACGTTATATCGAAAAGAAGTTGTCGTACATAAATTTATGATCTTGTTAAGGGTTTTTATAATAATACATAAACTTAGTGCAAAAATAATTTAACTAACAAAACCTATGCCTATAAACTAAGCTATGCCTACTTACTAATTCTAGTAACTAACAAAGGAACTAAAAGTACTAAACTAACTATAGCTAAGGTTGGACGCCACGAGAATTTTTATTTAATTTCAATAGGCCTCCGGTTGGGTGCCTATAGTCACGAAAATCTGCCAAAAACCGTGCCACGACCACAGCAAGGTTATTTAGTGGTGGTGTCGTTACTTAACCAAAAAAGGGCGTAATAAAATAAAATAAAGCAAACATTATTATATTTGTTATTGTCAAAAGTGATGAAGTATCATATCAATAAAGCAACTTACCCCTTTTTGCACAACACTTAACTTTAAATCACATCAAATTATATGATAAATTAATAAATGATTATTACAAATCAATCTATATGACAAATATGAAAAGTAAATTCTTTAACAATGTTGAATTCGTAAATCTCTCAATTCATTCAGCTGTCAATTTACTCCTCTTTTATTTCTGTCCACCTTCAATCATGAATAGCAACACGGAATTTAGTTTTACCCGCGATCTGCTAGGCTGATATGAAGTAAAAGCATCAATTCCTTGCAATAATATAATATTCTTAATAATCTTATAGCAGTATAAATCGGTAAATCCTGAAATGTAGATAAATGTACGTCCCGGTTTCAATCATAGTTGCATTTTTTAATTTGTCTAAAACTCAACTGGTGGACGGCTTTAGCTGCGGCTTGTTACCACCCTAACAGTAAACACGTGCCACCAAGAAAGAAATAAGAGTTCCAGTATGATGATGTGTAGAAACCATAAGAGGTCAATTGCTTCTTACCAGATTAGCGCGCTTTCATGTTAAACTGTATTATCACTTACCATCAGATGTGTTCACAGGTAGCTACTAATCTGTCAGCAATAAAAAATCTATCGCTGCATATCACAGCTAGCTGAGGAGTAGGGGTAAAGTTAAAGGCGCTCCGCAGAGCAGTCAAGGCCAATATGCCGGCGATCATGGCTTGCATGCAATCACTTGCATCGTGTTTTAAATCTCTAAAGAATAAGACATTTTTGCGAAAAATAAAGGGTATTGGGATGGAAAGCTATTGCTACAGTGTTAATTACACATTAAAACCGGTCCAGCCGCTCCTGATTAATAAAGGGTGCAAAGAACATGACTTTTTTTATATAGATTAAAGAAAAATATACCCTGCTACAAAGAAAACTAATTATTAAATTGAGTAAAAGCAGTCTTACCTTTTTAAACCGATCTTTTCCAGACGGGGAAGACAGACATCCTTTGTTTGGCTATTCTTACTAAAAGAATAAGAGGATAATTTAATATTGCAAGAAGTTTGCAGTAAGTACTGGGGGAATAACTTTTAACTTCTTGAATTTCGCTATTCAAACTGGAGAATATCACACGGCGGCAAAGTAAGATTCTCCATCTGAAAGGCTTTTGAGGTAAACGATTTAAATGTGAAGATATAATGTTAGGGATCACTGTTATCATAAGTGTTAAAATAGGATTCGAATCGTCATTTGACTATTTTAAGATATTAGAATAGGTGAGGCTTGTGATTAAAGGATTTCTAAATTTGGCAAACAACTCGCTATAGAGCCATTGTTATATTTGATAATATATAATACTAACAATGTCCCGTGTAGATACTGATCTCTAGTGGAAAGTCGACTAATTTCACATATTCACTTCAATTAAGTTTAGTCCAGAAAGTATAATTACAACACTAAAGAGTATGAGGCGTGGCAAATCTTCGGGCCATGATGGCTTGACTATTGACCATTTATTGTATGCAGGTGATGAGCTCTATGAATCCGTATCGGAGCTATTTAACACTTGTATGAAGTATGGCTATCTTCCTGTGAATATGTTAAAGACAGTGATGATTCCAATTACTAAAAATAAAACTGGTGACTTGTCTAGCTTGTCTAACTACAGGCCTATATTGTTGGGTACGATTACGGGAAAATTATTCGAGCGACTGCTGCAACCTGAACTGATGAAAAATGTACGAATAAATGACGCGCAGTTTGGTTTTCGTCCCGGTCTTTCTACAGACTCGGCTATATTAGCCTTGAAACACGTCATTAGTTATTATAAGTAAGTTAGGTAGTATAATTATAAGCGTCCAGTGAGTACAGAGTAGAGTGTGGTGTAAGGCAAGGAGGACTTACCTCTCCGGACTTGTTTAATCTGTACATGAATGACCTAATCGAGGAGCTGAATGGCACTGGTGTTGGCTGCCATATTGACGGAATCAGTTTCAACAATTTAAGTTACGCAGATGAAATGGTGTTGCTTAGCCCCTCGATAAAAGGTCTTCGTAAGTTAGTTTCGATTTGCGAAGAATATGCCTTACGTCATGGCCTCAAATATAATGTATGTAAATCGGAATTACTCATATTTCGTTATGGTAGGGGTCCGGAGAGAGTACCCCCACTGCTGTTACATGGTTCACCTGTTCAGGAAGCCGGAGCGACGCTCGTTGGCTACACGCTGTAATATGCTTGCTCGCCGTTTTGCAAGGTGCTCTGCTGGGGTTAAGGTTACTTTGTTCAAAGCCTACTGCACCAGCTTCTATAAGTCATAGTTATGCCCTTGGCGTCCTACTACGAATGCCCAGGTTTTGCAGTGCTTCAGCTATGTTTGCTGGCAAGGGCGTTTCCGACTTCTATGCGATCGTACGCAAAAATATCGCTGGCTTTTGGGAGACTGTTCGCAATTGCGAGAACAGAACGAGAACACAAGACTTTCTTTTTGGAATACAATAATTATTTAATTTTAAATTGATTCTTGATTTTAATTTTGACATTTATGACTTTATTCAATAACTTTTATTTTATTTTTTACTTATAATTAAAAACAAAATTTAATTTGATTTTATTTAATTGTTAAATCACTCTTGTGTTTATCTGTACATTTTTTTTCATTTAATTTGGTTTTGTAATTTCTATGTGTCTTAACCTGAAATAAATCAATTTTATTAAATTTTTTTTATTTTATAATTCGGACTATAGATTCATTTTTGTTAGAATTTAGAATTGTCTTATTTCGCTTAGTATTTTAGTACTTCCTATAAGATTATTAGATACACACGTACATTCATATCAATATACGGATTTTACTTTTCAACGAAAAATTAACATCAATAGTTAGAGATCTTTCTCTCAAGAGCATAATTGAGCAAGAGCAAGAGGCAAATGAGAGCCTAAGGGAGCAAGAGGCTGAAGCCCTCCCTCGCCGTCGAAGGAGGCTTGGTGGCAAAAATCGCACGTATGCGCTTCACGCTTCACACTATTGAGTGGTAGGTCCTAACAGTCGGTGTCATCCAGGTCGCTAGAGTGGAATGAAGCTAGGGAACTTCTAGTCGCTTAGTGAAAATACAGCTATCTAATGGTAAAATCAAATTTTAAAATTGGTCCAGTTGGTTTTGTGTAAAACCTAACAAACATGCATAAATACTTACATAAATATATACAAAAACACAAATGTTTCTGCTTTGTAATATTAGTTTACATTATTTATCTTACTAAATTAATTGAGCGTCCAATACATGCTTATAAAGAGAGATATATTATTACGTTAGAAGATTACTTAAAGGATGAAAATATTTGGAGTTCATCATGAAAGCTCAATCATACAAAATGTAACCAACAAAGTCTTAGTAACTAATGAGTTGCTGGCCGTATTCGTTTCAGTAGAATCATCCTTCCAAACCGGTCTTAATTTATTACCAACGAATGACTAAATGATTAATAAAAAGATTTTTTGAGCCAACTCTTATCTAAACTCATATTATAAAGAGGAAACATTTGTGTCTTTGTATCTATGTTTGTATCATTTTTACAAAACAATTGTTGAACCGATTTTGAAAATTGTCTCACCATTAGAAAGCTGCACTTTCATTGAGCGACATATGCTATATTACTTTCTCAAAAAAAAAATAGGGATCCCCTAAAAAAAATGCATTAATACAAGCTGAGGTATGAAAACATTTGTCAGAAAAAATCTCGCATCGCGTGCGCTGCGGAAACTATTGATGATAGAACAAAAATATGTTCTACAGTATTATAGAACGTATTAATATCTATAAAAAAGTCTGGGATACCATATGTCTTACTACTGTAGTTATGCCAATATAACTACTTTATTACATTTTAAAAGTTAATAAAAGTACCGACAATAATCAAACCATATTATTAACATCAATAAATTAATCCTCATCCTATTCAATTATATTTTATTATAGACCATTTCAATACCTGTAAAAAACTTGCTAAATTATTAAAATCGGACATTCCATTCAAGAGATAAAATAAATTTAACAATAAAGAAAATAATGTTATAATGTAGCAGTAAAGCTACGGCCATTTTCATTTTCTTCGCAGTGTAACATTCTATTCACATGTCATACACAGATACAGACAGAAAAGAATTTATGTATTCCAGGACGACTGTTTTTATTCGTTAACACAGTTCTTCTGGAATATTCAATACACATATTTGTATATTTGTCCCAAAGTAATTAAAAATTAAGTGAAATAAAACTTTTATAATACAAATTTGCAATAAGAGATCGGTATCTAACTATGCTAAACAATTATCTTAATATAAAATAAGCTTTTTAACACCGATACTTTAAAAATTTTAATCATCACAAACGTGTCTTTCATTAATGAACACTTGGAATACGTTTTTGATAACATCTCGTTAAATTTATTGAAATTAGTAGATGACCTCTTAAAATAATGAAATACGCTGTGTGTTCAAAAGTATCGCGAATTTTGTGTTTTTTCAAAAATTATTTATTCATGAATATCTATTTTGTCCCCTTCAAAGTAATCCCCATGAGATATTATACACTTGTGCCAACGGTTTTTCCAATCTTCGAAGCACTTCAAAAAATCATTTTTTTTTATCTTGTTCAGCTCCTCCTTCGATGCCGTCTTTATCTCGTCAAGAGAAGAGTAACGTCGTCCTTTCATGGGCCTCTTCAGTTTAGGGAACAAGAAAAAGTCACAGGGGGCCAGATCTGGGGAATACGGTGGCTGCGGCATCATTAGTGTGTTGTTTTTGGCCAAAAAGTCGCGCACAAGCAACGATGTGTGAGCAGGGGCGTTATCGTGGTGCAAAAGCCAATTTTTGTTCTTCCACAAATCCGGGCGTTTCTGGCGGATTGCTTCGCGCAAATTGCGCATAACTTGCAGGTAATATTCCTTATTGACCGTTCTTCCCTGTGGCAAGAACTCATGATGCACCACGCCCCTGCAATCAAAGAAAACTGTCAGCAAAACTTTCACATTCGATCGAACTTGGCGCGCTTTTTTCGGTCTTGGTTCGTGCGGCAGCTTCCATTGAGATGATTGAGCTTTGGTTTCCACGTCATAACCATAAACCCACGATTCGTCACCAGTTATGACCCTCTGGAGCAAATTTGGGTCGTCGCGGACAGAGTTTAACATCTCATTAGCAATGTTCATGCGATGCTGTTTTTGGTCACAATTGAGCAATTTTGGTACGAATTTCGCGGCGACCCGTCTCATGCCCAAATCATTGATAAAAATCGAATGGCACGAGCCAATCGATATGTTTAGGTCCTCAGCAACTTCTCTAACGGTGATTCGACGATTGGCCAATACCATTTTCTCCACTTCATTAATTTTTTCGTCTGTTGTTGAAGTGCTCGGGCGTCCGGCACGCTCTTCGTCGTTCACATCTTCTCGGCCTTCTGAGAACATTTTGTACCACCGATAAACGTTGCTTCGGTCCAAGGTAGCTTCTCCGTATGCCACAGTCAACATTCGGAATGCATCCGCGCACTTAATTTCGTTTTTCACACAAAATTTGATACAGGTTCTTTAATCCATTTTTTTGAATAGGTAAAAATCGAAGACGATCCAAAACACGTGCATGCAAAGCAGCTGTCAACAATTAAATAAACATTGAAAATGGCCGAGCTTGTCAGCATAAGTGAGAGACATGAGTAGCAACATAACGCCACAAAAATTCGAAATTCGAATATACGTAACCCGTGAAAATTCAAAATTCGCGATACTTTTTGAACACACCTCGTAGAAGTTAAAATATGCCTCAATATGTTCTTATGCATTGTAATGAGCCTTCCATTGTAATAATATATTTTTAAACGTTAAAGTAAAATAGGAAAAATTTGATTTAATAACTAAATTAATTATACTCTTTGTTACACCACAATGTAACACATGATAGAATATGACGTAAGAAATAGTGTGAGGTTTAAAAGGCGGTCTTATCGCTTTAGAGCGACCTCGTCTAGACAACCGTATAAGTATTGAAAGCCAGTAATTAGACAGAGGTAAGCAATGTGCATACATCGATATATATGTCTGAAAATAAGAGAGAAGGAGAGCACAAAGCATAGGGGCGTATTGCTCGCCGCCGACATCGACATTAATTGCATCCATAATTTCCATACAATGGGCGTTCGTTGGGTAATGTTGGTGCAATCAAACGCTTTATTAATGAACCAGATTAAAATGTCCCCGATATCAATTAACACAAACTCATTAATAATAATAACTAGGAACGCAACAGTTTCAAAAGTCGACCGCAGCGGCGGGCCATCACCCGAGAGATACTAAGAGACGCATGGCGCCAGCGTTCCACAGACTATTGCATTCCAACACACACACACACACACACACACACATATATATATATATATATATATATATATATATATATATAAAAGACATATCCAGATATCTATTGACTCATCACGATATCCCTGGAAACATCAGGCGTAGAAACTTCAAATTTGGCAGAAGATCCGCAAGAGGGGTTGCGAGGAAGGTTATTAAAAAAATTCGTAAACATAAAAAAATAATCAAACTTCACATTTACATACTAAATCTTTTATGATTTTACTGTAATATTGATAGTCTAGAACCTGATAAAGTACTATAAGTTCTTTGCAATAATACACAGCAAATAGATCATTGAAGTATGTTTCTTATTTATAAAACAATTTGCCTAAATTAATGAAAATGCCACCCAAAAAACATTCCACGCAGACGAAGTCGCGGGTTCAGCTAGTTACATATAATCGGTACCTAAATTACATATAAACTATGCAAAAAGTATATAATATATAAGAAATAGTTTATTAATATAAACTAATCTAAGGCTGTATTCATTTAACTTATTTTTTAAAATGACGTGGTGGTAGCTCGTCAAATTTGAGACTCTTACAATAATAGACCTGAAGATATGCATGAAAAAGTAATTTTATTAAATGATGGTTTATGTGCATTACGTGCATTCTATAGAAAAATCTAGAACTGGGTCAGTTTCATTGCGATAAACCTCTGCGTGCGTCTATTGTGGTCTTCACTTTGATATATTACTCGCATTTTTTTTTACGTCTATGGTCCATTTTTATGGTGTTACATTTTGAATACTGATTTTAATCATTTGGATATGACCTGGCGCTATCCAGTTTCGATATCCTCAATATAATTTTGTTTTTTCTTTATTATTTTAAATTAAAATTCATTCAAATAGAGTTTTACAGCATTATTTCCAATGTATGTTTGATGACGATATCAAAGAAAGACTTACAATATAAAGTATAATACAAGAAATACTTGTAATTCCATATTTTAGAGTGAGGAAGATTCAGAAATCAATTGTCCAGTTGGACAAACGCATTTTTAATAAGATACCGTAATCAGTTTATCTTTTGCCGCTAAATAATTTTAAGAAATGTGTCCTTTTACAAAAGGTATAATAATTAAGCGATAAAACTTAATATTTAAAATAGTAACCTCTGAGTTTTTTCTCGACGGAATCAACTTTCCGAACCGGTGGTAGATTTGTTACCAACGGACAGACTTCTGACGATTCGGAAGTGCTTTTTGAGCATACTTGAGTAAAGAGTATTTTGATAACCTCGAGTGTTGTCCCGCGCCCTTTCCTGAGAAGAGCCTACAACAAACTCACTGGGTGGTCCTTTTTTCTCATCATCATGATATTACAATTTATTTTTTATCGTTCAAATTATAGTAAGATTTCTCAATTAGCCTTACTTTAATCAAAATCCAAAATATCTTTATTCAAGTAGCCCTTTACAGCAATTTTGAATCGTCAAAAGAATATTTCTTTTTCCATTACATTACTCCCACGCGTTTCAATTGGCTAAGTAGTCTTGTAAACTATCTATTTATCAATCAATTTTCTTTTAAAACGTTGAATTTATTATGTGACATCACTAAAATGTGTACTGGCAACTTATTATAGAAACGTATACAGATACCCTCAAATGAGTTAATAATTTTATGCCGCCTACTAGAATTTACAACAGGTTTCTATTTATTTCTTTAGTTATATTAAGTACATTCACCCTTTTTTTAAAAGAGTCAATATTCTTATGTACGTACAACATGTTTTTTTTAATATGTATACTCAGTGAACTTTCATTATATTTTTAGAGTCGCTCACTAATTTGCAGGTTAAGTAATAAATACTATTCTCCGATTCTTCATTATTATATTACATACTTTGAATGACTTAAAACACAATACAAACTAAGAACTGTCACTAGGCGAATATTACTTCATTCTCATGTGTTCTTATAACAAACGTCTAACTCAAAGATAATAAGTCCACCAATCACAGTCATCGTGAAAACGACGATTAAACAGAGTTTAATCAATTTGAGAGTCTCTGGAATAGCGTTAAACCGTGTACGTTTCATTGATATAATTACATAGACCTCAGCATAACAAACAAATAAAGCAATTTAATTGCAGTCCACAAATAATGATCGCTAACAATATTAACTGCTTTGAATTTGTTTTTCAGTGACTTTCTTGGACCCTTAATGCAAATCGCACGAACGCTTCTTATCTCTACTACAAATATTGCAACTATATCAGTAGCATTAGCACAAAGTAGAATTAAAGATTTAAATTACTTTAGTGATATATTCTGAACATCTTCTGGGTGTTTGTTATAAAAACGTAAGTTGCCCTTCAATGAGTTGCTAATTTAATGCAGTCTACTAGATATGTAACAATTTTATTTCTTAATTTACATGAGGTGTATTCACTTCTTTTCTTAAAAGTATCATTATTTTAATGAACGTACAACAAGTTATTTAATGTCTATACGCTAAATCTCTAAATTTTTTTTTTAACGACTGTCTTGGATCCATATTATAAATCGCACGAACAGCCCTTTTCTGTACTTCAAATAAAGCATCTTTATCAGTAGTTTTACCTTATATTAGAATACCGTATAAATTCGATAAATCAATTACATGGAATCCCTACTTTAGTTTATACTTACATACATAGCATCATGCTTCATTCCCATAGGGGTAGATGCAGAGACAACATCCTTCCACTTGCCACGATCCTTGCATATGTCCTTCGCTTCTTTCATTTTCATTTAACCTTTCATACAGATTCGTCAGTTTAAAGTACTCTTGACTTGGCCCTTAATTAAAATGTCCTGGATTTGGTCCAGGAACGTTCACCTTGGTCTTCCCCTTCCAACTTTCGCATTCACTCTTGACTCATAAATCCTTATTGTCTGTCTCCTTTTAATCATTCTCTCTACATGCCCAAACCATCTAAGCATATATAACGTTCTCTTATCATACCATTTTGTACTCTGTCACTCAGTTTTAATCCACTCATACTTCTCAAAGCTCTCATCTCTACCGCATTTATTTTACTTTTATACTTCTTCTTCCATACCCATCTTTCACTACCATACATAAGTGTTGGCACCAATACTCCTGCATACACAGCCATTCTGGCCCTTTGAGACACCATCTGGCTATTCAGAAAGGCGCGCAGGGCACTTTCACATGTTCCATCTTTTATAAATTTAGATCCCAAGTATAGAAATTCTTTCACCTCTTCCACTTGTTCCTCATCTATCAAAATATTTCCATTCATCATAGATTAGTCTCTTTCAAAAAGCATAACTTTCGTTTTGTTTACATTCACTTTTATTCCTTTTTCTTTCAAAGATTTATCATAATATTTATTATCTAGCGTAATACTTTAGAAAACGTTACTTAATACGTTTATCTTCCAGATCTATTACCTCGTTATTAAGTTTAACAATTGTTTCTATATGTTTAACATTTGGCGTCGTGAACTTTATACGTTTTTTCCCTTAATTAATATAAACTACTATTTAATATTACTACTGTTTATATTACTTGCTTTTGGTAGATAAATAATAAGTCATACGTTTCTTTTGTCTACAGTATGTAACCAGTTTGGCCGTGGTGTCTTTGCTATGCTCGGTGCCGTTACGCCGGAATCCTTCGACACTCTGCACTCTTATACGAACACCTTCCAAATGCCATTCATCACGCCCTGGTTCCCTGAAAAGGTAAACTAAGAAATACTTACTTATGCACCACTTAATTTCTAAATTAAACATAAACTTACCCCTTATAAGAGATATCTTCCGGGAACCTTAATCAACAGGTAGTATATGTGCTTCATCTACAAGTGTTACTTTTAAATGTACTTAAACATCAATTTACATACATACAAATACACATTGATACATATATTGATATACTAAATAATTATTAGTAACATGCTATGCTAAATACATAAAACATGCAATTACACATATTTGGAGTTATATAATGCATACTATTTTTAGTCTGCTTTTGATTAGGGTTAGTCCAGAGTCATCCATCATTTTCCATTAATGTCTCAGTCTTGACTGGTCTAGTGGCTTCGGCCTGTGTATTAGTAACCACCCTACAAGCAAAGACTTACCACTAAACAAGATATTTGTGTTCCAGCATGGTGCTGCGTAGAAACCATAAGAGGTAAATTGCCTTTTACCAGATTAATGTGCTTCCAACTTAGACTGTATCACTTACCATGAGATGTTTTTTTGTCTCTGGGAAATGCATTTACGCACCCCGCCTGTGAGACAGGCGGGAGTGTGGGACTCGTCGGTAGTATCAAAATACCCACTATAACCCAGCGTAGCCCTCGCCCTCCCAGGGGGAGGAGTTGGATAAACCTCCGTCTCCTGTTTCCTATTTCCCTCTGTGCGGGGTAATGTGCTTCAGCTGCATTCGCCCTCTCTCTTTGCCGTGCCTCCTTTAGCGAAGATTAGTTTCACAGAAGGTGGCAACAGCATTCCAGACACGCTCATTGACAAGCATTGCACCTATAATACTTGCCAGCGATAAGTCTGCACCGATCTGCGACGTCAGAAGATGACGCTGAGGTTCCCAAGCAGGAACTTACCATGAGATGTGATTACAGTCAAGTTCTTCCTTGATTTTAAAGTTTCTTGCGAATTATTTCTATATAGCCATGTTAACGTCGTAAGACATCGAGCTTAGCCAGACTAGTATCAACTCTTTCGGGATCCTTGGTTTTGATAGTAGCGGTGTTCTTAGTGAAATTACATGATTTATCTACCATCATTAAATCAAACTACTGCCGCATGGGTCTAGTGGTTAGCATGTTCGACTACAGATATGAGGTCCGAGGTTCGAGTCCCTGGTTGAGCCAATCCTAAAATGGATATTGAGTTTTCTATTAAGATTATCTCAATATTTGCCCGAAGTTGGGAAGTTGGCGGTGTGATCCACCCCCGTGCCTCGGAGAGCACGTTAAGCCGTCGGTCCTGCGCCCGGTCTCTCTCCGGTTGTGTCAGATTACCGTCACATCGGACGCAGTGGAGCAGTGTGGTGGGTCTGTGCTCTAAAAACCCTCTCTCATATGAGTGAGGAGGCCTGTGCCCAGCAGTGGAACGTTAATGGACTGCTACTCACTTACTTTTTATTAAATCAAAACAATAAATTATCACTGACTCGTAACTAGATTTATCTGCGCTTCTATCTGTCATTGTAATATTGGGAAAGAGTATAAAAGATTAATCTAGTAGAATATACAAGTGATGCCTCGTAAAATGTATGAGAAACAATACATTTACTCAGTTCCAAAACTCAATTGGAACCATTTTTTTTTTCCATAAATTACTGCAGCTTATATTTGTATTTTTTCAAAGAGGTGAGGGAACTAGAATACCAAGGGATAAAAACGCTGGCATATAACTGATAAGAATTATGATGAGAGACTGGTCATGGGAATAAGTACCTTACAATGAACTATCTTTTACTTGCCCACAATAAATTGCGCTGGACGTTATTAAAAGCTAGGGGCTGTGTGTCTAAGAAGTGATTTTTCATCTTATAGCCGTAGATGTTATGCAACTTTTATATTGTTCATAAGTTAACCGTAAAATTACAAGTTTTACCGTGATATGCATGATCGCAACTACGAGGGAGAGGTACGACTAGGGCTATCATTACGCACTGTAAAAACATCAATAATATTGAAAAAAGCCACACTTCTGTAGGCACTATTTTGTATAAAGGTTTCTATAATAAACGCCCAAAAGACGTTCTATAGATCTCGCTTAATAAATTAAAATCCTTCGTTAAAAGAGAATTCATCGAAAAATCTTACTATAATTTGAAAGATTAGTTAGACGATAAAAAAGCGTGGGAGTACACAAATTGCCCGTATTTAAATATATATTTTAATGACGTTGGTAAAAATTAAAAGTGCGTGCGTACAACATACTCGTACACGTGTCAGAAGTGAATCAAATCAAATCTAATTTTGAAGTCTTGTTTATATTTATACAAATCTAAAACTTAGACTTAGAGGAAGGTAAAATGGAAGATATGTGAATGGGATTTAATGAATTTAATTGTCATTAAAATATTAAAAGAGTCGAACATTAATATAAAAAAAAAATATTGAAATCTCATATGACGAATTGTAAATAAAACAGCCACTTGTTTTTCTCAATATACGAAAATATTAATTAAATTTTGTTTTTGATATTAAGATTTTGAAATGAGTAGTTATGCAATATTTTTATTGTATATTGAATTATTTGCAAATTAAAATGCCACATGTTATTAGCAAATAAATAAAAGTACCTAATTAGCATAAAAACGCTACACATCGTCGTGACGATAATCATGCGTTTTACCCTCATGCGCCTAAAGAAGTTTCACCTCAAAAATATAACAAGATACCCGACTGAGTTTGTTGTGGGCTCTTCTTAGGACAGGGCGTAAAGGAACCATCGTAAATACCACTTAATCGTTAGTCGTACATTATAATTAGTGTGTGACAAAAGAAACAATATTTGACGATTCAAAGTAAAGGTAAAGGCCTACTTGTATAAAGAGTTTTGTATTTGAATTTGAAAGATGTTTCATGTACGTGAAAGGGCTGACATTTTCATCATCATCCTGCTTACTTTGTGTGTTTATCCTTTTAATATACAGTTATCCTTCTTCTGCCTGCCTCATTGGTCTAGTGGTTAGCATGTTCGACTATAGATATCAGGTCCTGAGCTCGAGTCCTGGGTCGGGTCAATTCGAAATCGATATTGATTTTTCTATTAAGATTTTCTCAATATTTTCCCGAAGTTGGAAAAAATTTGGCTGTGTGATCCACCCCCGCGCCTCGGAGAGTACGTCAAACCGTTGGTCCTGCGCAAGATCTCTCTTCGGTCGGATTGCCGTCACATCGGACTATGAGAATGAAGGAATAGAGACTAAAATTGTGTACTTATACTAGCCAATCCGCAGTGGAGCAGCGTGGTGGGTTTATGCTCTAAAAACCCTCTCTCAAATGTGTGAGTGAGGAGGCCTGTGCCCAGCAGTGGGACGTTAATAGGCTGCTACTTACCTTACATTTGCTTAACGTCCCACAGACCTCTTCACTCATAGGAGAGGTTTTTTACTGCGGGTTGACAGGCTCAGTACACAAGTAGATGCGCAATCATAAGTGCACTTTCTGTTCCTTTAGTTTCATAGTTCGATGTAACACAACTGGAGAAAAATCAGGCACGGGAAGGACGGCTGCACTCAATATCGATTTTTTAATTCGCCCGACCCGGATCTCGAATCCAGGATCTTATGTCTGTAGCTGAACAAGCTGACCACTATACCATGGAAGCAGTTAAGGATTAAATACACTAGGATAATGTTATAAATTATGTAAATTTTCACCAATAGATATATTATATATCAAGTCGATAAAGCATGTCGTAGTCATTATTTACTACAAAAAATCATATACATTTCACTAACTGAAACAAGCAAGTTAGTAGAAATCAATCCAAAAGGAACTTACCATGAAGGCTTTTAATCTATTTCTGGTGTTAAAGAAATATTTGTGAAAAATCGGATGCCAAATTCATATAGGCTTTAAACTGCCTCATTGGTCTAGTGCTTAGCATGTTTGGCCATAGACATGAGGTCCTGGGCTCGAGTCCCCCGGGTCGGGCCAATTAAAAATGGATATTGAGATTTTATTAAGATTTTCTCAATATTTGCTTGATGTTGGGAAATCGATGGTGTGCTCCACTCCCTTCGCTCGGAAACCACGTTAAGCCGTCGGTCCTGCACCTGATCTCTCTCCGGTCTATGATAGTGAAAGAATAGAGACTGCACTTGTGTACTTTGCCTACCCGCAGTGGAACAGCGTGGTGGGTCTATGGTTCAAAAACTGTCTCTCCTATGAGAAATGAGGCTTATGTCTAGCAGTGGGACGTTAATGGGCTTCTATTTACTTTACTTATTTTTAAATACATACATACTTAGCATTACGCCTCATTACCATAGGGGTAGGCAGAGACAACGTCCTTCCACTTGCCACGATCCTTGCATATCTCCTTCGCTTCTTTCATTCTCATTAAACCTTTCATACAAGTTCGTCGGTTTAGAGTACTCTTGACCTGGCCGTTATTTAAAATGTCCTGGATTTGGTCCAGGAACGTTCGCCTCGGTCTTCCCCTTCCAACTTTCGCATTCACTCTTGACTCATAAATCCTTTTTGTCAGTCTCCTTTCATTCATTCTCTCTACATGCCCAAACCATCTAAGCATACCTTTTTCAATTTTAGTCACTACGTCTTCTTTTATACCACAACGTTCTCTTATCACACTATTTCTCACTCTGTCACTCAGTTTTAATCCACTCATGCTTCTCAACGCTCTCATCTCTACCGCATTTATTTTACTTTTGTGATTCTTCTGCCATACCCAACTTTCACTACCATACATAAGTGTTGGCACCAACACTCCTGCATGCACAGCCAGTCTAGCCCTTTGAGACACCATCTGGCTATTCATAAAGGCGCGCAGGGCACCATTTACCATATTCCCTGCATTCACTCTCCTTTCAATAACACTTTCCTATGTTCCATCTTTTGTAATATGTAAAGAAATAATATTAGTTTAATAATACTTAATAGTAGTATAAACGTATTCATTTCAGGAAATTGTTAAACAAGAGATGAGAATCTGATGAAAACTTAGTTGAAATTTTACAAAGAAAGCTACAAGTATTTTATTGTGTTAGTGTATTCTTCGGTGGAGCAGCTGTAGTTTCTAAGTATCAATCGTTTCCAAAGTGACAATATTTTTATTTTCTTAAAATTAGATCCTGCTGTGTACTTCAATGAGGCGAATCTTCTGATACAGAAACAAGTTTTAAAACGCCGAGGAGACAGCTGATGCAACCCATGGGCGACACTATATAGCTTTTACTTTATCCTCACTCCGCGGCCGGCTGTAAAGTAACATGCGATAAATGGACGAAAAAATTTGAGACGATGGAATATAAGCTTCAACTTAAAACCATTGGGTCGTTTTATGATGCAAGGGAAACAGCAGATTCAAGCCTTGTGGGCGCAACTGTATTTAAGGTAAACAGATGATGTAAGACAGGGCCGCCACTTTATAGTCACTCACTTTACTCTCACTCCACGGCCGGTTGTAGTACGACATGCGATAAATGGACGAAAAAATTTGAGACGATGGAATATAAGCTTCACCTTTAAAATCATAGGTGTATTTTACGAAACTATGATGTAAAGTAAGCAGCTGATACAAGCCAGGGGTGCCACTATATAGTTTCTCACTTTACTCTCACTCCGTGGCCGGTTGTAATATGACATGCGAAAGATGATCGAAAAAATGTGAGACGATGGAATAACTTTACCTTAAAATCATTGGGTTGTTTAATGAAACCATGATACAAGGAAAACAGCAGATGCAAGGCATGGGCGCCACTGTATAGCCTTTCACTTTACGCCTACTCCACAATTGGCGGTAAGATGACATGCCATAGATGGACTAAATAATTAGAGTCGATGGCATATAAGCATCACCTAAAAATTATTGGTTTGTTTTATGAAACCACGATACAAAGCAAACAGGAGATGCAACCTTGTGCGCTACTATTTAGCCTTCCACATTACCCCCACTCCACAGCCGCCTGTAATACGACATGCGATAAATGGGTGAAAAAAATTGAGACGATCGAATATAAGCTTCACCTTAAAATCATTGGGCTGTTTTATGAAACCATAATGCAAGGGAAATAACTGATGCTACCATGGGCGTCACTATACAGCGTTTCACTTTACCCCCGCAGCCGGCTATAATATGACATGCGATAGATAATCGAAAAAAAATTAAAACGATGTAATATAACCTCATAATCATTGCTTTGCAAAACCATGATTTAAGGAAAAGAGCTGATGCAAGCCAGGGGCGCCACTATAAAGTCTCTCACTTTACTCTTACTCCGCGGCCGGTTGCAATACGACATGCGATAGATGGACGAAATAATTGAGACGATGGAATAAAAGCTTCGCCTCAAAATCATTGTATGCTTTTACGAAACCATAAATGCAAAGGAGAAACTGCTGATGTAAGCCATGAGTACTTTGATATAGCTTTCACTTTACTCCCACTTAAATCCCGTAAAAATCTATCCAACCGTTTCAGAGTTTAGAGCGAATAATCATACAAACAGTCTGAGAAAATGACATTCAGAGGCATTTAGTGAAATGCGGTTAATTAGAAATATAGGATGTCAAATTACATTTTAAAAATAAACAATAAGCAAGTTTATTATTACAAGGGACTTAAAATTTATCACAGATATATTTAAGTGAGTCACAAATTGAATTTTTCAGTTTGAAACACGTAAATTACATTGGCATTGAATTTGATGAATACGTTAAAATCTTTAGACTTGATAAAAAATCAAAATCGTTCGCAAATTCTGCTGACAGTCGTTCCGTTGCTCTGATTTTGCGGCGGGATCTTTTATTGGATTTAATACGTTAAATTGCAGTTCCTACGTTTTGTTCAATTCATTATTTTGTGTAGCTTTATTTTGTTCATCAACAATATCTAAATTAATTAGACTTCGAAAGAAAGTACATCGAGTATACATACAATAAAGTGGCACGCGGGAAATTTCAACTTTCTAACAGACCCCACAATCTTCATATATATGTCGGAGTGCAATAGTCTGTGGAACGCTGGTGCCATCTATCTAACGACGTGGGACAGAGTCAATAAATGGCAGTCCGGCGCGGTAGTTCTCAGGTGACGGCCCGCCGGTGTGGTCGACTTTTGAAACTGTCGCGTTCCTAGCTATTCTTATTAATGAGTTTGCGTAAATTGTTATCGGGAATATTGAGTGATTGGACATTATAATCTGAGTTAACTAGGAATGTGTTTATTTCCATGGATGCCATTAATGACGATGTCGGCGGAGAGCCCTACGCCCCTATGCTTCTTTTCCCTTCTCTCTTACTCTCCGACATTTATATATTACATGTCAGCTGTGGTGTAAATATACACGAATGACAATAAATACCTCAAAAAGTGCAATTTAATTGATTCATATCGTACGTCTATGAGACTGGCGAGGTACTGCAATTTTCGCTGGAGCAGGCATTCCAGACTTTTTCAAGGTCATTAGAAAAAGAATAGCTCCAAAAATATTATTTTGATGATTTTCTCGAATGTTATGTCTTTTCTCTTATCACTCAGCACAGGATGTCTGCTCACTTAATTTGTAATAGTAAGTGACTATCAATGTAATTAAATGTAGCTTATTTTACTTTTTGTTATTTATAGATATGAATGAAAAAACCAGCAATAAACTTTTTAACTATCGACTCGTCACATAAGGCGTAGAGACTTGGTAGGACTATTCCTTTCGTCGTGTAGAGGTCAGCTAACAACGGATGTTACGTAGTAAGTACGTAGCAGCCCTTTAACGTCCCACTGCTGGGCACAGGCCTCCTCACTCCGAGGAGCGAGGGTTTTTAGAGCATAGACCCACCACGCTGCTCCACTGCGGATTGGCAGGC
>JACTOM010000069.1:95278-260834 GCA_015832385.1 Elymnias hypermnestra | reverse complement strand
CCTCGGAGAGCACGTTAAGCCGTCGGTCCTGCGCCCGATCTCTCTCCGGTTGTGTCGGATTACCGTCACATCGGACTATGAGAGTGAAGGAATAGAGAGTGCACTTGTGTACTATGCCTGCCAATCCGCAGTGGAGCAGCGTGGTGGGTCTATGCTCTAAAAACCCTCTCTCATATGAGTGAGGAGGCCTGTGCCCAGCAGTGGGACGTTAATGGGCTGTTATTTACTTTTTTTTACTCTAATATCTCTGGAACCATAAGGCGTAGAGACTTGAAATTTGGTAGGAATATTCCTTTTGTCGAGTAGGTCAGCGAAGAACGGATTTTACGAAAGTCCACCCGCAAGAGGAGTTGCGGGGGTGTTATACGTATGTTTTTTATTTGTAAAACAATTTGCCTAAATTAATGAAAACGCTACCAAAAAACATTCCACGCAGACGAAGTCGCGGGTTCGGTTAGTATAATTTATGTAATTTATTTTCTGTATGTATTTATGTAGTCGCTTTGAGTGAGTGTTGGACATGCCCCTGTAATGTGTTGGATAGTTTCAACATTTGCGAAATATCATTTATAACAGAAGGGTCTTATTATATATGCATATATAAAAAATGAAAATAAAAGCCTTACTTTTTATATGGATTTAAATGTTCTCTATTCAGGTGAATCCGCCATCATCGGGGCTGCTCGACCACGCAATCGGCATGCGTCCGGACTACCACAAGGCAATCATTGACACCGCTGTTCACTACGGCTGGAAGGAGATAATATTCATTTACGACTCACATGACGGTGAGTACCCTACTTTAACATGAAATACTTGTACTGTTTTGTTATATTTATACTGCCTCATTGGTCTAGCTTCTTCAGTACAGACATGAAATCTTAGTTCCAGATTCTAGTCGCGGGAATTCTTAGTTTTGAGTTTTCTGTTAAGAAATTCTCAGTATTTGCCCGAAGTTGTTTAGCTGGCGGTATGCCCAACCCTTGCCCTGGAGAGCACGTTAAGCTGTTGGTCCTGCACCTGTTCTCTCTCCTGTCGAATCGGACTACTGTCACATCGGGCGATGATTATGATGGAATAGAGAGGGCGCTTTTATTAGCGCATACGCTTTTGTATAATGTCTAGGACTCTGTGACTAAAACCCAGTTGTTTCTCGTCATCCTAAAGTGAGACACTAGTAGTTCGCTTTCACAATATGGTATCCCGAAAGAGGCTAAATCAGGTTCAGGGCTTTGTGAGAAGGCGCGCAAATCTGCCATCCAACTTTCTACCATGTATAACAGGAGCATCAAAAGCAACCCACTCTCTCTCAATTATCTCTTTTCTTTGCCAACTTTGTAACATTTAGATAACCCTCTCTCCTATGAGTGAGGAGGCCTGTGCTCAGCAGTGGGACGTTAATGGTCTACTATTAATTAACAATTTTTGTGTTACCTTGGATTTTTATGTGATGGAATACCACGTCTGTCTGTACACGGTAATGACAAAATTACTGAACAGATTTTCATTCGGTTTTGAGCTATAGATTCAGTGACTCTTGGTGAAGGTTTATGTAATATCATTTCTATAAGTTTACTGTAAATTTCAATTAGATTGTCATATTATTTGTAACGTACGTTAGTGATATTAGGGAACAATTTAGAATCCAAATACGAGGACTCCTCCAGACAATAATTTATTATAAAATTGCTGGTAAATAAGATGTTACTCCCGTTTGACGGCCTCACTAGCGCATTGGTGCGAGTATTCGCTTTGCTAGCTGAGGTCCCAGGTTCGATCCCCGGTAGGACGAATTTAGGAAATTGTATTTTCTAATTTGTCTAAGTCTGGACTGGTGGGAGGCTTCGCGCGTGGCTAGTTACCACCCTACCAGCAAAAACGTACCGCCAAAAACAGAGATTTGTGTTCCGGTACGATGCTGTGTAGAAACTAAGCTGTCTAAGTAATCCTTTTTAATTAAAATACTATTTTCGATGAGCGTTCTTTTAATAAAGAGTTAAAATTTATTGAGATTTGAGTATCAATACTTCACATGTAGGAGCTGTTTAAACAAATGGAAGCGATCTAACGTTTTCTTGTTTACTGTTTGAAACATCGTTAAGGAGTAGATAGTGCTCAAAGTTCGCATGCCGGATAGACAAACAGGATTTAGTTGTTCAATGTTGGAGTGCAACTATTTTGAATAAGGACCCCTCCAACTGCCGAATAGTTTCTGTTACTTGATTTGCCACTGATCTGTGTAGTTTGAATTTCTACAATGCAATTTCTAAGCGCACTTGTAAGTGATAATTGTTGACTTCAAACTTCGTCTTTGTAGTAATACTATGCAATGTGTCTCAGGTATTTATCTGTTTGATAGACAGATAGGCATTTTATAACAGAATTTGACACTAAACTACTATAACATTCAATCTCTACATTTCAAAATTACGTGTCAGCGTTTCAACGCGCTGAATTTTTATTTTACATTATTTATTCCAACTTACGATAAAAGTTTTCTTTCATTTTATGTTATAGAGTGAGAACACTTTTATTGTAAATAACGTATAAAACAGAAAATACAAAAAAGTTCAGTACAATGAGGCGAACTTATCGATGTTTAACAGTATTTCCAAGCAACCATTGAACTAACATATATATTTATTAATATTATATCGGAAAAATTGTTGTACGTTCATAAAAATATTGGCTCTTTTGAAAAATTGACCTATATATATCTAGATATAGAATAAATTATTGTAATGATGATGACAAAAAAAAACGTACACCCGACTGAATTTGTTATGGGCTCTTATCATATCAGGGCGCGAAGAAATCCTCGTAACATTAGAAGTCGTTCTTTGATATCATCATCAGTCGTCGTACATTAAAATAATATATGAGAAAACGATATTTGACGATTCAAAAGTTCTGTAAAGGCCAAATTGAATAAAGATATTTTGGCTTTATCTCATATATATATATATATATATATAAAATAATTTTTACCACTTACTTACTTTACCGCCCCGTTGTTAAAATAAACTAGGGAACTTGGTAAGGTAAGTAATAGTCTATTAACGTCCTACTGCTGGGCACAGGCCTCCTCACTGATAAGAGAGAGGGGCTTTAGAGCATAAATCCACCACGCTACTCTATTGCGGATTGGCAGGCATGGCAATAACATATTGTCGATCGTTTAGTTCCCGAATCCGTGGAAATATGGAGAAATCTGTATCTAATTTTTATTTGAAACCATTCTTGAATTCATCACAGCGTTTTGAAGTTAGTTTCATAGATGGAAACTTTAATATCTGATGTCTATAATTTGGGCCGCTTGTCCTATATAATGTTTCAGATTTAGCGTGATTTGCACATCAGATTTTAAAGTTTTCACCAATATATCTAACTTCAGAGGACTTTCCCGAACATTTGTGTTTTTATGGATCCAACTTTCTTAATAGGGACAATCGACATTATTAAATGTACTAGAAAAATGTCGATAAATAAATCGCTGCGGCAGTCGTAAAGTGTTTGTGATACGTCGCTTTTTCCATGAATATCATAAAATAAAACGAAAAATGTTGTTGTTAGCTTAGAATAATACAATTAATACTATGATTCAATATTCATAGTTAAAACAGAACAAAGTCTGTCTGAGCCTACTAGTATTAATATAAATTGTATGGTGTAAAATGTCATACCTATGATCGAGTGGTGAGGAATGAGCTGTGGTCAACGTTTTCTACGTATGGGGTGAGCGGTTGTCTGATTCAAGCATTGAAGTCTCTCTATGAGCGTTCTAGTGCTTGTGTCAGAATAAACGGAGCGTACACGGAGTAGTTTCCTGTCGAAAGAGGTGTTCGACAGGCATGTGTTACGTCACCATGGCTGTTCAACCTTTTCATGGATAAATGTTTGACAGTTTAAGAGAAAGTATGTATGGGTTAAGAATGAATGAATTACTCATCAAATGTTTACTCTACGCTTATGATCAAGTAATACTTGCGTCATCCGCTAATGAGCTACAGGAGATGCTAAATATTATGAATGAAGCTTTGAAAGGGAAAGGAATGAAAGTGAATGTAAACAAAACGAAAGTTATGCTTTTTGAACGAGATGAATCTATGATGAATGGCAATATTTTGATAGATGGGGAACAAGTGGAAGAGGTGAAAGAATTTGTATACTTGGGATCTAAATTTACAAAAGATGGAACATGTGAAAGTGATATCGAAAGGAGAGTGAATGCAGGGAATATGGTAAATGGTGCTCTGCATGCTTTTATGAATAGCCAGATGGTGTCTCAAAGGGCTAGACTGGCAGTGCATGCTGGAGTGTTGGTGCCAACACTTATGTATGGTAGTGAAAGTTGGGTATGGCAGAAGAATCACAAAAGTAAAATAAATGCGGTAGAGATGAGAGCGTTGAGAAGCATGAGTGGATTAAAACTGAGTGACAGAGTAAGAAATAGTGTGATAAGAGAACGTTGTGATATAAAAGAAGACGTAGTGACTAAAATTCAAGAAGGTATGCTTAGATGGTTTGGGCATGTACAGAGAATGAATGAAAAGAGATTGACAAAAAGGATTTATGAGTCAAGAGTGAATGCGAAAGTTGGAAGGGAAAGACCAAGGCGAATTTCCTAGACCAAATCCAGGACATTTTAAATAACGGCCAGGTCTAGAGTACTCTAAACCGACGAACTTGTATGAAAGGTTTAATGAGAATGAAAGAAGCGAAGGAGATATGCAAGGATCGTGGCAAGTGGAAGGACGTTGTCTCTGCCTACCCTTATGGGAATGAGGCGTGATGCTATGTATGTATGTAAATATCATAAAATGCTTATGGTAATTGACATATTTAGGCTGATAATTATTATTACTGTATCAGTCACTCTATCTTTCTGGCTACCGCTTTCTTCGTCACTATATTCTAAGAAGTTATAATGGATATAGTGACTTAACTTTATGAGATACACCTACACTATTAATATAAAAAGGAAAGATTTGTATTTTTGTATGTAACGAACAAACCCAAACAGTACTGGACTGATTTTGATACTTCTGTTTTCATTAGAAAGCTACATTATCACTGAGTAACATAGGCTACATTTCGCACTAGATTACTATAGAAATCTTTAGAAATTCCTATTAAATCCAACCGAAGGCGTAAAAAAAAACAAAATTATAGAATATATCAATATCTACAAAAATCTTATATCTATTGTAGTTACGTCACTATAACTACTTTTTTACATTTTACAAATTGATAGAAATGCCGATCAAAATCAGATCGTGTTATCCATACCATTTATAAACTTTTATCTAAAAAAATACTTTAATATTCAAAACTGTCTCAATACCTGATGATTACTTTTTAAATTATTGAAATTGGATATTCCATTCAAAAAACATCATGAAATTAAAATAAAAATAAATGCCGGCGGCGGCCGCCACGCAGCGCATCGAGTAACTAACAAGACGAGAGAGGGGCAGTGCGGGAGAAGGGGGTGGTCGTTTTAATTATCATGCTTATAACTTAAATATCTGTACCTATTTATGTCTACCCGTGCGAAGCCGGGACGGGCCGATAGTATATGATATAACGGACGTTGTTGTACATCAATAAAATAAAAATTATTTTATCGTACATCGTTTTGTTATATCCTTAAAATTTTAGGCAGCATTTTCGATGAAAGCTCTCAGGCAGCTTAGAAAAGTTATAGTTCAACAATTGTATATGAAACCTTGATTAATTATATACGGAAATCTTTTTCAAGAATCACTCTACTATTGGTAAAAACAAATAGACAGAAGCAGCGAAGGTCTTCCTTTAAATATTACTAGCAATGCCCCACGGTTTCCCCAAAGTCGACTAAGTCAGACTATAGATGTATTTTGGTTAACATAAAAGTTGCATTTCATTTAGTATTTAATGACTTCCTTTCAGCTTATTAGATACACACTTACATTCATAATCTAATCAATATAGACATTTTACTACACAACCAATATATATATTGATATATTTAACAAACATATTTTTGAATTCGTAGCATCGTTTACGTAGAATGTCCGACATTTAAAAATATTCCACAGGTATTTAAAGCATTTTTTAAATCGGTCCAGTAATTTATAACTCGATTAATCCAAATTTTTCTTCTATAATATTAGGAAAGAGATTTATTTGCAATGTCTCAGAGGTTCTCTATACGCAACAATTGACGCTCTGGATTTGGATTTGGGTTACGTTCTTTTCTTTAGATTGAGATTTTTAATATCGTTTTATCTTTTGAATGTAATGTCCAATTGTGATAATTTAAAAAGTATTTTACATGTATTGAAATGGTATTTAATAAAATCATTTAATATGATAAGGATTAATACAGAAGTGTGAATAATATCGTTTGATTATGTCAGCACTTTTATAGTTTTTAAGTAATTATAGTGGCATAACTACAGTAGTAAGGGAGAAACGCGTCCCAATCCGTTTCCCCAAATGCTAACCTCACCTGCACGCGGTGCACCCTGCTTTTACCGACGAGGCTCTGACGACCGACAAATGGCGGTATAACCATTCTCTATAGCTGACATAAATGCCACAGACCGATAACGGGCAGCAGCGTTATCGGTGCGAGAGGATCAGCACTGCGATCACCAACCCGCCTGCCAAGCGTGGTGATTATTGGCAAAACCACACATGATGACGACAAGGCAGCAACGGCCCCCAGTCCCCGGCAGCCCCGCTATTCCAAGCTCTGGCAGCGGTTTCGGTAACGGCGGGGCAGGGGGTGCTAAGAATCTCCGGAAGAGATTCCGCTGCCAACCCCGACGACTTGACCTGGCAACATACAACGCACGCACTTTGAGGACCGACGAAAAAGTCTTCGAGCTGGAAGAAGCCATGAGCAAGTTACACTGGGATATTGTGGGATTATCCGAAGTCCGTAGAGAGGGGGAGGACACGATAATTCTCAAATCCGGTAACTTGCTATACTACCGGGAGGGTGAACACCAATCCCAAGGTGGTGTCGGGTTCCTCGTCCACAAATCTCTCGTTAACAATATTGTCCAAGTAAACAGTGTGTCCAGTAGGGTAGCGTACCTTATACTCAGAATTACCAAACGGTATTCGTTGAAGGTCATACAGGTTTACGCACCCACATCATCGTATCCCGATGATGATGTAGAGGTTATGTATGAGGATATATCAAGAGCCATACATACCTCTAGGACACACTACAATATTGTAATGGGAGATTTCAACGCAAAACTCGGCGAACGAAGTGGGGCAGAGTTGAGAGTGGGGCAATTTGGATACGGGCAACGGAACCAGAGAGGTCAAATGCTGGCCGATTTCATGGAAAGGGAGGGCCTCTACATGATGAACTCCTTTTTCAGGAAACGGCCACATCGAAAGTGGACTTGGCTTAGTCCCGATGGTTCCACGAGAAACGAGATTGACTTCATCATGTCTACGAAGCGAAATATATTCAATGATGTCTCTGTGATCAATAGAGTGAAAACTGGGAGCGATCACCGTATGGTAAGAGGCACATTGAATATTGACGTTGTCCGTGAACGGAACAGACTGGTGAAGTCAACGCTCCGACCCACTCGCGCTCATATCCAAGACCCCGAGAGCTTCCAACTGGAGCTGCAAAACCGCTTCGCTTGCCTCGAGAATTGCGAATCCGTGGACGAGCTAAACAATAGGCTAGTGGAAACTGTCCATACGGTTGGGATGAAATTCTATAAACCCCGTAGAAAGAAAACCAAGAGATTCTCAGACCATACTCTTAATCTCATGGAACAGAGACATGCAATGAGCTTGCAGTCTGCAGCAGACGCGTCCGCATACCGGCAGATCAATAGACAGATCTCTAAATCGCAAAAGCGTGATGTGCGACACTTTAATGCCGAGCGTATACGAGATACCATCGAACGCAACAAAGGCACTAAAGTGTTCGCAAAAGATCTGTCTATCGGTCAGAGCCAGTTGACGCGGCTGAGGACTCATAACGGCGAACTCATTGCATCTGGACCTGAGATTCGGAGGGAGGTTGAGAGTTTCTATGGGCAGTTATACACATCGACCTGCAAGCCTATTGATAGTTTGGCTAAAGATCCTCGTGCCAAACTTACTCGACATTATACCGAAGATATCCCGGACGTCAGCTTGTACGAGATTAGTATGGCCCTTAAACAGATGAAGAACAGCAAGGCACCTGGTGATGACGGAATCACAGCGGAACTCCTGAAGGCGGGTGGAAAACCCATTCTAAAAGTCCTTCAGCGAATGTTCAATTCCGTCATCCTGGAAGGTACGGTGCCAAAGGCGTGGCATAGGAGCGTGGTAGTTCTGTTCTTCAAGAAAGGTGACAACACCTTATTGAAGAACTATAGACCTATTGCGCTGCTAAGTCATGTCTATAAGCTGTTCTCGAGGGTCATTACGAATCGTCTCGCTCGCAAGTTTGACGACTTCCAGCCCCCCGAACAAGCCGGATTCCGAAAAGGCTTTAGTACCATAGACCACATCTTTACGCTGCGGCAGATTATACAGAAGACCGAGGAGTATAATCGGCCACTTTGCTTGGCGTTCGTGGACTATGAGAAAGCCTTCGATTCGGTGGAAACATGGGCCGTGTTGAGATCTTTGCAGAGATGCCGAATTGACCACCGGTACATACACGTGTTGAAGTGTTTGTACGAAAACGCCACTATGTCAGTCCGTATACAGGACCAAAGCACAGAGTCTATCCAACTGCAGCGTGGAGTGCGACAGGGAGATGTTATCTCCCCGAAGCTCTTTACTGCGGCGTTGGAGGACCTGTTTAAGCTTATGGAGTGGAACGGACTGGGCATCAACATCAACGGCGAGTACATCACTCATCTACGGTTTGCCGACGACGTGGTCATTATGGCAGAGACTCTGGAAGATCTCAATGCAATGCTCGATGACCTCAGCAGAGCTTCTCGACAGGTGGGCCTAAAAATGAACATGGATAAGACGAAAGTTATGTCCAATATCCATGTTCCGCTCCACCCAGTCATCGTTGAGAACTCAGCACTCGAAATTGTAGACGAATATACATACCTGGGACACATTGTCCAGCTAGGTAGGTCCAATTTCGAGAAAGAGGTCAACCGCCGAATCCAACTCGGTTGGGCAGCGTTCGGGAAACTACGCCAGATATTTTCGTCCGATACTCCTCAGTGCTTGAAGACAAAGCTCTTCGAACAGTGCGTGTTGCCAGTGATGACCTACGGCTCCGAAACGTGGTCGCTGACTATGGGCCTCATACGAAAGCTCAGAGTCGCTCAGCGTGCGATGGAGAGGGCTATGCTCGGAATTTCTCTACGTGATCAAATCAGAAATGAGGAGATCCGTAGCAGAACCAAAGTCACCGACATAGCCCTACGAATCGCGAACCTGAAGTGGCAATGGGCGGGGCACATAGTCCGACGGACCGATGGACGTTGGGGCCCGAAGGTGCTGGAGTGGCGACCCCGCACCGGGCGGCGCAGTGTAGGCAAACCCCCACAAGGTGGACCGACGACATAAAGAGGGTCTCCGGTAGCCGCTGGAGCCAGGCGGCGCAAGATCGGGCCTTGTGGACATCATTACGTGAGACCTATGTCCAGCAGTGGACGTCCACCGGTTGAAGCGACGAACTACAGTAGTTGGACCTATGGCATCGTGGACTTTTTTGTAGATCACAGATTTTTTTATTGCATTACAATAATACCTTTTCATTATATTTTTAGAAAGTAATATAACCTATGTCGTTCACTGAAAATGCAGCCATCTAATAGTGAAAAAACTTTTGCAATCGGTCCGATAGTATTTGTGTGAAAACGTTACATACAAATGTTTCCTCTTTATAATATTAGTTTAAATAATATGCTGGGAAGATAAAATGTATATTTTATTATTTTCTAGGAAGTATACGCGTGGACAATAATAGAAATAGAAAAGTCGTTGTAATTCGCCGTCTTAACATATATATTGTACAATTCGCTTTAGAAATCTCGGACACCTGATACGTCTAAGCTGTTTTACTATGGCTTTAATTCTTCAACAATAAGAGCCCAAATGCATTCTGCAGTTTCCGGCTTACTGTATTACTGGAGAGATTACGGGGTACCTGATTCGCTCGATAATAAAATGTCGACACGAAAGAGATTGTGGGTAAAGCCGGGCAACCATCAATTATGAAGCGTTAAGCAGATCAACTCGCTAACAATACTTAAATGGATTAGAAATCATTTATGTCTATATGATATATAAAACAAGTTTGTGTTAGTTTCACTATTTCTAGCTCAAGAATGGTTTCAACAGGAGGCACGGATCTCTCTCCTACCGTCTGGTGCAGGTGCTCGCCGGTCATGGTTGTTTCGGCAAGTACTTGCATTAGGTTGTCGGAGGAAACGCCGCCTGTCATGAGTGTGGTGCTCCTGTAGTTACGGCGCACCATACTCTGGCGGAGTACCCAGCGTGGGCACCCCAGCGGCATATCTTGTTGTCCCTGGTTAGAGGAGATATTTCACTGGACAGCATATTTGGGGTAATGCTCGCCAGGGGAGTTGGGTGGCGGGCTATTGCCTTCTTTTGCGAGACTGTCATCTCGCTAAAGGAGGCAAGTGATTGGGTAAGGGAGCAAGAAGCTGGAGTCCTCCCTCGCCGTCGGAGGAAGCGTGGTGGCAGAAGTCACACGTTTGTTAATGCTTCACGCTATAGAGTGGTAGGTCCTCACTCAAGGATGGGGAGGGATTTGACGGCCTTGCTGGCGCAGTGGTGCTAGTACTCGCCTTGCTAGCAGAGGCCCCGGGTTTGAACCCCGGTAGGGCGAATTTAGAAAATCGTATTTTCTAATTTGTCCGAGTCGGGTCTGGCCGAAGTCTCCCAAGCTTCGGCCGTAGCTAGTTACCACACTACTAGCAAAGCCGTACTGCCAAAACAAAGAGATTTGTGTTCCGGTACGATGATGTGTAGAAACCGTAAGGGGTATATCGCCTCTTACCCAGATTAGCGCGCTTTCAACTTAGACTGTTTCCTAACATACCATCAGATGAGATCACAGTCAAGCGTTAAACTGTCAGTAATAAAAAAAATCCGCTGGGTTTTAGTGGGTATTCTGTCTTCAGCGAGTACTACTCACCGAATTAAAAAATGACCTTCATCGTGATATTGAAACATATTCTCCTACTCCACTCCTCCAAAATTGTGTGAGACAGCCAGTATTTAAACGAGTAATGAATATGTGTACATGTGTGTCATCAACACTCTAAACTTACATGAAATTTATAATAGTAATACAAACGTAGATTACAAAGGACAAGCAATGCTCCACAGTTTCACCCGCGTATATACGGATCTCGTAAAACTGGAAAGTCTTCGAAGTTGAACTATAGATTTATTTTCATTAACATGAAACTTTTATTACACTTAGTTTTTAATTACTTCCTTTCATATTATTAGAAACACACTTACATTCACATTCTATTCAATATAGAGATTTTACTTTACAACGAATATATATCTCACTTATACATTTTAAAATTCATAACATCATTTACGTAGAAGGTCCGACATTAGCAAATTTAAAAATACTCAACAGGTATTGGAAAATTCTTAATTTCAAGGAAACAATGAAGTTGTGTGAAAACATTACAAACATACATACAAAACACCAATATTAACTCTTATAATATTAGTTTAGATGAGTGATTGACTAATTTAAAACGCCAGGAAGTCACGGATTACAAAAGGTGGCGGATTGTTTATTGTGGCATATTGTAATAAATATTTCATTTATTAATGATTAAGGAAAATAAATCTTTGAGAGAGAGTAAGTAGAATTTATTAAATTGTATACTATACAAGTTTCAACGATAGAAGTACAAAAGGAAGTAGTTAAATAATGACCTGACGATCACCTGTATGTATGATTTCAATGTGTGTGTTTGTCTTACACCTCACAATTAACACATGATAAATTATATTTAAAAAGATTCTAGTGCCATTTTAAACCGTTAAAAAATGGATTGATTGATATTTAGTTTTGTTAACAAAACATAAATTTTTGTGTACTTACGACGACACGGCCAAAGTGAAAATTTTATCAAGGCCCTGTGCTCTATATTCATAAGAGTAATAACATTACAGACACACACACATATATATATGTGTGTGTGTGTGTCGGAGTGCAATAGTCTGTGGAACGCAAGCGCCATCTGTCTATCGAGTCAATAGTGACAATCCGGCGCGCGTCTTTCCAGTTATCGGCTCACGGTCCGCCAGAGCGGTCGACTATTGAAACTGTCGCGTACCTATTTCACGGGGGTTGGCAGCGGAATCTCATCCGGAGATTCTTAGCACCCCCTGCCCCGCCGTTACCGAAACCGCTGCCAGAGCTTGGAATAGCGGGGCTGCCAGAGACTGGGGGCCGTTGCTGCCTTGTCGTTATCATTTCTGTGGTTTTGCCAGTAATCACCACGCTTGGCAGGCGGGTTGATGATCGCAGTGCTGACCCTCTCGCGCTGCTGCCCGTTATCGGTCTGTGACATTTAGGTCAGCGGAGAATGGATATACCGCCATTTATCGGTGTGAGAGTTGGATAGGAGAGCTTGGTGTATGGGATTAGGAGAGTTTTGGGAAGCATTAGGTAAGTAAGTATAGGACATTACTGCGGCGGATTGGGGATTGAAGAACGGTAGTAACTGCTCTAGCCGCCCGGGGTCGCTTACCCGCATGCTTAGTTAGTAACCGGACAGATTATCTGACTAAGCACCCTCTGGGCTTTGATTGCACCAACGCCCACAGTATGGAAATTGAATTAGGATGCTATTAATGGGGATGTCGGCGGAGAACCCTGTCATCATTTCACTCTTATTCTTCGACACACACACACACACACACACACACACACACACACATATATATATATATATATATATATATATATATTTGTACAGATTATTGTTAATAATTCATCAAATAATAAAGAAAAATGTAGCAATGACGCATTGACTATAACTGTCTCGCTCCCTTAGTAGGCGAGAGGTGACTACTCGAACAAGCGTTACGTAACTCAGCGTCTCAGCTCAGCATCATTTAATACTAATTTAGTATATGGATAAATTTTCATTTAACGTCATTCAAATTATTAAATTACGTGCATTTATAAAAACAATGCCAGTGAAATAATTTCTACATAGACCGGCTGATTGTAATACGACATGCGACATATGGACGGAAAGACTAAAGCCGATGGAAAATATATTTTAATAGCTTTGAATATTACAAAGTTGAAGTGGATATTTGGCTTAGGCTGCGAATTGACGCTAATAGCCGCTGCCGAGGGTTAATGGCGTGCATATCACGAATGGAACACCGCCAACTTTCATTTGTTAGCATATTGTGTTAAAGGGTTATTTACACCTACGAGTGTTAATCTAGTTAATCTAAATCGACCAAAAATTTATCTTTTATTGGGTAGACAAAGTATTTTTCAATCTTCAATACAAAACACTCAAATTCAAATAGTTTTTAACTCTTGTAGTCGAGTTCTGTTTTATCTGGCAGAAGTAGGCATTAGACTGGGAGAGTGGGCGATTTTCCTTCCGCCGGTGGAAAAGGGGTGTCAGATCACTTTTGCCCATCTGTTTCCCTTTTCTTGAACCTTTGAGTGAAATTTAGCTGTGGCACCAGAACTTTATGCGTCAGTGAACGTCTGGCTTAGTCAACTGGATCTGAAGAAGATTTCGCTGGGTATTCTGGTATAGCATCTAGTGTCACACTGCTGGATGGTGTTGTATTCTCTGCATTCTTGAATAGAAAATTCGTTGCGACTTCCTTGCGACAAAAATGAGAGATTACACAAGATGAGATCAAATTTTTTACGTTATCTATTGCAATTTCCTGTTAAAGGTTTAAAAATTTCCGGATTGTTCTTCAACTTCATCAAAGATGAGTAAAACCCAGAATTTTTTGTATTCAAAATTAATTAGTACAAGAAAATCGGGCTTAAGAGCGTAGGAATCGATTTTTGGTTTTATTACTTACCAGTTATCGATAATCCCTTTTAAATGTTATTCATTTGTATGTTATTATATTCTTGTTAATGAGACTTATATAAAATAGAATAGAATCTTAATCAAGGTTGTGTTAGTACAATAAAAGATGATATTATAAAACTTCATAATACATTTTGCGGAACGTAAATTTTAATTCAAAGAATTCTTAATTTGTTTTCTCAAGAACTATCTTTTAAAATGAATTCCGAAGTTTGTTTTCTCGGAAAAATTATACGCTACCTTCCCTCCTCTTGGCTCCCGGGACTGCACCGAACATTAAATATTATTTATAATACAAGCTGCAAACTTCATCGGGGACCATCTTACTCAAGTGCAGTTCAAATGGGGTAGCCCCCTTTTGATATATAATCTAAGAATCTACCGACAAGTACTCTCAAACTATTTATATTGTATAGCTATCGATTCTCAACGCTGAGTCCGAGGTATTCCCTATGTACCAAAGTTTGTTCAAAACCCTGAGTGCAATATCATATATAATGCAATATTGCATATTGAAATTTACGCCCAATTACTTGGTTATTGCCTCATTGGTCTAGTGGTTAGCATGTTCGACTACAGACATGAGGTCCTGGGTTCAAGTCCCGAGTCGGGCCAATTCAAAAATCTGTATTGAGTTTTCTATTAAGATTTTCTCAATATTTGCCCGAAGAATAATTTAAACAGTATTTTACAGTAAATAAAGTATTATTTAATAGGATAAGTATTAATACAGAGGTATAAATAATATGGTTTGATTTTAACGGACTTTAACTTTTAAAATGTATATTTTTGAAATCGGTGTAATAGTTTTTATGTGAATACCGTACAAACATACATACATAAATTTTTCCTCTTTATAATACCAGTTTAGATAAACTCTCAGAAGACGTTTTGCTCTGGTCGTTACAGACATTTATTTGGGAACAGTTTTAAAAAATAAAAAAGGTTGAATCAATTACACTGAGTGATAAAAATGATACCTGACTGACTTTGTCGTTGAACTTGAATCCTCGTCACTATAGATATTAATATCATTATCATTCGTATGTTGGAAATAATAAATAATACTATACTTTTAAGACTCAAAAGTAGTGAAAAGCCTACTTAAAATAAGAAATTTCGTTTTGATATCATACGATTTATGTCCACGAAATTCTCACTGATATTGCGTTGTTAAATAAGCTTTGGCCTACTTTCTATCACTAAGTTGCCACGGGAGTTAAGTATCTTATAAAATTATTAAAAAATCTCCATCAAAAGGAAATAATTGTGACAAAAAATTCAAAGAGCCCTTGAGATCCCATTAAATAGATATTGTTTTACAAAATTATACAAGAAAAGATATACTGGTTACATTAAATCACGACGGAGTTTCGTATTATAATTAGCAACATTATCAATTTAATGACTCCCACCTAGCTCGTTAATGAGGGTGATAATGACACCGTTCTGGCGATATTCAATTTCATTCATTAATACTGATGATTTCGTTTAGTGTTTATAATACTCTATGAATGTAATCTGCTCGAGCTTTTCTGAGGATGTTTGTTCATCTATTTGACGTTAATGAAACATTTTTTTCTTGATGTGCCACTTTTACTGATATTAAAAGCTTTATTCCATCTGTTTATGAACCAAGATATTCTTTATTCAAGTAGGCTCAAAAAGCACTTTTGAATCGTCAGTAGTCTGTCCGTTGGTAGCAAATCTACCACCGGTTCGGGAAGTTGATTCCGCTGAGAAGAAACCGGCAAGAAACTCAACGGTTAATCCTTTAAACATAGTTTTTTTACGTTATAATGTGTTTAGCTTTCATGTGTAACTGGAATGAAGTCCAAACATTTTTGTCGCTTAAATAATCGTCAACATTATAATATGCCTTTTGTTATAGGACATTTTTATCATATTTCTTAAAACTATGTGGAGGCAAGCCCAGAAGTGATTCGGTATAAGTATCATATTACCTGACGGATTTCTGAACCTTCTTCACTCTAAATAATGACATTACAAGTTTGTTTTTATATCTTGTATTAAAATTAAACGAAATTTATACATACAGAAGAAATATATATACAAAGATAATTCATTACTCTTTGAAATAGATCGCTTTTGACGTGAATATATCTGTTCACGCCGTCCGTGACCTTACGATTGACCTCGACCCCTGAATTCAGGCCCATGAGAAGTTCACGGTTCCTTTAGACGGTGGGAGGAGAATTTGTCGGGGAGAATTCCAACTATAGGGTCGAAACAGATGTGGTCGGCACCTACCTCGTATCCCGTTCGCCGGTTTCCTCGAGCGGCGACGACCCAGTGGCATGTGGCTGTTCACGTGTGGCTGTGTTTGTGATTTTTGTAGTGTCCATGTGTATGTCGTGACCTGCAAGGCGATGCGGAGGCTGCTCTCGGCGACGCCGGTCTTCCGTTATCCACTCCAAAGCGCTCATGTGCACCACCAGGCATAGAAATGTTCAAGAAACTAAGGCACACCTGGGCCTGAATGAACTCGGGACGCGTGATCCTGCCGCGTTTCATCTAATTCGAGAAATGGGGGCAACTATTCGGTTCTTAACGCGCCGACTTCACCAATCCTAATTACAATACCAATAAATTGCGTGAAAACTACACTTTTCACCAAAACCCACGCGGCGGGGCACTTTTCTGGCCCCGACGACGCGCTCTTGACAGACAGTAGTCACATATTAAAAATGTTTTAGCTGCATAAGTTATGAAACGGCGCCCTCTAACGCATGCAGACCGACTTCGCACCCCTGTCCGATAGTTAGCGAGTTAGTACCTTGAAAAGCTTACAGATGGCGCGAAAAACGTCATTAAAATTGCAGCCATATTTAGCAATTCGAAAAACCAATGATTACAAAATCGAGGGATACCGTATGGTGTTGTAGCTCTGTCCGAAATTCATTACACCACTGGATAGCTAATGGATCAAAGAATTTATTACGCTAAGGACTGTAACACATCGGTCATCTGACGGGGAATCCCCCGTTACGTACGATATATTCACGTACAACAGACGGCTCTGTCCATAACAAACCCACACCCCATTTTTTTATTTCTGGCACGTTCTCTCTCAGATAGCTGATGTTATATGGAGTAACTTATTACTTAGGCTACTTGGAGTAACTTATTAACTTATATAATGTACAGAATTTCCGTAGTTGAAAAGTAAATTCGACACAATATTTAGTACAAAATTTAACAACAATGTAATGGCTTCCTTCGCGTACTAAGATTCATTGTTTCACGCAGATATGCCCGTATAAAACCAAAATCCTGTATTTCAGACCGAATGCTAGATGAAAATATATGACGCAGTGCGGCTTGCATCATCGTAAAGGCAAAATGCATATTACAACACTGCGTCAAGTAGTATAAATTCAAAGTAAATTCTAGCTTTCAGTACCGAAAGACATTAAAGTACATTGTGATACAAATAACATACGCTGAGCTTACTTAAGATTTATTTCGTATATTTAAATATTTTTTTATAAATATTTTAAAGCAAAATCATATAGTAATTGATAACAGATAGAAGAAATCCGTAAAAAATTCTAAAGCATCAGTTTAGAAAAGCTTTGTAAGCTTTCAATAGAAGCACTTGTAAGATTTTTCGTAATTATCATATTAATTAATTAAGAAGTTATCTTAACAAGTTAACGCGCTTTTATCTTGGACTGTATTATCACTTACTATCAATTGAAATGACAGTCAAGCACTAAGCTATCAGCAATAAATAAACGTGAAAATTCAAATCAGCATGTAAAGTGTACTTAAATAAGAAATACAACGTGTGATGCTATAAAACCACGATGCAAGTAAAACAGCTGATGCGAGGTAAGGACGCCATCTTATTGGCCTTGGCTACTTCGCCGAGTACTTGTTTCTTTCCTCCCACTCACACACGGGACATGCGAAAGATGGAAAATGAAAAATTTTGAACCAGTCGTCGTCGTCGTCGTTTCAACCGATAGACGTCCACTGCTGGGCATAGGTCTCACGTAACGACATTCACAATGCCCGATCTTGCGCCGCCTGGCTCCAGCGGCTACCGGTGACCCTCTTTATATCATCGGTCCACCCTGTGGGGGGTTTGCCTAAACTGCGCTGTCCGGTGGGTGCGGGGTCCCCACTCCAGCGCCTTCGGTCCCCAACGTCCATCGGTCCTGCGGACAATGTTCCCTGCCCATTGCCACTTCAGTTTCGCGATTCGTAGGACTATGTCGGTGACTCTGGTTCTACTAGGGATCTCTTCATTTCTGATTCGATCACGTAGAAAAACTCCGAGCATAGCCTTCTCCATCGCACGCTCAGTGACTCTGAGCTTCCGCATGAGGCCCATAGTCAGCGACCACGTCTCAGAACCGTAGGTCATCACTGGCAACACGCACTGTTCGAAGACTTTGGTCTTCAGGCACTGAGGGTTATCGGACGAAAATATCTGGCGTAGTTTCCCTAACGCTGCCCAACCGAGTTGGATTCGGTGGTTGACCTCCTTCTCGAAATTGGACCTACCTAACTGGACTATATGTCTCAGGTATGAGTACTCGTCAACAATTTCGAGAGCTGAGTTCGCAACGATGACTGGGTGAGGCGGTACATGGATATTAGACATAATTTTCGTTTTATCCATGTTCATTTTCAGGCCCACATGTTGAGAAACTCTGCTGAGGTCACCGAGCATTGTATTGAGATCTTCGAGAGTCTTTGAACCAGTGGTATAAGTTTAATTTTAAAATCATTGCATTGGTTTTATGAAACCATGATACAAGTGAAACAACTGATGTAAGCCATCTTGATCTTGATTGCTCTACCAAGTGCCTTTTACTGTAACCTCACTCCGCGGCTAGTTATAATCGGACATGATAGATGGAGAGACATATATGAATCAGTGAAATAAGTTTCATTTTAAAATCATTGCATAGTTTTAAGAAACCACGATGCAATTGAAACAGCTAGTACAAGCCATGTCGCCGTCTATAATTAGACATGCGAAAGGTGGACGGCATGAGCCAACCAATGGAATAAGTTTGGTTTGAATCGTTTTATGAAACCACGTTGAATATGAAACAGCTAATGCAAGCGATATCGTCGCCATATTGACCCTGGCTGCTCTGCTGAGGTTCTTTTACCCCCACTTCCCGGCTAGCTGTAATGAGTAATGATTAGCGCTTGACCATAACTGGTGGTAAATGATGATACAGAGTTAGATGGAAACGCGCTAACCTAGTAAGAGATAACTTACCTTTTATGGTTTCTACACAACATCACAATGGCCGAAGCCCACCAGTCCAGACTCAGACAAATTAGAAAATGAAATTTTCTAAAATCATTCTATTGTATTGCAACTTTGAAAATATTTACATTTTTTTAATAACAGAAATCTTCAATTACTAAAGAAAACTTTCGCTTAAATCTATTCTGTAGTTTCTACATAATTTTGTTACAATTTTACAAGCAATCCCCCAGACATTGTAAACGTTAAGTTTCATGATCTCCACGTCGAGTGTAATCGCTAACAGAGATTCTAATAATGACAGCGGATTTGCGTTCAAATGCAACATTTTGTATTCAACTACATTTAACAACTGGCTATTTGAATTGAATACGAAAATTGAAAAGACTTATTCAATGTTTTGTACTATTTTCATTTGGGGTTTCGCTTCAATTACCGGTTTATAAAAACAATTACGAATTTAATAAACGAGGGCAATAAAAATAAATTATACCAATTTTTTAATTGTCTTGGGGTGACAGAGAGAGAGAGAGAGAGAGAGAGTTAAAGATATTTAAGATAATAAATAACAATTTTAACAAAAAAGAACCGCCTTCCAAACAAAATAATCCAAACAAAATTTAAATGAAAAATATTGGATTAGCTAATTTTTTTACAAATTATTACGGTAATATAATGTAAATACAATTATTATTATATGTCGTTGTTAGCCAAAAATAACAATTATTGTAACTACATTATATTATCGTAATAATTTGATGCAACTGTTAGCTTGTCCAATGTTTTTCATTTAATTTTACTAAGGAGAACTCTAAAAAATAATACGATTTTCTTTTTTTTTTTCCTCGTCGTCTTCGTCGTCGCTTCGACCGATGGACGTCCACTGCTGGACATAGGTCTTACGTAATGACGTCCACAAGGCCCGATCTTGCGCCGCCTGGCTCCAGCGGCTACCGGCGACCCTCTTTATATCATCAGTCCACCTTGTGCGGGGTCTGCCAACACTGCGCCGTCCAATGCGTCGCCACTCCAGCACCTTGGGCCTCCAACTTTTCTTTTTAGAGTATATTAATGTATTTGGAATAGTTTTTTTGAAGGCAGTTCTTGTTTAATTGATAACCTCCTCCATTTTTTGGAGTCGTAAGAAGTATAAATATGAAAACTTGGGTAAAAAGGTTTTGTGTGTATGTGCGTTTGAGAGAAAGAAAGAGTGTAAAAGATATTTAATATAATGATTTATACCTACATATTAATAGTTATTATTGCGATAACCTAAATAAAAAACTTGTGTGTGTGATAGAGAGTGAGAGTATATATATTTGTGCCCACGTATATCAACGTGTGTGTATCCAAATAACCTTATCTAAAGCTAATAACAGTTGGTGTTTCCGTATAATGTAATGAATTAAAAAAACATTGTTGTTTTGTAAAAACAAAATACAATTGAATACCGCTGAAGAGAGCCATGGGCACAGGCATATTGGCCGTGACTGCTCTGCAAAGGGCTTTTCGCTTTATCCCCATTCTAAATGAAGGTCTTTCTTATAGGTGTATTTGTGTTTATTACATACTGTATGTTAGAATACTACTGGTATCGTTTGAAAATCCTCGAGTGTGATTGCGATCTGAACAGTATGCATAAAGCTTAACGATCTCGGTCGTTTTGCATCCGATAAACAGAGTTTATTTTATTTATTTTTACATGCGGATGTCCAATAAATAAACGATTATTTTAAAGCTTAAGTGTGTGCTTGTTTAATTGAACGCCATAATCACAAAAATTGCTGATTTGTATCGTAAAATTCTCTTAGAGTAGATCACCCTTTCACCGAAGAAGGTATATGTTTTACAGCGTAACGTAGAAACGAGAATATTTATTCCTCTCGTGAGTTGCCGTTGCGTGAGCTGCGTAAACGATTAATGTTACACATCAATCATGTATGACGGAGTCTCTCCTCCCAAAACTATCTTCGAGAATGTCGCGATATCACATATCAAACTTTTAAGAATGGCTCACTATTATTTAACTTATTGTCCTCAAATATGTTCATTCTAACCCTTCTCTCGTATCTAGACGAAATTTCGCGGGTCAGTAAACGTAATTCATTCCTAAAAAATGATTTAAACTGTAATAATTATATATTAAACTTTCAATTATATATGTCAGAGTCAAATAGTTTACGGAACGCCGGCGCCATCTATATATCGGCACTAGACAGAGTCAATGTGTCACAAGCCGGCGTGCCCACTCTAGTTCTGGAGTAACGGCCCGCTGGTGCAGTCGCCTGTTAAAACTGTCGCGTTCCTAGCTAATATTGTTAATGTGTTTTGTTTAAATTGATATCGACAGCATTAAGTGACTGAACATAATAATTCAATAAAAACAATGTATGTTTAGTGATAAATAAATAAATATAATTATAGAAATTAAAAGCCTTGGGGTCTAGATATGTTACTACCCTACAGCTTATCGGCATTACTACTCTGGACAACATAAATTTTGTCTCGCCAATATTAAAATTTTCAAAAGAAATATATCTTTATTGCAATCCTTCGAATACTACTTTAATTTGAAAATTTCTTTTATATATATCTATTACAAATTAATGATATTAATCTATATTTCTCATTTATTAAAGAACTAACCCGCTTTTATAATATAATACCACGATTTTGTAATAGTTGGTAAGTTTGCGGTATGTCATACGGAACGCATGTCATACGGAAGATTGAGGTTAGATTCCATTTTTCTTTTGTATTAATGAAATAGAATAAATATTAAAAGACGGATAGTTTTTAAACAATATTGACTCCTTCAAAAAAGGAATGAGTGCCACATATAAGGTAAGACTTAAAATAAATATGTTATAAATAAGTTATTCAAAGGTAACTCTATATGTTCTTTAATAAACTCCTAGAAAACGTTCTAAAGATGTCAATAAATTCAAATCCTTTGTTAAAAGAAAATTCATAAAAAAATCTTACTATAATTTGAAAGAAGACTTAGACGATAAAAAAACGTGGGATTGAATGAATTGCTCTGATTTAAAAATAAAAAACTAATGTAATACTGTAATGATAATGATAATAAAAAACCAAAATACCCTAATGAGTTTGTTTTGGGCTCTTCTCGGGATATCAAGGAACGCTTGTAACTTCAGATTGTAAGTCGTTTAACTTTAATATTATTATCAGTCGCCCATTAGAATTAGTGCCTGAGAAAAAAACCTATATTTGACGTTTCGAAAGTGCTGTAAAGGCCTAATAGAATAAAGATTTTATGAATTTGAAAAATAAATAGTTTTCGAAACGGCAGTTAAATTTTGCAACGTATTTTTCATTGTATTGCGTTTATACGTTTTTATTTATTACAAATTTTGCAAAATATTTTATGGTGGCAGGAGGACTGCAAGATTTTTTTATGTCAACCCTCCGTAATTGGAATACACTTGTATACTTTCTATGTACATTTGAAGTATTGTCATTTGGAAATAATGTTAAGGATATTGTTACGTTTGATTTCAATCCAGCATAATATAAAGACGCTCAATCCTTTTGTAATTATAATGTTATTGTTGAAAATGCTGCTTTTTAAGAATGGATCTACATTAATTAAGTTTACTATGCTTAAAACCATTCTGTAGATTCTGTAAATATGCGACAGGGCTATTTTTATCTCTTATTGTATCTTATAACATGTATAAAAGCTTGTTACTTTTGTGTTATATGTGCGTATTAGAGTATATATTATATTATAAACTAATAGACCACGCCATCTCGTTTCAACTTCAACTGAAGAATGGAGGAGAACAAGAACTGCAAAGTGGTAAGAAGGGAAAGGAACCGAACATGTAGAACCAGATGATTACACGATCGGTCCCTTTGTCGACTTACACGCAGTTTAAAGCATCGTGCATCTCAACATTTATTCCAGCTGATTTTCTCAGACATCCCTGTACTAAAAACTGCTACCTGCAGCGCCGTTCCAACGACTGTACAGTGGTAAAAGAAAAAGACGTCGAAGATAGCTTCATATGAACATATCGACATCATCTTCATACACGAGTTTCTGGGCATCGTTTAACTCACCAAACACCAGAGGATTTCGTCAAACTATTTTATAACTCACAAGCTGCATTTTGCAACTCTGTGGCAAGTGTAACGGTAAGAATAATATACAAGACGTCTTAATATGAACATGATAGACTCCTTCTACCTACAGGGAGTTTTCTGCAAGGTGTTTCCTGCAACACTGAACCGAAAACTATATAGCAGTAAGCAAAAGAACGATGTCTTAATGTGAACACCATTCATTTCTCCTTTTACATACACACAGTTCCACTTATCATTCGCGTTTATCATTCAAGTCCCCATGTGTATCAGTACATCTCCTCAGACTTTTTATATATCACAAGCTGCTTTTTGTGCTTTCATCTCTGTGCCAAGAACTATGTAGTTGTAACAACAAGTGTCTAAGGTGTCTTCATCGTTCGCTTCCTGTTTCTTGCAAACTGTTCAACATTTTGTATATCACAACATTTGTGTCTTCACTTCAATCATTCTGATTCGCTACTTTGTGGATCTTCTCTTCATAAAGTACTCACAACTCATTACCAGAAGGTCTGTAGAAGAATGTGAGTTTGATTTTATGTTCCCGCGCTTTGTTTGTTTGTTATATATTAGTAACACATTTGTTTAAATACTACTAAAGCCAACAGATTTGTATACATACAAAAACGTACCGCGTAAATATTCATTAAGTTTATATCTATATAGACGAGGGTTTTCTAGAAATACTTTCGTTAATAAATTCCATACAAATTACAAGAGTTCGGTAATCATCAACAAATACAGACAGATATATTGCAGTGAGATTATAACCGTACCTCATTAATAATATATGCAGTCAGTACAAACATTGTTGCAAATGAGGGGAGTAAGTAATAATTTTGATCATTATATGAAGATGCAGCAGTATTTAATAACACTTCATTATATTGCAACAAAATATTGCTTCCACGTTTTATATAATTTGTCGACTGATTTATGTATAACTTTGTAAAATATTATAGATAGCGAGTTAGCTGTAATATCATCTTGTTGATCTTGGACTTGTAAATAAACCTCATCGCCGTTACATCGCCTCAAATTTAATCGAAGGCCATTATGGAGGCGAGCATGGTTTGCATAGCGAAGGTAATAGCGAAAAATGTTATTTTTTAATTTTACAAATGCTAAAGTACATCGAGCTACATCTAATGTTTAGATAAAACTATAAATTTTCTTTGAAATGTAAGCTGAAACACGGAAAACTACTTGAGACTTTCGCGCGGGATATTTTCATTAAGTAAATGAAAGTTGTCATAGAAAATTCGCTTTTGTAAAAGGACTTAACTAATTAATTAATGTATTCCAAAATGTCTTACGGCGAAGCCTGTTGCAGTTAAGTGAAAATTGGTAACTTAAAAATAAAAAAGTCTAGAATCGTGACGAGAATATTTAACGTCACTGTGCACCAAGCGTGGGGCGCTTCGTATGACACCTTTAAAGTAACACTGCATTTCGGAATGAAACTAGTGAAAAATTTTGATTATAACCAGTACTGTGATTTCATCTGATGGGAGGCAGTAACATATTTTTTTACCTAAAAATCAGTATAAAGGATGTTTTTGAAGCAATACATTTTTTTAAATATATGTAATGAAACTTTGTTAACTATTTATAGTAACGGAAATTACTTCTGGAAACAAAATAAATACCACGTAATATGTATATATATGTCGGAGGGCAGATGTCTGTGGAACGCTGGCGCCATCTATCGGCGTGGGACAGAGTCAATAGTGGCAGTCCGGCGGGAGTCTCGGCAGTTGTCGAGTTGGCGCTCGACCGGAACGGTCTACTGTTGGTCTGAACTCTCGCGTTCCTAGCTATTGTTAATGAGTTTGTGTAAATTGATATCGGGAACATTGATTTAACATTATAATCCGAGTTAATTAATAAAGTGTTTGATTGCACCAACATTACCCACGAATGCCCACAGTATAAGATATTAAATAATGGATCCCATTAATGACGATGGCAGCAGATAACTCTACGCCCCTATGCTTTACACTTCCTCCTCTTGTACAAAAACATTCAATCTCTTTCCAATGGACGATTCCCTAGTGAAAGAATATTACAAGGCTGGCTTACCATACGTATCACGTATTTTAAACTAATGGACCACGCGGTTTCGTTTCAACTTCACTTTCTGTTTAATTATATGTTTAAATAAACTTGTTCACTTCTGCATTATATAAAAAATGTTTATCCACATTTTTTGATATCATCACTCATCAGTGTAAAAATTAATGAATAAAGGTTTATCAACTGAAGAATAATAGTTAGTAAGACACTGCAAAGTGGTAAGAAGGGAAAGGTGCAAAATATGTCTAAATGAGTACACGATGGTCTCCTTTCTCCAGGTATAGGCAGTTTAAAGCATCGTGCATCTCAATATCTATTCCAATAGATCTTCTCAGACGTCCTTGTACCAAAAACTGCTAACTGCAGCGCCGTGACAACGAGTGTATGACGGTAAATAGAAATAATAGCTTCTGCCTAGAACTGTATAGTAGTAAGTACAAGAAGGTGTTTATTCTCTTCATAAAGTACTTACATCTCCTTACATAAAATGTTGTACTATTTGTGACAAAACTAGTTATATATTTTAATATACTACTAAGCCAAACAGATATTTATACATACACAAATGTACCTCGCGAATATTTATCAAGTTGATATACTTTCGTTAATTAATTCCATACAAATTATCAACGTACGTATCATGTATATATTATAATATTTAAAAAGACTTGTTTAAATGCATTCTATTCTCTTTTTATAGCACAAATACTGCGAATTCCAAACGGTAGATGAATATTCTAAAATGAAAATCGCCGTCTCCGACGAACACTATAGTAATCGCTATTACGTTAAAATCGGGTTTATTAAAGATTCGTTATTTACACACCCTATTATATCCTTGAAGTTTTTTTTATGATCGGGAGATGAATACTTTTGGATTTATTGATTCGATAATAATCTTTATGGTTTTGTTTAACCGATAACAGAAGTAAAAATTTACACGGTCAATAACGCGAACACCTATTACCAAATCTCAAAAGTCAACATTTTAAAGTAAGCGGTTATTACCTAAATAATGATGACCGGATAGGCATACAATTTATGTTGACTGCCGCATTAGTCTAGCGGTTAGCATGTTCGACAACAGACATGAGGTCCTGGGTTAGAGTCCCGGGGCGGGGCAATTCGAAATCGACATATAGTTTTCTATTAAGATTTTTTCAATATTTGACCGAAGTTGGGAAGTTGGCGGTGTAATCCACCCTCGTGTGTCGGAGAGCACGTTACGCCGTCAGTCCTGCGCCTGATCTCTCTCCGATCGTGTCGGATTTCCGTCACATTGGACTATGAGAGTGAAGGAATAGAGAGTGCACTTGTGTGCTATGCCTGTCAATCTGCAGTGGAGCATCGTGTTGGATCTATGCTCTAAAAACCCTCTCACATATAAGTGAGGTGGACTGTGCCCAGCAATGGGACGTTAATGGGCTTCTACTTACCTTACTTACCTTATGTTTACCGTAATATTAAAGTTAGTTAAATCATCGAATTCTATTACAATGTCATTCTACGAATAGAAAGCATTTTCATATTTAACGTGACATAATGTCACAATGAAAGAATACTATAGCAAAACCGGTTTGTGGTTAAATAAATAAATTTTTATTTAGCTAAAACTAACAAAAAAATAATTAAAAAATAGACTATTATTCTCTGCGTTCCCAGAACAATTGCAGTCGAATATTATCGCAAAGTTAGTTTGCGTAAATTTTTTCCATAGCTTATTTCAGTAAAGGAGATTTCCCAATTATCTTATTGATAAAGAAAATTTATAATAAAAATTTAGTAAAAATCTAATGCAAATAAATTTTCCTATTTTTGATAAAAGAAGTTTCTTTTTAGTCTTGGTAGTTTTCAAAATATTCAGTATTTATTTGCTTCAGTAAAATTGTCATTTTCCTATTACGATTTTGTTCGTCGGGGACAGCGTTATAACAAAAGCGTTAAACAGAACGAGAAGTGTTGTAACTTGTTTAAAATCCTTGGCCGTTCACATACTAAAACCAAGCATACGATACCCTTTAGAACTAATGAAATTTATGTGTGTTTATAAAGTATATTTTAGATTTTAGTCTAATAGACCACGCGGTTTCGTTTCAACTTCACTTTCTGTTTAATTATATGTTTAAATAAACTTGTCCATTTCTGTATTATATAAAAATGATTACCCACATTATTTGATTGATGACATTTCATTATTCTTCTTTGGTGTAAAAATTAATGAATAAGAGATTTTCAACTGAAGAATGGTGGAGAGCAAAATACTGCAAAGTGGTAAGTAGGGAAGGGCGCCGAAGATGTCTAACTGAGTACATGATCGGCACCTTTCTCAACTTACACGCAGTTCAAAGCATCGGACATCTCAAGATCTATTCCAGTGGATCTTCTTAGACATCCCTGTACGAAAAACTGTTACCTGCAGCGTCGTGCCATGGACTGTATAGCGGTAAGTAGAAAAATGCGTCGAAGATAGCTTCATATAAACATATTGGCAACATCTTCATACACGACTTTCTATGCATCATTTAACTCACCATACGCCAGTGGATTTCCTCCAACTATTTTGTAACTCACATGCTGCATCTTGCAACTCTGCGCCAAGAACTGTGTAGCGGTATGCAGACGAAGTACACAATATTTTTAGAGCCGCTCACTAATTTGCATGTTAAGTAATACTATTCTTATATTCTTAATTATTATAGTCCATACTTTGAATGACTTAAAACACAATACTATCGTTGATACAAACTAAGAACTGTCACTAGGCGAATATTGCTTCAATCCCCTGTGCTACCCCTCTTGTACCAAACGCCCCACTCAAAATAATAAGTCCACCAATCAACAGTCGTGATAACCACGACTTCTTAAATTTGGGAATTTCTGGACTGCGTTAAACCGGATGTAGTGCATGTGAACGTTTCACAAAAACCATAAATAACAATCATGATCGCTAAAAATATGAACATGATAGACTCCTACCTACACGCAGATTTAATCACCATTCTACTAACAATGAGTACCAGTTTATTACCTCTAACTATTTTCTACATTGCAAAGTGTTTCCAGCAATACCTTACCGAGAACTGTATAACGGCAAGCAAAAGAAGGCGTCAACGATGTCTTCATGTGAACACCATTCATTTCTCTTTTTACATTGACGCTGTTTCACTCATCATTGGTGTTTATCATTAAGTCACCAGTTTATCAGTACATCTCCTCAGATGTTTTTATATATCACAAGCTGCTTTCTGTGCTTTCACCTTTGTGCCAAGAACTATGTAGTCGTAACTACAAGTCTCTAAGATGTCTTCATCGTTCGCTTCTTTGCTGTGTTTCTTGCACACTGTTCAACATTTCGTATATCACAACATTTGTGTCTTCACTTCAATCATTCTGATTCACTACTTTGTGGATCTTCTCTTCATAAAGTACTCATAACTCCTTACCAGAAGGTCTGTAGAAGAATGTGAGTCCGATTTCATTTTCCCGCGCTTTGTAATAGTATTTATAAAATGGGTCTAGCTGCGACAGAATTGAAAAAAAAAACTTTAAATACATGTTATGTATTAGTAACACATTTATTATAATATACTAATAAACCCAATAGATATTTGTACATACACAAACGTACGTCGCGAACATTTATCAAGTTTATATCTTTACAGATGTAGGTTTTCTAGAAATAATTTCGTTAATTAATTCCATACAAATTATCTACGTGCGAATTAATAATTACAAGTGTTCGGAAAGACATATCTTTACTTTTTACGGCACTTTTAAATCCTTAATTAGATTTATCCTCATTTTATTTTCAATATACAACTGATGATGATATTAAAGTGCTACTTAAAAGCAGAATTTACGAGAGTTCCTTGCTCTGAGAAGAACCCACACTAAACTTTCCTCATTTTTACCTTCAAATCACATCAAAATATCTTTATTCAAGTAGGTCTATTACAGAACTTTTGAACCGTCAAATATATATTTAGTTAATGTTGGTACCAACACTGATGTATGGTAGTGCAAGTTGGTTATGGCAGAAGAATCACAAAAGTTAAATAAATACGGTAGAGATGAAAGCGTTCAGAAGTATGAGTGGATTAAAACTGAGTGACAGAGTAAGAAATAGTGTGATAAGAGAACGTTGTGGTATAAAAGAAGACTTAGTGACTAAAATCGAGAAAGGTATGCTTAGATGGTTTGGGCATGTAGAGAGAATGGATGAAAGGAGACTGACAAAAAGGATTTATAAGTCGAAAAGTGAATGCAAAGTTGGAAGGGGAAGACCAAGGCGAACGTTCCTGGACCAAATTCAGGACATTTTAAATAAAGGCCAGGTCAAGAGTACTCTAAACCGAGTAACTTGTATGAAAGGTTTAATGAGAATGAAAAAAGCGTAGGAGATATGCAAGGATCGTGGCATGTGGAAAGACGTGGTCTCTGCCTAATGTACGTCTGATAATGGTATTAAAGAACGATTTAAAAACAAAAGTTACGATCATCATTACAAAATAATATCTTATAATTTTATTTACATAAGAGCAATTCATTCACACCCACCCTATTTTATCGTTGAAGTCAAAGTTATAACGTCTTATTGTTATCAAAAACGTTATTTTAATTTGGTTTTAGCTTTTACAAATGCTAAAGGAGATTGAGCTATAGCTAATGTATAGATTATACTAAATGTTTTCTTTAAAATGTAAGCTGAGATACGGAAAACTACTTGAGACTTTAACGCGGGATATTTTCATCAAATAAATGAGAGTTGCCATAGAAAATTCGCTTTTGTAAAACTAATTAATTAAAATAATCTGAAATATCTTAGGGCGAACCCTGGTTTACCCTACTAGTATGTGCAAATTGGTAAGTTAAATTGTTGCTTTACTCTTACCTCTTACCTTATTCTATATCATCTCTTTTATTAGCTTCTCCTGTATATGTGTATCGGAATCTTTGAACTTTGAACGTCTCGATTTGGTTCAAACTTTGAACACTTGTCAAAGATATATGACAATACAACTAACCAAAAAAAAAAGGAAATAAATAAATTTAAAAAAACTTAGCTTTGAATTGAATTACCGACGAGTATACTAAATCGAGATCCCGTCGTTAACAAATCTGTAAGGATTGTTGTTTTAGAGATGGTGATTATGATGGTTGTTTTATAGGAGACCGAAGTAACAAGCGAAATATAAATTATTGTTTAAAAACAATCTAAAAATTACTTTCAGAGATACTCAGACTAATAAGTAGAAAAAAATGCTTAGCATATATATATTATTTATTATTATTGAAAGGTACCTACTTGTCCCAGTTTACAATTACAATTTACAAGTTAATAAAGTGTAACACAAATAACAAAACAAACACAGAATAAGAACAATACAGAAAAAACTAAACTTATTTTTAGTAAATAAATAAATCTAACGGTTTTATGATAACTTTTTGGAGTTAATCAAACTAGTGTTAAAATTGTGACGAGAATATATAATGTCATTGTTCAACATGCGTGGAGAGCTTTTTATGACATCTTTAAACGAACAGGTTAGTGATTGAGTGTAATTTTCGAAAAAAAAAAAAAAAAGAGTGTAATCTCATCTGATGGTAGGCAGGGACATATTTTTTTACCTAAAAACCAGTATAATCGCTATTTTTTAATGCAATACATTTATTGAGTATATATAATGAAACGTTAAATCTTTGTAGTAACGAAAATTGCTTTGGGAAACGAAAGTACCACTAAAAATGTATACATAATAATACACGATTCATCAAAAATGAATGGTTTTGTTGAATCATGTTAAAAAAATAACTATAGCCGCATTATTTGCAGGTTAAAAAATATTATTCTCAGATTCTTCATTATTATATTACATACTTTGAACGAAATAAAACACAATACAAACTAAGAACTGTCACTAGGCAAATATTGCTTTACTCTCCTGTGTTACCATTCTTATACCAAACGCCCCACTCAAAAATAATAAGTTCACCAATCACAATCGTCGTGAAAATGACGACTAAACAGAAGTGATGATTAAAGTTGAGAATTTCCGGAATAGCGTTAAACCGGATGTAGTGCATGTAAACGTCTCGCCGATATAATTACAAAGACCTCAGAATAATAAACAAATATAGTAATTTAATAGCAATCTACAAATAAAATAATAATGATCGCAAATAATACGGTGTTTCGTTTTCTGCGGTACACGTAAACTGTTTCATAAAGATTTTCGACGTTTCACAAGCGTCCCTTGACGGTTAGGTTTTTAAGAGGAACGATAGACCTCCTTCTTAAAAGTTTAAACTTCAAAAACACTTTAAATTCAAATTCTTATTTATTCGCATAAAGTATATCTATGCAGGTCATATTGAATGTTATGTAGATATGCAAATATTATTATTTTGGACACAATGTAACACATAAATCAGTAAAGTTACCACTATCAACTAAAACTTTTTATTTTTTACTTAACAGGTAAGATGTAATGTTTTTCTTGACTAAGGACTTTTCATAGTTAAATATGTCTATATCATTTAGATTATTGAACAATTCACAAGAACGTATAGTGAGTTTTTAGCATAATTAGTATAACAAAAAGAACACTAAATATTTTTTTGATATGCGTACACAGTTGAGGACATTTGAAAGAGATATTGCTTAGGAGATAAAGTGATCAGTCTTATTATTCAGGATTTTGTACAATAACATTAAATCTCTTTCCAATGGACAATTCTCTAGTGAAAGAATATAACAAGGCTGGTTTATCATTTGTATCACGTTACAATATTTTAAGTGCGTTCTATTTGCTTTTTATAGCATAAATACTGAGCATTACAAACCGTAGATTTATTCTGAAATAGATCTAACAAAAGCGTTAAACAGAAGGAGAAGTGCTTCTACTCACTTTAAATCTTTTGCTGTTCGCATAATAAAACCAAGCATACGGTACCCTTTAGAACTAATGTAATTTATGTGTGTTTATATAGTATATATTAGATTTTAAAATAATAGACCACGGGGTATCGTTTCAACTTCACTCTTTGTTTAATTAAAAAATATCATTATATAAAAAAAGTTCATCCACATTTTTTGATTGATGTCTTATCATCACTGCCAGTTTGGAGTAAAAATTCATGAAGAAGGGGTTATCAACTGAAGAATGGTGGAGAGTAAGAGACTGCAAAGTGGTAAGAAGAGGTGCCAAAGATGTCTAAATGAGTACATGTTGGTCTCCTTTCTCTACTTACACGTAGTTCAAAGCATCGTGCATCTCAACATCTATTCCAGTAGAGCTTCATAGACAACCCTGTACCAAAAATTGTAACATTCAGCGCCGTGTCAAAGACTGTATGGCGGTAAATAGAAAAAGGCGTCGATGATAGCTTCACATGAACATGTCGTAACTGTGCAGCGATAAGCAGATGAAGTATACAAGATATCTTTATATGAAAATGATGGACTCCTACCTACACGCAGTTCCATTCATCAATCAACTCACAATGGGTACCAGTTAATTACCTCAAACCATTTTCTACATCGCAAGGTGTTTCCTGCAACACCATACCGAGAACTGTATAGCGTTAAGCAAAAGAAGACGTGAACAATGTCTTAATGTGAACACCATTCACTTCTTCTTTTTCTTACCCGCAGTTCCACTCATCATATGTCTATGTACTCATTGTGTAAGTAACACATAAACAAACTTAAAAGAATACTATAAATGGGCGACCTTATTGCTTATTAGCGATTTCTACCAGGTAACATTATGGTTAGAGAGATTATGTGAGATAAAAAGTGTAGGTGGTGTCTCCTACTATATAAAGTACTTTAATAAATAATCTATAAATATATACTGGATAAAAAAATAGAAGGAATAGTTTTCGTCAATACTAACAAACATAAGGGTAATTATTTACCTGTTTCATGAACAAATCCAATGATTTATCTTCTCTTATTGTCAGAGGTAACTAGTTCCATGACGTTATGGCCCGAACCGTAAAACAATATATAATTATTATATACTTATTTAATTGGTCCTCGGTTAAATAAGAATAGCTTACATCGGCGTATAAATAGAGACTGCAAACATAATTTTGGTAGGAATAGGAAACAGTTAACGCAAACCATGCAAGGACCACACAAGTTGTCAAAAAACAGGACCTCTCCAAACATGGGGAGGGGGTTCAGAGTATAAGTCGGAACTCATCATCGCCTATCGGGTGTGGTGCCAGTTGACCACTTCAGTGCCTTAATTATAATAATATTAGAAGGTACCTGGGTGCCCATGTTAGGAGATAACTTCAGCGATAAGTGTTCCCACAGTTACGAGCAACAGCGAGTTAGCTGCAATGACATTTTGTTGATTACATAACAACTAACTCGCTTGGACTTTAAAATAAACACCTACAGCGCCTCAATTGTTTTCGACAGCCAAGGCCATTATGGTGACGACCATGGTTTAGACCAGTTGAAAAATAAATGAAAAAAAAATTGTTTTGGCTTACCTATAAATTAATGTTTAGAATAAAAGAACGCGTTGTAGTTTCTTAAGTTAACAGGATTTATTATGATATGACGGCGTACGAGGAACGTTTGTGAAGACATATATTGACGTTTTCGATATTATTTACATATATAACTGATGATTATGTTAAAGATCTACTTAAAACCTGAACTTACGAGAGTTCTCTACTCTGAGAAGAACCCACACCAAACTCTCCTCATTTTTACCATCATCATTAAAAAATTGTTACAAATTATTTTATTTAAATTATTATAATTAACTGCCTCATTGGTCTAGTGGTTAGCATGTTCGACTACAGACATGAGGTCCTGGGTTCGAGTCCCGGGTCGGGCCAATTCAAAAATCAATATTGAGTTTTCTATTAAGATTTTCTCAATATTTGCCCGAAGTTGGGAAGTTGGCGGTGTGATCCACCCCCGTGCCTCGGAGAGCACGTTAAGCCGTCGGTCCTGCGCCTGATCTCTCTCCGGTCGTGTCGGATTCCCGTCACATCGGACTATGAGAGTGAAGGAATAGAGAGTACACTTGTTGTGTACTATGCCTGCCAATCCGCAGTGGAGCAGCGTGGTGGGTCTATGCTCTAAAAACCCTCGCTCCTTGGAGTGAGGAGGTCTGTGCCCAGCAGTGGGACGTTAATGGGCTGCTACTTACTTACTTTTACTTTAAGAGCAATTCTTTTACTCCCACGCTATTTTATCGTCGTGATTTTGACATCATTATATCATCTTGTTGTTATCAATAATGTTGTTTTAATTCTTTTTGATTTTACAAATACTAAGAACATTGAGCTACAGCTAATGTGTATATAAAAACTACTTGAGACTTTCGCGCGGGATATTTTCATTAAGTAAATGAAAGTTGCCATAGAAAATTCGCTTTTGTAAAGGGACTTAACTAATTAATTAAAATAATCTGAAATGTCTTACGGCGAACCCTGTTTTACCCCACTATTCCGTTAAATGCAAATTGGTAAGTTGAATTTCGCAAATTTTGCTTGACTCTTACCTTATTCTACATCACTATTTATTTTTATATATATTTTTATAACACGCTTTGTAAGCTTCACCTGTATGTGTATATCGGAATCTTTTAACGTGACTTTTCTCCACTTTAAACGACTAGATTTGGTTTAAACTTCGCACACAATCAACCAAATAAATAAATTTAATGAAATCTTAGTTTAAAAATTAAATTACTCACGAAAATACTAAATCGAGATCCCGTCGTTAACAAATATGTAGAGATTGTTCCTTTATAGGTGTTTTATAGGATATCGAGCTAAAAAACGAAAACAAATTATTGTTTAACACTTTTAGAGATAAGACTAAAAAGTAAAATATGATGCTTAGCCTAATTGAGTAAGTGACGAGAATATTTCTAAATCGAGATGCAATCGTAAACATATGTGTAAATATGGTTGTTTTATAGTAGTTTTAAAGACGGTGTTTGTTGTTTTATAGGATATTGAACTAAAGAGTAGAAAATGATTCTTAGCTTAAGTGATAAAATATTGATGAATATATTTAATTTCAATGTTCTACAAGCGTGGAGCGTTTTGTATGACATCTTTAAACTAACACTTCATTTCGGAATAAAACTAGTGAAAATTTTTGATTATAACCAGTAAAGCTATAATGCTGACAGGTTAGCGATTGACTGTGATTTCATCTGATGGTAGGCAGTGACATATTTTTTTACCTGAAAATCATTATAAAGGATATTTTTTAATACAATGCAATTACTGAATGTATGTAATGTAACTTTGTTAACTCTATATAGTTACGAAAATTGCTAAAATTTTTATATGTATGTCGAAGTGCAATAGTCTGTGGAACGCTGGCGCCATTGGTCTATCGGCACGAGGCAGAGTCAATAGTGACAGTCCGGCGCGCGTGTCCCCAGTTCTCGGGTGACGGTCCGCCAGAGCGGTCGACTATTGAAACTGTCGCGTTCCTAGCTATTATTATTAATGAGTTTGTGTAAATTGATATCGGGAACATTAAGTAATTGAACATTATAGTTTAAGTTAATTAGTAAAGTGTTTGATTGCACCAACATTACCCAACAAACGCTCACAGAATGGAAATTGATTTATGGATGCCACTAGTGACGATGTCGCCGCGAACCCTACGCCCCTTTGCTTCATGCTCCTTCTTTTTATTATTCTCCGACATGTATATATAATATTTCATTGGTTTTTGATGAATCGTGTTAGAAAATTAACTCTTACCGCACCTATCTATAGTGTAAGATGTAAGAACTGTTAAAGTATATAACGCAGGGGTCGTTGCTTGGTGTTATATATTATTGAAAGTTAACATTTGAATATTTTTTTACAACACCACTCATTTCAATAATATAAAGCGATGGTAATATTAGGAGTTTTTAACTTTAAAATAGAAGCTTGCAAGATTGCATTTAACTCCTTTGGCAGATTTTGCGGATGTGTAAAGTCACGGTGGAGGTGATCCGACCTCACCTGGAAAATCGGCTCACAAGGCGGCACGGATCTCTTTCCTACCGTGTGGAGCAGGTGCTTGCCCTTGCCATGGTTGCTTCGGCAAGTGCTTGCACCAGGTCGTTGGCTGTGAGGAAACGCCCGCCTGTCATGAGTGTGGTGCTCCTGTAAATACGGTGCACCATACCCTGGCGGAGTGTCCAGTGTGGGCACCCCAGCGTCATATCTTGTTGTCGCTGGTTAGAGGAGAGTGAAGTTGAGTGGAGGGCGGTTGGCTAATTTTGCGAGACCGTCATCTCGCTGAAGGAGGCAAATGAGAGGATAAGGGAGCAAGAGGCTGGAGCTTCATCGTCGGAGGAGGTTTGGTGGCAGAAGTCGCACTAATGCACTTCATGCCTCACTCTATAGAGTGGTAGGTCCTAACAGTCAGTGTCATCCAGGTCGCTAGAGTGGAATGAAACTAGGGAACCTCTAGTGATCTCACTTAGGGATGGGGAGGGATCCGCTGGGTTTGAGTGGCTATTCTGTTATCAGTGAGTCCCACACTCCCGATGGAATTAATCTTTCTTTAAAAAGAAAAAAAATTGTCCAGATGCACTTTTTCTTAATAAGGAATACTTTGAGTATTTTTGCGACGTTACCTCAAACTATAACAGCATATCAAATGTTGAGACAACGTAGGCGTGATATGGCGAAAAGCCGGTACTTTGTCCAACATTGTTACTAAATCAATTCCCAGAAAACGTTTAAAACTATTATATATCATTTTCCTATTTCTTAATATGATGTATTTGGTTTTCTTTTAATTTCCCTTTTTTTACACACATGGTACAGTAATCGTGACATCATCAGTGAACATTAGTGTAATCGGGATGGTCATTAATATAAATTAAAAGTAATAACGGCCCAAAGATACTACCTTGCGATACACCAAATGAGTTGTTACCAGCTTTGAATTTTTAATAACAGTATACGCGCATATTATTACTTTTTATTTCTTATTAACAATACACCATGTGACACTAATGAAGACTGGCTCGAAGTTGTTAGTAGAATTATAATTACATAGAAATCCGTGTACAAAATGTGGTAGCGATTCAATTCATTTCACTTAAATCTCATCACAAATAAATAAAATTGAACTGTCTGTTTTTAATTTTCAATTAACAGCTTTTCACTAAATGCACATGGAAGAATATACGGTACTTTCATTAAAAAATCATTTGTTATAATTATTATGTGTCTGTATAGGAAGGATCGTGGCAAGTGGAAGGATGTTGTCTCTGCCTACCCCTATGGGAATAAGGCGTGATGCTATGTATGTGTATGTATGTATGTATATTTGCTCCAACTAATCTTTGAAACAGCTGGAAGGATTTTTATGGGATTTCTACTGCCATATATCTGATATTACAAGGAGTAACTTAGGCTACATTATTTCAGAAGGAAAATTGCGAAATCAAAACTAAAGCCAATGAAATAATATCGAGCGTATCGTCTAAACTATATCCCTGATTGATTTAAAACATTGTATACGTTTTTGTTTTACGACGTAGTCTCTCACTAAGAACGAGCTTACATACGGGAGAGAGAATTAAAATTCTTTAAACCCATAGACTTTAAAATATGGCCGATATGCTACAAAACGGACACATTAGAAGGAAAAGTTGATTTTTAAGTAATAACATTGTAAGTCAATCAATCCTAGATATACCACTCATTGTGTAAAGAACTTGATGTTTATTGACTGCTTTAGAAAGAAAAAATTTTAGAAGAACGGGAAATTATGACCAATTACTTATTAAACCCTAATGAGGAGAAAGCTTTAAGTTTCTTGCAGGTTTCTTCTTAGCAAATCAACTTTCCAAACCTGTGTTAAATTTGTTACCAACAGACAGGCTGTCGACGATTTAAAAATGCTCTATGAGCCTATTTTTAACCGCCTTCAAAAAAAGGAGGAGGTTATCAATTCGTCTGTTTTTTTTTAACGTTTGTTACCTCATATCTCCCGACTGGGTGGACCGATCCTGATGATTTTTTTAAAAATGAAAGATGGTGCTCGTCATAGGGTCCCATTTTTTTTAAATGCTGTTATGATGATGGCATCCATGAGAAAACCGGATAAGTGTTAAATTTCATTAAGCATGTGCGCGACAAATGGACTAATAAATCAAGGTCACGCCAACCGATTTCGTGATTCTTTTTTATTGGAAAGGATATACTTCAAGAGTTGTTTTGTGATAGTTTGGTTAGGTTCTGATGATGGTATCCATGACAAAGTGACGGAACTATTCAATTCTCAGGAGCAAATGAACGATACTCGACAGAATCTTCTATTTATATGGTCAAGTTCTAATCGTAGTTAAATATGAAGATCAATGGATCTCCTCAACGGTTTACAGTAAGGGTGCGGTTTAAGGCAGAAAATATAAGTGTCTGTAATCAAATAGCAAGGAGCTTACGTTTGTTGCTGCATTGCAACACGTTTTTAGGTGTACACATAATAATAATAATAACCTTTTATTTTTAACATCACACTTACATAAAATAAGTAAAGTAGCCGTAATGTGATGCCGAAAAAGGGAACACCACTCAGCGATTGTTGGGATTTCGTCCCAACGCTGGTTTTCAGCGGAGACCCGGACGGACACAAACAAACAAAAACACAAAGAAACCAAACGAAATTAAAAATAAAGTATGTACATAAATACTAAATAAATAGATAATACATAATTAATACATAATAAATAATTAATTCTTAATTAAATAAATTTGTTAGTTTACTTCAGATTCACTAAAAATGAAAAAATCAATAAAAATTTTAACAAAAAAAGAACCGCCTTCAAAACAAACTGACAAATATATTAATATGCTCTAAAAAGTAAGAAATAATTGCGTATTCTTTTATAGTGTTCTTCATATTCTTATATTTGGAGTCGGTTAAAACTTTTATTTATAATAAAGTATATTTTGATATTGAATGAGCGTAACAGTTCGACTAAGATTTCGCTTATAGAGCCTTTTACCTGCCACTGCCATGTGATTTCGTTGCCCGATAACTCACAGATAAAACGTTATGTATTCAAGCATATATACAGAATGCAAGTCGAATGAACGAGATGATATCGCTACACAATTTATTCACAACCTGAAGCTGTATGGAAGACATTTTTCTATAGCACGAAAACATTTTTGGTTTACATTATTGGTATTTTTTTATTGCTGAAAAGTAAGCACTTTACTGTTATGATACAATCTGCGATGGAAGCCTGGTAAAAAGTAATTTACCCTTTAAACTATCATCAAATCGACCAAACAGATGTTGAATGCCATTCACAGATATTTATACACATGATCGGATCGGAATGAAATTATTTTTTGCCTGTAGGGTGTTGCCGTATAGGGTGGTACCTAGACTCGACTGAAACCTTCAACCAGTCCAGACTCAAACAAATTTCTGAATCCCCGCAACCGGAAATGGATGTCAGGACTTCTGCTAGCGAAATAAATACTCAGAATATTGTGCCAGCGAGTACATACACACGTGTATAAGATTTGATTGTGTGAACTTCTTGATAAAATTCCACATATCTAAACTTTGTAATGGCTTCTAAAATACAATCTCTCTAGTGTTTTTTTTTTCGCTATATATAAATGAAGAGTGTACTTGAAAAATATTAATATCAATTTAAAATGTTAGATCGGAAACAAAATCGAGTTTGCCCCGTTAGAATTTATATCCTAAATAACTCATAACTCCTTAAATCGAGTTATTTTATACAGGATGATAATTGTCGAAGTTTAAACTCTATTAATATATTAAGATTTTACGAAGGCCCTTGAATACTTTAAGGTCGTGTTTGTCATTGAATATATTGAAATTGATTTATAAATATTAAGTATATTATTAGTTTTATAAGACCAGAAGTGTCTAGTTACAAAAATGTGTGAATTTTAATAAGATATATGTCGGCGAAGTCTTGCAGACGATAAAATGCCCCATTACTTTTATTCACATAAATTTACTAGCACTAATACTAACAATGTCCCGCGGTTTTACCCGCATAGATACCGATCTCGTGGCATGTGGAAAGTCTACTAAGTCGGATTATAGATTTATTTTCGTTAACATAAAAGTTTTTATCACCTCTTTTAAAATCACAACCACCACGCTTCTATGCCAAGCCTTTGGCACCGTGCCCTCGTGGATGACGGAATTGAACAATCGCTGAAGGACTTTAAGTATCAGTTTGCCACCCGCTTTCAGGAGTTCTGCTGTGATTCCGTCATCACCTGGTACTTTGTTATTCTTCAATTATTTATGAGCCATACTAATCTCGTATAGGCTGACGTCCGGGATATCTTCGGTATGGTGTCGGGTAAACTAACCCGATAGCGGCTCTGGGATCTTTGGGCAATCTGTCAATAGGCTTTTGAGTTGTCATGTCTAGACGTAATGAGGTTGCCGTTATCAGTCTTCAGCCTCGTCAGCTGGCTGCGATCAAAAGACAGACCTCATGCGAATACTTTTGAGCCCCTGTTCTGCTCGATGGTGTCTTTTATGTGTTCTGTGTTAAAGTGTCGCATATCACGGATTTGTGATTTTTTCGAAGGTGCTAGAGTGGCGGCCTCGCACCGGAAAACGTAGCGTTGGCAGACCCCTCACCAGGTAGACCGATGATATCAGGCGGGTCGCAAGCAGCCGCTGGATACAAGCGGGGCAAGATCGGGTCCATTGGAATTCATTAAGAGAGACCGTTGTCCAACAGTGGACGTCCATCGGTTGAGACGACGACGACGACGAAAAGTTTTTAATTACTTCCTTTCAGCTTATTAAAAACACACATTCTAATCAATATACACATTTTACTTTACAAGGAATAAGCAAATTTAAAAATACTTTACAGGTATTGAAAAAAAATTCAAAGTGGTGTAATGTAAGAATTTCAAAACTAAGTAGTAATTCAATAATTGTTTTCTTAAGAGTTAAAATAAATATAAATATTTGTAACAACGGTCAGATAATAGAAAATCTATTAAGTACCAGTGCGGTAGTAGTGTGAATTTTTGTGTGAAAGCGAACTTGCTTCCTACTAATATATTGAATAAATCGAATTCCAAGGGTACGCGAGGAGAAAATGCTTGCCTTATTATCATACGTGAACGTCCTTTAATAGAAAATCTACAAAGGCGAAAGAAAGGAATACTTGCCTTTTAGACGGGATGGAGAGATTTCTGTAATGCGTAAATGTGTTGTTGTATTATGGTGATGGACGAGAAATCATTATCCCTAAAAGATACAACGATTTTATACATTAAAAAAGCACGTTGTAATATTCTAATATGAAAAAAGTGTGCGTCTTGGGACGCCAGAGGGAGGTGGTACCTTAAACGAGTCTATTAAATTTGTATAACTCGAAAATCTAAAGTTATTCCTTAAATTTTATGTATACTGATATGACAATATAAGGAAAAGTTAAACAAAATCTTTCATTGATTAGGTTTTAGGTCACCTGCTCACTGTCAATGGTATATGTGTATCGCACACTAAACACTGAGTACATAGAATGGAAAGGGTCTGATCGAAATACGGCTAGCGCTGTTAGCGCTGGGTTAGAGTGAGAGAGGAGGAGTATGGCTACTGATTTCGTATGCATGAGAGAAAGGAAAGCTAAACAGACTGGGGCCGCAACGCGTTACGTAACGAAACGATTTACCCTCCCATTGGAAGTTATCAGTAGTCTAAATTTTTTATTATAATTTGTATTCAGCCTCCAATTACGACTTTATTAGCCAACGCCATTAATAACTAAATTACTACAGTTGAACTTATATGATACATGAAGTTAACAGTCCTTAAGCTAAGTTATTGATCTCACACGCTTGGTTTCCACTGACGAGGAAATTTGGAGAGATCTACAATTAAAATAAACGCAGAAATATGTGATCTCGAAAATGGGAACACTGCTCAGCATCTGTTAGAATTTTAAACCAAAGGTGTTTTTCGGCTACACGAACAAACACACACACACACACCTATATATATATATATATATATATATATATATATATATATATATAATTACGATATAAAACGTCAGTAAATCTGATTGATTGAATTCATTCTTGAATCCACCTGAAAACATACAACAAATTTCATAATCGGTCCAGCCTTTTGGGACGAATTTAGACAGATATAGCGGAATATATATATCCTAGATCCTTGCATATGAAATTAGCGTGTTGTACGAGAGGAATATAAAGTCAATTTTATTTGGCAAATTTATTTAATTAATCAAAGTATTATGGCGGACTCGTCCATACAAAAAAATTGTATATATATGGATGTCTTTTACCTTTATATATACGTGAAAAGATTATAAATATATATTATTAATTAAACATAAAATAAAATCATTGAAATTAAAAAATTAACCAATTATAACAATATATTGTTCAAGTCGGGTTGATGTGAAGACAGGGCGTGTTCGTGTATTGACCGCGCGCCGAACGTCACGACAGCTTCCACGCATATATATAGGGTGGTGAGCGGCGCGACGCGGCACGGAGATGTCGCGAATGTATGACTGCATGTATTGTGGTGTGAGATGATGCGCCTAGCAAATAGAAGAACCGAATTTAGATATTATAACACATATTAGTTGAGTTTATCATGACTACTTTGAACGAGCGTGCTTCGGCATGCCTACAGTTGGTGTTGCGATTTTACCATTCACTGAGGTTGGAGTTGGACTCCAGCTATTATGTTGTGTTGAATGATACTCAATGGGGGTAACTTTAAGAAGTAGTGTAAGACATCGTATTTAATATTACTTTGGTGTGTAATGGGGTCGTCTTGGTTAGTTGTTAGGACTGGGTTTCAGGCCTGTAGCCATTGTGCTACAGTGAGCCTCGCTCAGCTTTGATGGCAGACAACCAAAGTTACTGTAGTTGTTTTGGATGATACGATTTGTGTTACAGGCTTGTAATAACCTCCGTTAGAGCAACGAGCCGCGCTGGACTTCTTCGCTTAGGCCAGTAGAGTAGTGCTAGTACGTTGTGGTTTCTGAAATGTTATTAATCGATGATCCGGCGCTATAAGCGTCGTCATCGCTTATCGTTAATGCTAGAGCCAGGACCGCATGTTGCTAGGCGTTGCGTTAGCTTCTGCGTAGCAGTGATGGACAAATGAACACTGATCTTGTGGGCTTGCTCATATGTGAAGTGTTTGCCTGTTAGGGAAAATCTTTTAACTTACTATTAAATGTAATAAAAATGACATTATAGCACATCATAGACATAGGGTCGCTGGTCGGGCCTTTGTTAACGAGGTTGCGATCTAACTATAGACAGTGTGGCCTGCAAATCCCTTTGCTTTCAGTGGCTTGCCACGAATATATAATGAACCAATGCTTTTGTTGGATTGAGAGCTCAGCGACTGGGCACTGTGTGGGTGTGAGGCCTCGCATATGCGGATCAACAACATATTATATTATGATACAACATTCTCACCGAGCTGGTGTATACATCGATCTAGTCTAAAACTTAAAACATGTGTAATATATTCGGTGTGGTACGCCTGCCAGATACTCCTGATCTGTGCAATTCATCTGACAAAATAAATTGGTGATTTATATATTCCATTATAACTTAATCGCGCTTAACGCATTACTAACATGACTATTGCCTCATCACATCTTCGGCTGACAAAATATATAAATTTTGATCCTCGTTTGAATATACTCGTACCTTAGAGACTTGTCTCTATATATTGACAAAATATATCCCGGCTTTAAACCCGATGAAACAACCATTGAAAGATCATATGCCGCATGTGAACAGGAATCCCTTATCCAGGAAGGGGGGCTCATTGGACGGGTCGCAGCTCATTATCCCTGGCGGGTGTGGAGCCAGTTTGGATCACTTGGGTACCTTATTCATATAATAGTATTAGAAGGTACCTGGGTGCCCATGGTAGGGATTCCTCTAGTGTCAAGTGGTTACTCCAAGTACTGCTTATTTTTATATGCAATACTAAAATAGTCTGTCGATAGACCTTACTTGATGGCGATTATTTTTCTTCATAATACTATCTCAGAGTCATCCGTGCGATGACTTTGTTTTAGTTATTAAAACAAAAACTACTGATCCTATGGATGTTATTTAACAAATAATTAATTTTCCCTGAAATTTCTAATGCCTCATGGATATAATAATATATTATTAAGATTGTTGAGTCTCACTAATTTTCACTTCTGATACTTTATTTTGGATTTGATCTGATTTGGATTACGATGAACACAACTTTAATGGGTTCTAACCAGCTGGACGATCACACATGGCCAAATATATTTATTTTATTATACTCCAGCGATACTATTAAACTATGCCAGATTCGAGACGATTATATATATATATATATATATATATATATATATATATATATATATATATTTAAGTATGTATATATTTAAGTGAAGAACAGTTACAGTATGCACCGTTGTTGTCTATGCACTTATGCCATTTCATACTGGGGAGAGGGAGACTGAGGAGTGCGGTGGCTTCCAATTGTAGCGCAGCGTGTAGTCTTGTGTTGTCGTGAAGCAGCAGTGGCCTAGAGGGTTTAACCAATGTTGAAAATCTGTTTAGCAGCTAGTTCTCACTTCATAGTTTGCGATTGCTGACAATAGATATCTGCTGCAATCGTTTGGCCAGATTTTAGAAAGCTGTAGTGAACGACACCGGCGCTAGTTCACCAAACACTCACAAGTAACTTTTTCTGAGCCAATTTTCGTTTAGGGCAGGATTTGGCTGGGTCTCTAGGGTTCAGGCATTGTGACTAAATAGCGCTTCCGATTATCATACAGTATTCACTTTATCACAAGTAATTATTCGACTTATAATCCCTTTATTATTTCGTCGGTTGAACAAAGTAACGCAGCAGTCGACTCGTGTTTGAAAGTTCGATTAAGTCAATTCTTGAGCTACTCATCGTTCAAGATTTGCTTGATATGGATGAACACAGTTTTGTTACTTACCCCGAAGCCCTGCAATTATCTCTGAAGTGCTTTGTAATGGATCTGCTTCCATAATAATTTCGTTAATTCTTTTTTTCACTTTGGTCTCCGGTTGTCCACGGGGTTGGTTATAAAGGTCGAAATTTCCAGAACGAAAACGTAGAAACCAAAAACTCTCTTTTTCTATACCAGCGCCGTATACGTCATTAATCCTTAGAGCTGTTTCTGCAGCACTGGTGCCATGGTAAAATTCGTTCTCGTAAATACACCGATAATTCATGTTTTCCATTGTGCTGTAATAAGCGACGCTAAAGAAAAAATAATGAGGGAAAAACAAATGAATATCACTTTAAATTTCTTAACCAAAGAGTAGATATTTCAGTTCAAAGTGGTCAGTACGACAAAATGTAAATTTTATAGGCAAGGGCCCAATATTTATATATATATTTTGGAGAATAAGAGAGGGAAGAAGAAGCATAGCATAGGGCTCCCTCGGCGACGTCATCATTAGTGGGTTCTATAATTCAATCTTCCAACCCAATTCAATCACTTAATGTTCCCGAACCGTCACATTTCGTCAATAGCATGTGCGTCAGCAACAAATCTATCAGCGGTTCGGAGAGTTGATTCGATTGAGAGAAAACCGGCAAGATATTCAGCAGTTACTCTTTTGAGTATAGTTTTGTCGGTATGTACGTAAGCAAACCCAAAACTGATTCAGGTATATTATTAAAAATGCATATGCTTAGCCCGACAAATGTCTTCTGAACTTTCTTCAACCAAAAATATACCATTACAATTTTGTTTTTCTTGTACTGAAACTGTTTATTTCGCTTGTTTTTTTTTATCTGAAATCAGAAGTTCGGAAACCATTCGGGCAACACCACGGGAGACAGCAAATAACTTTAATAAAAGTAGAAATAAAGTCTCTAATTAAATACCTGGTTACAAAAGGAATTAAAGTGCATTAGACTTGACGTTAATTGGTTTTACATTGAAAATAATAACATTTCAGCGGTCGGAGGAAGGGTTTCTTATTTGAAAGACCCCAAGTCATTATTGGATTATGAACTGTTTGAAAATGTTTATAAAGACCCGTCACAGCCTTACGAATACAACCTTTGTTGGTATCTGGTAGTCTTTGTTTTTAAAACCGAAAGCAGGTTATTCTAAGTGTCTACAACTATAATTATAGTAAATAAATGTATTCATGATCAATATACCAATCATAGCTGATACAATCTGGGATATGAAGACAGGTACACAAATTCTTTAAGATCTATTCTCAGACCTACCAAAATATATTTTGTTGTCTTTTAGGTTTTCCTTTTCTGTTATTTGCTTTTTAATGAATCTGAAGTATTACTAATTTTGCTTGTCTAAATATGTGTAGACCTAGTAAATGTATGGCAACACCAAAATAAAAATATTTTTCAAGTTGGCTTAAAAGACAAAAATCAGTCCGTCTATCCGTTAGTAACAAATGTATCACAGTTTCAGAAAGTTGTTTCCAATGAAGGAACCAACAAAAAACTCAGTGGTTACTCTTTTTTATATAGTTTGTAGTTCAAAATATATAATCTATTGCTTCCTCATTCAACTGGAATCAAGTACAAACATTTCTATCGCTTAAATAATCTTCAATATTATAATATGCCTTTTGTAAATGAATGAATGAAGGGAATATGGTAAATGGTGCACTGCACGCCTTTCTGAATAGTCCAGACGGTGTCTCAAAGGGTATGGTAGTGAAAGTTGGGTATGGCAGAAGAATCACAAAAGTAAAATAAATGGTTGAAATTGAGTGACAAAGTAAGAAATAGTCTGATAAGAGAACGATGTGGTATAAAAGAAGATGTAGTGACTAAAATTGAGAACGGTATGCTTAGATGGTTTGGGCATGTAGAGAGAATGAATGAAAGGAGACTGACAAAAAGGATTTAAGACTCAAGAGTGAATGCAAAAGTTGAAACATTGAAGTATTTTATATAGATATTATAGACATAAAAACGAATACATACAGAAAATTAAATAAATTCTGCCTGACTATGATCAGCTAATATTGTAACAGAGGGCAATATTGGATTACCTTGTCGCGATACTACCTAAAACGTGCATTTAAAATAAAATGCTTAACTTATTATAATTATTATCTTTTCATTTATTTTAATCACATTTAATGACGATTTGTATACATTTATTATTATTGTTATATTTACTATGTTTATATAAATATATAATGTATATGTCTGTAGTATATTATTTGTTCTCACCTCACCTTAACACTTAAATAAGTCTCGGTCCTTAAGTTTGTCTGGAAGAAATAACTTCAAAGGAATAAAACCGCCTTTTGTTATTAATTTACACAGTTTAAGTCTCCTTTTTTATTTTTATTTCTTTTTTAATTGAATAAATACTGTCTCCGATTAAATAAATTACCATGGGGAACAATGTGAATATAATTTTGTAAGTGGATTTGAATCATGTACAATATTGATTTTATATGATGAATATTTTGCTTGTTTATAAAAGAAATATACAAAGTACGAATTGAAATCGACGTGGTAGTCGTGTTGGAATATTTTACCTACCATCTATGACGTAGTGGTAAAGAATTTCGATTTTTAACGGGCACAAATACGTAGGTTCCAACAAAAGGGGCATATTTGCGTCACTGCTCCCGAATCCCCTATTCGCCCCGCAGGCTTCCCGCTTTATGTATTCTCCGTGCCAAGGGACTCTGGCAATATTTAACTGAACTTTATGTATCACGTTGAAAAACTCAAATTGATTGTCTGTCCTGTAAATTCTCGCTGGAAAATGCTTTTCAGCGCAAGCTTCGACCCATGCCCACTAAAGCTCAGCAGATTTCTCTTCTTCCGCGAATAACGCATCAGGGGTTCAAGTATTGCATTCGTTCCTGGTATCCCGGATAAATCCGACTGAGGTTTCACGGAAAATGCGCGCAAACATGTCGCTGCCTTGTACCCCACCTCCTTCAGCGATGGAAGAGAGCATCCCCTACAATCTCCCTCTCCCATTTGTGTGCCTTCTTCAGTGCATTGAAACAAATACTATTGTACTAAAATATATCTTACATTTTCTAATTTTGAAGACAGAAAGAAAGTGTTTTCCCTTTTTGATTTTATATACATAGCTTATCCTACCTTCTTCTTACTCCTACTCGCCTACCAGGTAAAATCAAATCAAATCTAAAACATCAATCCTTACATCTGTTATTTATTTCTAAGTTAATTTCTGTAGGCAGTTAACTAGACCTCTTTTTAATATACATTTTCTTAATTAAGAAGATTTTATTTTAGGGAAGACCAATCAGAACTGGTACTATTATTTAAATAATTCATCATCCTAATTTATGTAATTCAAATATTGATTTTAATATTAATTTAATCATCTTTATACACTATTATAAAGATGACAGATATTATATCAATTAACACAAGATATCTTTTATACTGCTAAATAAGATAGCTTAATGTCTATCATCTCTTAGTCGGTTTCATCCAGGTTATGAGACAAGAATGTATTAGTTTATCCCCTAACACTCCACATGCGGATGAAGAGGATTCCTATGGGGTTTTAATGGTTATGGTAAAGTCTCCTCTATCGCAAAGTCACAGTAGAAATATTTTTAAACGAGAACTCAAGAACAGAGTCTATAAACATTAACGTAAACTAAGCATATTCATTAGACTGTATATTTAGATAATATTAGTAAGTTAGGTCAAAATATTATTACTAATTAGTCTATAAGGCTAGATCGTAACCATATATTATAAAGCCAATTGATATGTATGATTTCTAATATAAACTTAGTTACATAAACTTAAATAGCGTTGTACTAAAAGTCCCACTTCTAAGAATACGCAAAAGAAGTTACACTTTGTATTAGAATAGATAGAAATATATAGAGAAGATTTGATTCTTACATAAAGGTAAAAAAGGTAAGTAGCAGACCATTAACGTCCCACTGCTGGGCACAGGCCTCCTCACTCATAAGAAAGAGGGTTTTTAGAAGATAGACCCACCACGCTGCTCCTGTGCGGATTGGCAGGCATAGTGCACAAGTGCACTCTCTATTCATTCATTCTCACAGTCTGATGTGACGGGAATCCGACACGACTGGAGAAAGGTCAGGTCAACTTCTCAACTTCGGGCAAATTTTGAGAAATTCTTAATAGAAAACACAATATTCTAGACCAATGAGGCAGGCTTCTTACATATCATTTTATATTTCTCTTCCTTTGACTATATATGGAGCTCAACGATTTTTAAGATTTCGTATATTCTATTCACGACCTATTTTATATTTCACACTACTGGGTACCTGATGCGCTTAAAGGCTTGCCGGTTATGAGAATTGAGAGTTCTCTTCAAATACAACCACGTATTCACATTGCTTTCAGGTTATAAATAGATCTGTGATTTATTCGTTTTAAAATATACTCAGATATGGATTTACTGCGTCGAGCTTATTTAGTTTATTTTATAATCGTCGGACTTTGTTCTGTATATCTATGAATAATAATTTTCAATTGTTGTAATCAATATATATATATATGTCGGAATGCAAGAGTCTGTGGATCGCTAGTCCGTGTATAATAGTCTGTGAAACGCTGGCACCATCTGTGTATCGGCGTGGGGACAGAGTCAATAAGTGGCAGTCCGGCCCGTATCTCCGCAGTTCTCGAGTGGCGGTCGGCCGGAGTGGTCGACTATTGAAACTGTCGCGTTCCTAGCTATTAGCGTTAATGAGTTTGTGTAAATTGATGTCGGGAACATTAAGTGATTGAATATCATAATCAGAGTTAATTAATAAAGTGTTTGATTGCACCAACATTACCCACGAACGCCCACAGAATAAGAAATTAAATAATGGATCCAATTAACGACGATGTCGGCGGAGAACTCTACGCTCCTGTGCTTTATGCTTCTCCGTTCTCTCTTATTCTCCGACATATATATATATATATATATTTCTATATCTCTTATATATATATATATATATATATATAAGAGATATCCAGGTACTTGACGGCCTTGCTGGCACAGTCATGCAAGTACTCGCCATGCTAGCAGAGGCCCCGGGTTCAATCCCTGGTAAGGAGAAAATCGTATTTTCTAATTGGTCTCAGTCTGGTCTGGTAAGAGGCTTTGGCCGTGGCTAAATACCACCCTGCCAGCAAAGATGTATCGCCAAAAACAAAGAGATTTGTGTTCCGGTACAATGCTGTGTAGAAACCATAAGGTATAACGCCTCTTATCCAGATTAGCGCTCTTCCATCTTAGACTGTATCATCACTTACCATCAGGTGAGATCAGATTTCAAATGCAGAGTGAATAGGCATCTCCTTGGCAAACGCGGTCCACACTAGGCTGCATCAATACTTAACATCAGGTTTGATTGCAGCCGAGCGCAGGCCTGTTACGAATTAAAAAAAAAGATCACAGTCAAGCGCTCAACTGTCAGCAATAAAAAAATATATATATATTGACTCATCACGATATCTCTGGAACCATAAGGCGTAGAGACTTGAAATTTGGGAGGAATATTCCTTTTGCCGAGTAAAGTTCAGCTAAGAACGGATTTTACGAAATTCCATCAGCAAGGGGGGTTGCAGGGGTGATAACTATTGACTCTTAACGTTATGTCTGGAACCGTAAGGCGTAGATACTTGAAATTTGGTAGGAATATTCCTTTTGCCGAGTAAAGTTCAGCCAAGAACGGATTTTACGAAATTCCATCAGCAAGGGGGGTTGCAGGGGTGGTAACTATTGACTCTTCACGATATGTCTGGAACCGTAAGGCGTAGATACTTGAAATTTGGTAGGAATATTCCTTTTGCCGAGTAAAGTTCAGCTGAGAACGGATTTTACGAAATTCCATCAGCAAGGGGGGTTGCAGGGGTGATAACTATTGACTCTTAACGTTATGTCTGGAACCGTAAGGCGTAGATACTTGAAATTTGGTAGGAATATTCCTTTTGCCGAGTAAAGTTCAGCCAAGAACGGATTTTACGAAATTCCATCAGCAAGGGGGGTTGCAGGGGTGGTAACTATTGACTCTTCACGATATGTCTGGAACCTTAAGGCGTAGATACTTGAAATTTGGTAGGAATATTCCTTTTGCCGAGTAAAGTTCAGCTGAGAACGGATTTTACGAAATTCCATTGGCAAGGGAGGGTTGCAGGGGTGATAACTCTTGACTCTTCACGACATGTCTGGCACCGTGAGGCGTAGATACTTAAAATTTAGTAGGAATATTCCTTTTACCGAGTAAAGCTCATTTGTAAAACAATTTGCCTAAATTAATGAAATAACTACCCAAAAAACATTTCATGCAGACGAAGGATCGGGTTCACCTAGTTAATATATAAAATACTAGCTCCACTGGCCAACTTTATCATATCAGAATCAATAATTGGTAATTTCAGAATGTTTAAACTTTGGTAAAAAATGTGGGCAAAACTTTACAGCAACAATAACAAGTCGTTACAAAAAAACGCGACTTTACCCCCAATTTCTCAAGTTGCGATGAAAAATGAACAAAAAAGAAAGTATTCATTTAAAATTTCTATTTAACTTGATTTCTGAACGACTTAAATTCGATTGGTTTCTAAACGGCTGGACGAACATTAAATGTTTGACCGGTAGGGGTAGATTCGAAGGGAAAACGCAATTGTTATTTTTATTATGTTACAAGCATTTTTTCATATCTACACACTTTTTAAACTACCACAAATTATTCAAAAGCAAAATTATCCAAATCAGTCCAACCATTTTGGAGTTTTAGCGAGACTAAAGAATAGCAATTCATTTTTATATATATGTCGGCGGGTTGGTGTCTGTGGAACGCTGGCACCATCTATCGGCCTGGGACAGAGTCAATATTGGCAGTCCGGCGGGAGTCTCTCGGCAGTTGTCGAGTGGCGCTCAACCGGAGCTGTCGACTGCTGGAACTGTTGCGTTCCTATTATTAATGAGATTGTGTAAATTGTTATCAGGAACATTAAGTGAATGAACATTATAATCCGGGTTAATTAATAAAGTATTTGATTGCACCAACATTAATAAACCACGAACGCCCACAGTATAAGAAATTAAATTATGGATCATCGTCATCAATGGGTGACGATGTCGACAGAGAACCTTACGCTCCTATTCTTTATGCTTTTCTTATTTTTTGTCCTCCGATATATATATTATATATTAATGTATCCTTTTATATAAGCAAAACTTACTGAGAAATTTATTTTTTTAATAAATAAAATAATTGTTTGAAAACATACTGCTTACTCTTTTATTCTGTTTTAATTACAACATTTTCTGTTTTATTTTCTGGTTATTTTATTTAGGACAGGTGCCATACTAGAAATGTTTAACTGCTACCGTAAGAATTTATTTAATAAAACATAACTTTATCGATAGTTATATGTTAATTACATATTTGCCAAAAACAGTGAAAAGGTTACATTGGAAAAGTTACATTGGTGGTTAAATTATCTTAAAATTTCTGATGTTCCACGCAACTTTCTTAATTTTCTCTTTTATAAGAACCTTTTCCTGGCTATAGTAAACACAACAGAAAAAGAATTATTAAAATTGGTCCAGCCGTTCACGCCTGATTCCATACCCTTTTATATATCATATAAAGATTACAACTTCCTAAAATGTTACAGGAAACGTGAAATATAACAGAATACTCGCGGTAATTGTGGACGAATGTAAGCTGGACTAAATTGTGAAGTTGAAACGGTGCCAAATTAGTGTGCTGCCAAATAGAGTTGAAAAGATAATAACTGAGAAGGCGACCTTACTCGGTTACGAGGCAATGAGGAAAGTGGAAGAGAGACTAATTTAAATCGGAGTAGTCGAGATCGCTAATCGCTTTCCCGATTAAGTTTGTTGTGAGCAAACCAGGGCGCGAAGGAAATCTAATCGCAGTTTTATCTTTCATGCCGATTAATATGATTTATTCATTTATTAACTAACCCTTGCAACTTCGTCTACGTACGATTAGAGCTTTAATTCTTGCGCTTAATCTCTCTCCGGCCGTATCGAATTGCCACCCCATCGGACTATAAGAGTTATGGAATAGAAAATACACTTGTGCTCCCTCATTCACTTGATTACTATGCCTGCAAACCCACAGTGGAGCAGTATAGTGGGTGTATGCTCTAAAAACCATTTCTCCTGTGAGTAAGGAGGCCTGTACCCAACATTGGGAAGTTAATGGGCTGTTACTTACCCTATATCGAGGAATACTGTAGGCTGATAACTTGACATTATGTTGCCTACCTAGAAAAATGTTGTAAAATCGCGAAAAATGTATTACTGCGTAAACAGTTAAGTTATTATACTCTTTATTCATCTTATAATATTATTTTTTATAATACTCGAATGTGTTCTCTCGCTGTTATATGACAAAGAGTATTTAAAGACTCACTATTCTAGTTTACTGCGGCAAATATTTCAAAATACGTGCAGTAACCATAGTGGCGGGTCTGTGCTCTATTAACCCTCTATCCTTACCCTACCTCCATAGAGACATTAGTTTGATCACGATATTGCTCATCATCAAAAAGAGCAATGATATATTGTAATAGGTGTATAAGTTTTGCATAAACAACAAGATAGATTCGAACCCGTGACTTACAAGAAGAATCCGCGAGTCTATCCATGGGTTTTAATAGCTTTGTTTTCCCGAGTATATCGAGTCATGTAACCCTTAAACAAATCTTGCCAACAACGTTCCCGTGACACAATGCAAAGCACATAACCGTAAATAACATCGTAAATGTAAACAAAGTATGGATAAATATAGGTTTATAATGTAAGGTAAGCGGTACTTTTCCGAGAAGGTACAGAATCCAAACAAGGGACTGGAAATTAATGAAATTTCATCCCTCACGCGAGCATCAAGTATCTCCTGAGCGAAGAACATCGAAAAGTGAATTTATTGAAAATAACCCCCGCTATTGATATTTACGCACTGTTGTAAATTGTAACGTACGAGGGGACCTTGACTCTTTTCCTTTGAAATAAATAAGGGCAGGCTTCGTTGGCTTAAACAGCACTCACTTCTTGTTACAGCTTCGTACCGAGCACTTGCTTAAAGGCGAAATTGACACATTTGTGTCCTTTATTTCTGGGTTTTGTTACTCATATATCTTTGTATTCAACTTATAATGCTGCGTAATTGGGGTAATGGTCAGCTTGTTCGGCTACAAACTTGAGGGACTGGGTTCGAGTCCGTAATATTAAGATTTTCTCAATATTCGCCTTGTGTTGTGTAGTTGGCGATATGTTCTACCATCGTGCTTCAAAAAGCACATTAAGCTGTCGGTCCTACACTTAATCTTTCATCGTTCGTGTCCGATACCTGTCATATGTTCGATATGAGAGTGACGAAATAGAGAGTGCATTTGTATACTGTGCCAGAGTGCAGCAGCGTGGTGGGTTTATGGCTTAACAGCTCCCTCTCCTATGAGGAAGAAGGCCTGTGCCCAGCTGTTGGACGTTAATAGGCTGCTACTTAGGAAATCTGTGATTAAACTTGTGTTTTGATACAATTTTGACCACTTGGTGACCACTAGTCGTTAAAAAATTGCTTTTTCTCATCAACTTTTACTTTACTTTAGATGTTTATTAATGTAAAACTTATTTAACATCGCAGGCTAGTGAAAGTTTTCGTTGCGATAGAAGTAAATAGTTATGCCAAATTTCAGTTGGTGTTTCGCTTATTAAATATCTATATATAAAGATTTGAGATTGAAGGATATTATATCCTTAAGTATGTAGGAATTTTTATAACTTCCTGAAGCGACTTTACTTATAACTGAACAAACATTACCTGATTTAACTCACGAGAGAAGCTGAAAATGTACAAAATTTATATTTCCTAAATTTATTCATTAATCTCCTCACGCCAAGAGGTTTAGCGTTTATTAGGATGTCGTATGGAAACTTCTGAGAAACGTTAATTCACTTCTTCAAAGCTTAGCATATCTTACCAAAAGCAATCGATTTATATTTTATTTATTAGGATACCAGCAGATTTTTAGACATATATCTATATGGAGTTAATCGTGTAAGTATACATCTATTACTGATTTAAGGGTAACTGTATACGTTTCTATAATAAACTCCCACAAGACGTTCTAAAGATGTCAATTAATAAATTCAAAGTCTTTGTTAAAAGAAAGTTGATAGAAAAATCGTATTATAAGTTGCAAGATTACCTAGACGATAGAAACGCTTGGGAGTGAACAAATTGCTCTAATTTTAATTAAAATATAGTAAACTAATTTGTTATTGTAATGATGATGGGAAAAAAAAAATACCCGACTGAGTTTGTTGTGGGTTCTTCTCGGATCAGGGCGCGAAGGAACCCTCGTAACTTTAGATTTTAAGCCGATCTTGAGTACCGTCATCAGATGTATATTAGAATCAGAGTGTGGAAAAAAAATATAATTTGACGATTCAAAAGTGCTGTAATATGCCTACTTGAATAAAGATATTTTTGATTTTGATTTGATTTGATGCATGCTATGGTTTTAACTAGATGAAATTAGATAATTTAAAAAAAAACGCATAACTATTAAAACAGTATGATTAAAAAGTCATATCATTAGTACAAAATGCAGTGCAGTAATAAATAGTTTATCTACGAAACACTGGCATACAAAATTAGTATTTTACATTTGACTCTTCAAACATTTTGTCGCAGAAAGGTTTTATTAATGCATCTTGTTTATTATGTTATGTTGGATTAAATATAAAGTTGGTTTCAAAAAATTATTTATGTTTGGTTTATTTTTTGCAATAAATCCTTATGTCCTGCATAAACTCGTTGATCCTGAGAATTATCTTTCAACGACCCGGAATACTAATGTGTTTGAAGATGCACTTCTGAAAGGACATCCTCGATTTGTTACTGACAGCCTACCCCGTAATTAAATTTGGACCTGATGACTTTATTGGTGTGTTATAGCATCCATTAACTCAAAAGTCATTTTAATTTAGCCCCTATCCTACTAGTAGGTGACCACGATTTGACCTGTAAAGAAATATATCTTAACACCTATAATTATATGTGTTTAAAGTTAAAATAGTTTTATCAATAAGAATTTCGTTTGAAAATGTATTTGAAACATACGAAGATTTTAAAACCGCAATCACTAAAGAGTTTCCTGAAAGCACCAATGTGGCAACGAAAAAAGCGTTAGGATGGAAGTTGCTACGAGCATATGTTAATTATGAAGAAACTTTGAAAACGGGGCAAATTTCGGGATTATGTTACCATCCAATACATTATTGACGGCATATTAGATCGTGAATGGAACGAAGCATTATGTTGTGGCGTGACTATATATGCCGTACTTAAAGAGAAATTGATTTTTTATGAAAACATGAAGAAACAGTATGGTGCCACGAAAGCAGATGTCTAGTGAGAGGAACATCGCAGCTCGCACATAACCCTTTCCAGTCTTTAGTTGCAGATTTTGTAGGTATGTTGGCCACCAATGTACCGGATAGTCGGATCAGAGAGGATGTGCAGAAGTTGACTGAGGGCTTCAAGCCTGTCCAGACTAAAGAAGCTCCCATTGAGATGCGCATTATTCTAAAAGACGACTTCCACATTGCTCAGCGGCTTCGACGTCTGGTAATTATGGAAGCGCAGCAAGCATAAAAAACAAATAGATGATTGGTTAGAGAGGGGCATAATAGTCCCTAGTTTCTCGGAACATGCAAATCGAAAATAAAAAAATATTTTAGGTTAATAAATAAAAAGCTAATCAAAGATGCATTTCCGTTACAAGTAATTGAGGATCACCTGGAAAAATTTCTCTGTGCAAATATGTTTAGTAAACTGGATTTGAAAGATGATTTTTTTCATCTAAAAATTGAGGGGAGTTAAAGAAAGTATACATCCTTTGTCACACAAAGTGGACAATACGAATTTAGCATAGTCCAATTTGTCCGGACTATTTTACTCAATTTAATTTTGTAATTTTCAAGCAGCTTATGGCAAAGGAAGACATGCTATTATATTTATAGACGACATGATTATACCATCGGCGTGCTACCTACCACGTGGGATTCATAAAACTTCAGCGGGTTATGAAGACTGCAGCTGAGTATGATCTGCATATAAACTGAAGAAGAGTGAGTTATTTATTACTAAAGTCAAATCTGGGACAGGTTGTAGAAAGGAATACAACAAAACCGTTCCCTACTAAAACGGAGGCTGTTATGAAATTCCTACAAGCGCAAACAAGTAAGGAGTTACAAGTTGCATAGGATTGACTTCCTACTTCCAAAAATTTATTGCCAAATTCTCTGATATTGCTAGACATAGGGAAGTTGTAGAGATCATAGAATTGTTACAACAGGAAAGCGGTGAAATATTTAAAAATGGCCGAGAAGGATTACGGAGAAAGGTGAAAGCACAAATTTTAAAGATTCAGGAGGAAAATAAGAGACGATTTGATAAAAGGAGGAAGGGAAGTAGTAAATATGAGGGAAATGACATGGTAGTTATTAAATGGACTCAATTTGGGTCCGGTTTAAAATTAAAAGCGAAATTCTTAGTACCTTACACGGTGATTGAAGTTATAGAAAAGGATAGATATGATGTATGGAAAGTGGATAGTCCGGCAGAGAGACATAACCTCACCTCAATATGTACAGAGTGTATGAAAAAGTGGCCAACTCCTCCAGATCCGTAAACGCTATTTATTTTCTTCTTTGTATTATTAAATTTGCCTATAAAGCATTCCCTTTTCCAGACAACGTAATTAGTTAATAATAAACAGTTTTGACAATTTATTTTTAACGTCGATGGTGGATCTATATCTCAATTATTAAAATTGGATTTTTTTAGGATAATGATTATGATGTAAGGAGTAAATAGACATAAGAGACTTTGTAATGTAAATGCTAATATACTGTTTGTGTTTAATTATTGGCGGATTATTAATGTAAATTAGCCTGTTGTTACTGGGTAACATCGCGGCGTAACTTCGAGACTTCATCGGGTCCACTTTGGGAGCCCGACGACTCTCGCCATCGCTCACACTGCGCGCAACCGCTATATCTTCATACCAGGTTTATGTACGTTATAGAGCTCCTTATTTGACACGTCTTTTATACACCAAGACCACCGGTAATACACCCGGATCTTGGCCCCATCATTGGTCCAGATGAGTTGGTATCTAGAATTGGATTGCCGTTATTTCCTACGCACAGGAGCTCGTGGACTTCGGCTCGTCAATTACCTGCTGCGTGCCACCGTGAGGAGCGACATAGGGGACAATATATTCAGAATGAGTCCGTTCCATCTTCTAAATTCTTTGTTGTCCTCTCCTAATTCCATTTAATAATTGTGCACCGTCTCGTGTCATATCACGTTGATCTCGTCAAGCGTTAGCATATTGTTTATTTTGCATATTTTTAATACGAGTATACTATAGAGACATCGCGTATCAGACGTTTTGTGGCGCATCATATGCTAGCCTATTCAAGTACGCCATGTCGCGTGTACTCCGACTGCTTCACTGCAGCCCATGCACCGTATTCGGTGGAATTTGGAAGGCAGGAGTAATATCTTTTTATAATTAACTATGCAAAGTGACAGGGTTAACGTATAGAGAGCTTTCAACGTATTTGATTCAAAGAAACTATTACATTTATTTCTGCACCTGTTATACCTAGCTTCACTGATCCCTCTGATCTCCCCTATCCTATTCTTCATATTTTTACTTCCTTACTTGTATACAGTTTTTGCTACCTCATATCACGGAAATAGACATATCAATTCGGCAAATTTACTCCAGCCGATGACACGTTATATTCCTCAACAAGATAGGAACAGGTATTTTGAACAAATCTGCCATCTTCCAGCTACCTAGTCATGAGGTTACTTTTGAAGCATTTCATACTTCAACCCGAAGAATTTGTTACTGCGTAACATCTGGGTCTACTTCTGAGATCCGATATACCGCCGGCCACGCCGAGCCTGCCATTCTGCTCACTACTCACTCGCCATCTCTCAGACTGCGCGCACGCAACTGCTCTCTTTATACTAATTGTTTACACATTATACAGTTCATTATTTAACACGTTTATTTGATACGTTATTGATCATTAACACGATGGAGGGTCATGATCATTAACACTCCAGCAGAATGGCTGACTCTGTAGGATTTTTTCTGAACGAAGACGTGGGAAGGAAACATATCAGGGTGAAAGAGAAGGATGAGGTGACAAATGACATGAGGGGCGGTGGGTGTACATAAGCGCGGTGGTTGATATAAATATAATGCAATAAAAGTGTACCAAGAAACCTTCCTTATTTCAATTTCCATCCCCCACAATAATTTACAATGATATATAAATTAAGTAATCAAGCTGGATGGAAGTACACAATTATCCTGCCTGTCAGCTGTCTGAAAAAGTAATTATAAATATAACTTATACTAAGATAATTGCGCGCAATTAATAACTAAGATAATCAATTGTATTAAGAATCTAACCCAATTATATTCTTCAAAGTTTACAAAGTATGTGATTTATATCTATAATCTATGACATTTCTTTATAATCTATGATGTTTACTTATATTTTAGAGTCTGTGGTTCTACTCTACGATATTTATATACATCATCAAAGAGCTGTAAGACTATTAATTTTCCTGTTACACAATAGAAATTAAAAAAAAAAAACAAATTATGCCATTAGACAAGTTGGATAGGAGCAGCCATCGGTTGTTGGTATAGTGTTTAATAAATTAAAGTAACTAAGAAGTATAAGCAATTGGCTAGAGAGGGTACTGTAGAAGGTGTGGATGTCACTCTGATACCATTTGTCTACATTTAGTAAAAATTAAATGTTACGACTTGTGGAGAGAATATTTTGATAAAAGATCATTAGAAAAGGGCATCTGGTATAAGACCATTCAAAATGAGCTTGTAACAACACCTTGGATACAAAACACCCACTTGAATCCGTTACAGCCTTACGTCTTCGTTCCGGACATGTTCCATTGAATAAGATTGGGCAAAACACCTTCTCCCAACTGCACAATATGTGGCGTTGTGCTGGATTTGTACCATGTTCTAATGGAATGTGCCCGGAATGGGTCGGGGCGACATACCTTCGTCAGCGAATACAGTAAGTTTCAATGGGTTGGTGGTCTTATTTTACTGCTGCAGGATCCATTGTCAAGGGAACTTAGAAAATTGATACAATATTTTGTGTATGGAGTACGTCTAAGAGAAACGTTATCATTGTGAATACTTTATATAGCGATATATTCGCAAGCGATTAAGCTCTTTTAAATAAGATTTAAAAAAATAGTATTAGCATTACATTTAAGTAGATTGTAAAAAAAATCCAACAATAAAGGCTTTATTGTTTATTTATTTATGTCTTACGGTATATGGTTACATGCTAAGGTGGTGGACGTTGAAACTATATTTATATTACAAAAAGAGCAATACTTGCCATAAATCAATTAGGAGCTCGTGTATCTCCAAGATATAAATTGAAAGAAACTTTTTGATCTAGCAATTAAAATTTATGCTTAAGACTTCCTTAAGTTATACGTGTCTCTTTATATCTTGTGTAAAATGAAGTGTTCGCTCTCTCTCTCCTTTAACAAAGTATAAATTATAACAATAACTGACCGGCCATTATATTGTATAATCGATTTTGACATTAATTTCGTATTAACATTCATATGTACTTTATTTAATTAAAAGGTTATCTTGATGTTAAAAACGTGTATCTATTTTCTTTTAAACTTATTTTTATAAATAAATAATAAAAGACGTTCTAGAGATGTCACTTAATAAATTCAAAGTCTTTGTTAAAAGAAAATTGATTAAAAAATCATATTATAAATAACAAAATTACTTAGACTATGGAAACGCGTGGAAGTAAACAAATTGCTCTAATTTGAATTAAAATATAGTAAAATAATATGAAATTGTAATGTTCTTCGTTCTTCTGGATCAGGGCGCAAATGAACCTTCGTAACTTTAGACTTTAAGCCGATCTTGAGTACAATCATCAGACGTATATTAGAATCAGAGTGTGGAAAAAAAATATAATTTGACGATTCAAAAGTGCTGGTAAAATGCCTACTTGAATAAAGATATTTTTGATTTTGATTTGATTTAAACATATAAACTCTCTGGATTTTCTATTTTTTACAGCTGCAAAAAGAAAACGATGAAAAATCTATAATCAACTTTTATTATAGTTATTTTGAATAAATTAACCGTTTATGAAGTATAAATTGGAAGTGTTCTGTAAGAGATTGCCGCGAGGGTTTTGCTCACACAAAAGTTTTATTAAATAGGAAACTTATTATATGCCTGTAATTACACCTCGTGATGGGGGAATTAAAAGCTCTTTGATCGCGCTGATGACAGCCTGCGGTGTCTATCCGCCTACTGCTTAATGGCTTTATGGTAAATATTAATTAGTGCGACCATATGGTACTTGATACCTATATAGTAAATTGATATAAAAACGTAGTTTAAGTTGCCTAATTTACGTCCCACTGCTGGGCACAGGCCTCCTCGTACCGAGGAGCGAGGGTTTTTAGAGCATAGACCCACCACGCTTTTCCACTGCGGATTGGCAGGCATAGTACACAAGTGCACTCTCTATTCCTTCACTTTCATACTCCGATGTGACGGGAATCCGACACGACCGGAGAGAGATCAGGCGCAGGACCGACGGCTTAATGTGCTCTCCGAGGCACGAGGGTGGATAACACCGCCAACTTCCCAACTTCGGGCAAATATTGAGAAAATCTTAATAGAAAACTCAATATTGATTTTTGAATTGGCTCGACCCGGAACTCGAACCCAAGACCTCAACTGAAGAACTGTCTGTAGTCGAACATGCTAACCACTAGACCAATGAGGCTGGGCATATGACACAGGAAAAAATAGGCAAATTAACAGTTTTTGTCTTTACAAAATCCATGATTATATTAGTATAGTGTGACAGGCCACCACTAGTTAATTTAAATCCGTTAACTCGTCCTACTGTTGCTCTACAACGACTGGCTACTATTGAAATAATAGCCACACTGTTTCTTCATCAATGTTGTAATGGTAATTATAATTAGTAATATGGTTATGAAAATTTCACATTGGCTTTGTCTGGACAAAGTGAGACATCGAAATTGTCGCATCACGTTTCATTTTTTATAAAAAACGAAGTTGTACTCAAATTTATGACGTTGGATTTCTAAGCAATAATAAAGGTACTCTCGTAAACGTAAATTCCAGTTACCTTTGGAATTTTAATATAAATTTCCACCAAGAAGTCACCTAGCTTTTAACGCGCCATTATAAATGTCTGGAAAATTCCCTGCTCTAGTAGTTTGTATTAGTAAGGAAGAAATAAAAAGCTTCATAAGTCTTCGGGACATGCCAATGACGTAAATTTTCCCGGCACTTTGTGGTTCGGTTGAATTTCATACTAGCTTTAATATAAAATGAATAAAAGGCAAAGACACTGAAAATTCACTCCAATGCACAGTATTATATTGTACTAGCTGATTCCCATGGTCTCACCCGTGTGGAAGCTACTGAGTATAATTAAACGAGGCAGTCAAGAGATCCTAATAAGCAGCTTTTATCATGCATCAACTCTAAAGTCGATTAAGACGAACGTGGTTTTAACTCCCATCCTTAAATCGTATATAACAATACGTTAGGAATAAAGGACTGGAAACTAGCCTAACAAATATTTTGGCAAGTACAATAATTAATATCGGCCAGCTGACGTCATATGCCGTTAGTCGAGGCGACGGAAAACCTCAAGGGTCACGGGTTCGCGTCACATGTTGCGAATAGTCCAACACCGGAAACTTTCACCGCACTGTCCGCACATTTGTCTCTTAACAACGAAACAGTTTAGGGATTGTAATTCGATTATAGACAACAGTATACCTTGTTCACAGTCAACTCATACACAACCTGATGGAAACAGTCGTGAACTCAAAATGACTCTATTCCAACTAACTCTTAATTATAAGTAGCCACTCAATAACGCTCCACTGCTGAACACAAGCCTTTTTTCCACTGGGAAATGCCTTTACGCACCACAATCAGACCTAAAATCTTGTCGGGAGTATCGGATTCGATCCCACTAAAACCCAGCGATACCATCCCCATCCTTTAGTGGAGCACCATAGGATCGGTAGACGCTATCTACCCTGGCTCTCCGAAAAAATACCGCTGGGAAACTTAGGAATGAGGGAGGAAAAGCGCAAATCTACACTTTCTACCTCCCAACCCCCTGCACTAGAGAAGAGGAGCGCCTGCAATGTCATCTGTATGCCTTTCATGTATATATTAAAGTCCTGAGTCTCCTAGATAGGGCAGAGGGCGTCCATAGTGCTTCGCCATCGTCGTTTGTTTTGTGCTATGTTCTTTATCTCGGGCCATGTTATTATTATATTTTTCACATCCGCCATCACAGAGTGCCGCCAGTTTTGTCTGGGTCGACTACGCTTCGGCTATCCTTGAGTCCATTCCATTACCTGTCTGGGATGTACTTACGGCGCAGGATTTCATTTCCGATAGATATTTCGGGGCATCTACTCAGGAGGTCTTCGTTTGAAATCTTGTCAGGCCAGAAAATTGCTATAATCTGTCTGAGGTCTTTCATGTACCTCCTTAAGTAACAGTTGTGTAGGAGGCCACTGCTACGTTTCGCTGGTGAACATTGCGACAACTGTAACCTCCTCCGAAAGATCTCCTCCCAGCAAAGTCATGCTTCCTCATTCAAATAAGAGGGGTATTTTAAAGAATAACTCACCACACAGCTCCAGTGGTAGACAACACAAACTCCAGAATTGATTATGGGAAGTGGAATAATTAGTAACAAGTTATGAACAGTGCCTATTTAAAGAACATCTTCTGCTATCGAAATTTGACAGCTTTAAGCTACCTTAATAAACATCTATTTTAGGTTTGTAATAAACGCACCTAGGATTGATTTTATTGAGGGTTCTTCTCAGAACAGAGCGCTAAGAAGTAATTTAAAATTAAGATTTTAAGTTGGTTTTCAATATTACATAGTTGATATTGTTACATTATATTTGTGTTCATTAAACATACTTTACCTACATTTGTGTACAATACTCCTACTTTTGAGATGTACAATAAAGAAGCCTATATCAATGAATCAACAGTAATACTACTTGCAATGAAATAATATAAAAAAAATTGGTAAAATTCCGTTGAAAAGTACTTGGAAAAAGCTACGCCGTAGTACCAAATACGTAATAGAAAGAGTTTCTACGAAGAAAACAGATTTTATTTTTTGCCTCTCCGGAGCGCGCTTTTGTCCTTTTTCGTATCGCTTATTTTATATGGAACATTTAATTCGATAAAATTCGTGTAGATACGATTTAGTTTTGGAGGATCAAAAAATACGGCAACATCAAATGGCTTTGTACAAGGTTGTTATTGTTAGCGAAACCAGAACATGCTACATTGTTATTATATTTATTTATAAATATATACTTCTGGACACATCTATTGGCCCACCTTGCATTTTCAGCTTCGTTTGGTCCTAGCTAAAATTTTATATTAGGTCGAGCAAAAAGTTTTTATGCAGTTTTGAACCTGGCACATTCATAATTTCATTCAATAGTCTTTTTTTGAATTTCGAACACAGAATTTAAAGAAACAAAAGACAATTTGGAGCCTGTTCGTTGTTAACAAACAATCGAATACTAAAAAAAACTTGATTTTATTGGTTTACTCGGATTTAATTCTTGAAAGTGTGATTTTTCTCATTGGTTTTGCAACAAACATTACTTATTCTTACCATTAAGGTAAGGTTCTATCAATAATCAATGGATACTTCGCCTGAAGTCGCCGCCCAAGCTGTGGCACTTATCCAGGCGGGACACAGCCAACGAAATGTGAGTGTTCAACTTAATTTAAGTCGATCTGCGGTCCGAAATGTTTATTCGCGGTACCTAGAGACTGGCGGCTTTGTTCGTCGCCAAGGAAGGCCACGATCTCGGGTCACAACTGAAAGGCAGGATCGATTCATCGTGACGACCAGCTTGAGAAATCGTCACCTTACCTCCATTGAGATACAAAACCAACTTCGCGACTTCCACGGAGTATCTGTGAGCGCTCGAACAGTTCGGAGAAGGTTAAAAGAACGCGATATGGTACCACACAAGCCAGCTAATGGCCCCAAACTAACGCGAGCCCATCGAACAGCGCGCCTTCATTTCGCGCGCACTCATTTAAATTGGACTCAGCAGCATTGGAGCCGTGTACTCTTTTCTGATGAGTCTAAAATTGTGTTACATGGCAATGATGGAAGGAAGAAGGTCTACCGACGTAAGGGGGAGCGTTTTGCACAATGCTGCTTTGAAGAGAGGGTTGCTTATGGCGGTGGCTCATGGACTGTCTGGGGCGGTATATCCGCGAGCGGTAAAACTCAACTTGAGATTGTTACGGGACCACGGCTGCCAACATTAAATGCTGAAAGGTACATTCGTGAGTGCTTAGAACCTCACGTGATGCCATACGCGGACTATGTGGGCCCAAATTTCCTTTTTATGCATGATAATGCAAGAGCCCATACGGCCGGCATCGTCAGGGAATATCTTCGGGGTGTGAACATCACAGTTATGCACTGGCCAGCCAGAAGCCCAGACATGAACCCCATTGAGCACATGTGGGACGAGCTAAAAAGACTTGTTAGGACTCGTCAGCCAGTTGCCCAGACGATGCAGGAGTTGAAAACTGCCATAAAAGAGGAATGGGAGATGATCCCCCAAAATTTCATAGAGTTGTTGATAAACTCTATGCCTAATTATATGAGAGCTGTGGCAGAAGCCTATGGAGGCAACACGCGTCATTAAATTAAACCTTTATTAAATTGAACATGATTTTTATTCAATAATCAAGTGCCTTAATCAAAGCGCATACCCGACTTGTTAGGCGTAGCTCCATGTCGTGTGGTATTCTGAATTCAAATTTAAAACATTATGATCGAAAAAGATAGTGAAAAGTACCAGGTTTAAAACTGCATCAATAGTTTTTGTTCAATCTAGCAATAATATTTCGGTAGGGGCCATCGAAATCTAAACACTAAGGTGGGCCAATAGATGTGTCCAGAAGAGTACATACAATCGTAAAGCGCAAAGCGTCAATTTGATTTTTAATATTTTCTACGTTTTTTTTTATTTATTTATACTGTATGTAATTCATCAAAAGGTTTTATAAATTTAACACACACTACCTTTATAAAAAAAAAATCAAATTTTTAACTATTTATCCGCTTTGTAAATAAATATGTATGTAAAAAAATAGTTTTAATTTAGTTTGTATACCTGTTTTATGACGAAACTGAAAATCTTACAAAAGTTCTAAATTAACAACAACAACTTACTTTGGGTAACATTGCCTCTTTCTTCATCAATTATATTATATATTTATTCTTATTACTTTTCTCAATAATACATATTTTAGGTTATATACATTTTTAATCACGAATTTTGGAGATTGGCGCTGTAATACAGTTTTAACTAGTTCGGCTACAGAGGATCACATAATTTGAATTTAATTCTAGAATAAATTTACTAAAATCATTGTATCCTTCTGTTGTGATGTTCAATAAATTATTATTATTATTTATGTACCAAAAGAAGTCACAAAAAAAGGAAATTAAAATCAGTATACATAGTTTATCTTCTCCTAATCCTTTTGGAGTGATCTCTTTCAATTTGTAATTTTGATGATTATAAATTAAAAAATAAATAAAATTGTTTTAATTGGGGTTGATACCCATAGAAATAATTACATTTAGATTTCACTGACAGAGTGAAAATGTACATACAAAGGCAACATGCAATTCAATCTATAAATGAAATTTAAAATTAAAATTAATAACGTCAAATGTCAAAAAAATAATTAACTATTAAAATTAAATTAAACTAATATTCAAAACTACATTAAATTTGAAAAAAAAGATAAGAAATTATTATTATTATTATAGTAAGTGGTGAAATAAAAACAAAATAGTCCATTACTTTACGTTCCTCGTCTGGTGCATTCGTATCGGGGGAAGCCTGAGCAACGGTTCTGATGAGACTGTTATCGCAATTGCGAACAGTCTCCCAGAAGCCAGCAACTCAGTTGCGTATGATGGCATAGAAGTCGGGAATGCACTACAAAACCGTGGCTATCTTAGCAAGATGCGAAGGGCATTGTTGTGTTGGACTCTGAGGGCGGTAAAGGCTTTCTAAGTAATCTCCAACCACACTTGTTTTGTATAAAACCTGGTGCAGTAGGCTTTGAATAAAGTCACCTTAACACCCACAGATCACCTTGCAAAGCGGCGTACAAGCATATTACACCGGGCCGCCAGCGACCGTCGCTCCATCTCCATATCCATGTCGTCGCTCAGACATCCCTATATTTCCCTATATCCCTATACAGACAATATATAATATTATTTAACAACTTAGGTTTTCGTTTTATATTAGAGCAATTAAAATATAACGTAACTGTATACGTTTCTATAAAAACCTCCCAGAAGACGTTCTAGAGATGTCACTTAATAAATTCAAAGTCTTTGTCAAAAGAAAATTGATTAAAAAATCATATTATAAATAACAAAATTACTTAGACTATGGAAACGCGTGGGAGTAAACAAATTGCTCTAATTTGAATTTAAATATATTAAACTAATATAATATTGTAATGACGATGGTTACAAAAATACAAAATACCCGACTAAGTTTGCTCTTCTCAGGACAGGGTGTGAAGGAACCCTCGTATTGTGTAGAAACATTCCTTGTTATGTATATTGTTGAAATTTAGGTGGAAATAAATAAAAATTGACGGCGGCAACAATCCTGGCGGGCGACCCCCCTTGGGAGCTTCGGGCTGAAGTTTGCAGTTGCATATCAGTGCAGGATAGCTTCCAGAGGCACTGACTCATACAACGACCAGGTTTGGAGGATCAGGGCTCTCGCCGCCAGAGCTCTGTTCGAAAAATGGAGGGAAGATCTTGAGTATCCAACTGCGGGTAAAGTTACGGGTCACCAGGGCTCAAGGATCTCTTTCCTACCGCCCGGTGCAGGTGCTGACCGGCCATGGTTGCTTCGGCAAGTGCTTGCACCAGGTCGCTGGCCGTGAGGAAACGCCCGCCTGACGTGTGTGTGGTGCTCCTGTAGATAGCATTTACTGGCGATCTTTCATCGGAGAGCTTAATTCGAATTGGATGGAGGGCGGTTGCCTTCTTTTGCGAGACCGTCATCTCTTTGAAGGAGGCAAATATAAGACTAAGGGAGCGAGAATCTGAAACTCTCCCTTGTCGTCGGAGGAGGCTTGGTGGGGCACGTATGCGCTTCATGCTTGCATGCATGTCGTCCGGGTAACTAGAGTGAAATGCAGCTAAGGAACCTCTAGTGATCTCACTCATGGATGACGATGTATCCGCTGGGTTTTAGTGGATATTCTGTTATCTGTGAGTCCCACATTCCCGATTGAAAAAAGTCTTTCATAGGGGTGCGTAAAGGCATTTCCCAGCGCAAAAAAAAGGTGAAAAGAAAACGATTACTATGAAAAATGCCACGAGCTTACATCGGTTTCCACACGGGTTAAAAGCCTACTAAACAATCTAAGACTTTTGACTTATACAAACTTAAATATTCCAATACTCCCCACAGAACGCAGTCATCTTACCGATAAAAGCAAGAATTTTTATTACAGACCCATTTACATGTACAACCAGTGTGACCAAGCTTTCGTTTTGATCAGAGACTCATACTCTGGTCTCGTGCAAACACTTCTCTATTGACATAATGATAATAATTCTTCCGCTGATTGTGGATCATTAAGATTAAGTGATGGAAAGTAATAACTTGAACAGTATTATGATCTGTACTGTCCTCTAATTCTTCTTTACAAGTTTCCTAAAATAGCTGTATTTTTAGACTGAAGCTGAATTTTACTTTCTTTATCACCATTTAGCAATAAATTGAGCTTTCCGATACTTTCTACAGGTAGATGTGTCTTACTAGCCACAGTTATGGTAGGTATCGGTGAATTTGTACGTCATACATCCAGTAACGTCTTTTTGTCATGGACATTGAGGCACCCGAGTCTATATACCACAGGTCCGGATTCGTGGTCTGAGGAAATGCTGAAAAAACTGCAACAAAACCTTCATTTCCTTTTCATATTTTCTACAGTTTTCTTTTTTCAAAGCACGATAATACTTAGCAAAATACCCATGTTTATTACAATTATAAAGAAACTACTCTTTTGGACACATCTATTGGCCCACCTTAGAGTTTAGGTTTCGATGGCCCCTACCGAAATATTATTGCTAGATTGAACAAAAACTATTGATGCAGTTTTAAACCTGGTACTTTTTACCATCTTTTTCGATCGTAATGTTTTAAATTTGAATTCAGAATACCACACGACATGGAGCTACGCCTAACAAGTCGGGTATGCGCCTTGAACAAGTCTTTTTAGCTCTTCCAACATGTGCTCAATGGGGTTCATGTCTGGGCTTCTGGCTGGCCAGTCCATTACTGTGATGTTCACAACCCGAAGATATTCCGTGACGATGCCGGCCGTATGGGCTCTTGCATTATCATGCATAAAAAGGAAATTTGGGCCCACATAGTCCGCGTATGGCTTCACGTGAGGTTCTAAGCACTCACGAATGTACCTTTCAGCATTTAAGCAGCCGTGGTCCCGTAATAATCTCAAGTTGAGTTTTACCGCTCACGGATAGTCCGCCTCAGACAGTCCATGAGCATTGTGCAAAACGCTCCCCCTCACGTCGGTAGACTTTCTTCCTTCCATCATTGCCATGTAACACAATTTTAGACTCATCAGAAAAGAGTACACGGCTCCAATGCTGCTGAGTCCAATTTAAATGAGTGCGCGCGAAATGAAGGCGCGCTGTTCGATGGGCTCGCGTTAGTTTGGGGCCATTAGCTGGCTTGTGTGGTACCATATCGCGTTCTTTTAACCTTCTCCGAACTGTTCGAGCGCTCACAGATACTCCGTGGAAGTCGCGAAGTTGGTTTTGTATCTCAATGGAGGTAAGGTGACGATTTCTCAAGCTGGTCGTCACGATGAATCGATCCTGCCTTTCAGTTGTGACCCGAGATCGTGGCCTTCCTTGGCGACGAACAAAGCCGCCAGTCTCTAGGTACCGCGAATAAACATTTCGGACCGCAGATCGACTTAAATTAAGTTGAACACTCACATTTCGTTGGCTGTGTCCCGCCTGGATAAGTGCCACAGCTTGGGCGGCGACTTCAGGCGAAGTATCCATTGATTATTGATAGAACCTTACCTTAATGGTAAGAATAAGTAATGTTTGTTGCAAAACCAATGAGAAAAATCACACTTTCAAGAATTAAATCCGAGTAAACCAATAAAATCAAGTTTTTTTTAGTATTCGATTGTTTGTTAACAACGAACAGGATCCAAATTGTCTTTTGTTTCTTTAAATTCTGTGTTCGAAATTCAAAAAAAGGCTATTGAATGAAATTATGAATGTGCCAAGTTCAAAACTGCATAATAACTTTTTGCTCGACCTAATATCAAATTTTAGCTAGGACCAAACGAAGCTGAAAATGCAAGGTGGGTCAATAGATGTGTCCAGAAGTATATATATTTCTATTATAACATAAAGAAAAGTTTAATTATCCTAAGAATTAAGTGAAGAAGTGAATCGAGTGAATTACAAATTTTGATGACATAGCAAAACGAATGGCCAAATATTTTTACAAATAAAACAAGCGCACTAAATTACGCATATTTTTAATCGGAATCGGAAAGCAATGAGGCACTTTCGTCACTCAAAATAACGGCGAAAGTACGAACTTTCGATACAGATATGATGAAAATACATTTTTTATAATCCTGTCTGGATAATAAAATATGGTTTTAAAGATTAATATAAATTTTTAAATCAATACATGTACATTATTATTTTCAAGCCTTCAAATATAAATTAAAATTATTAAAGATACTAGCTAAAATCTCTCAAAATCTATATTTAGCCTAAATAAACACCTGGTAGACATCATAAAAGCATGTACGAACGACATAATTTACGTTCTCCCCTTCAAGCTTTCACAATTCCGGTTTGACACTATAAAAAAGAACACTAGAGAAATGTTTTCAAAGTGTCTCTAAGAGTAAGTCCTTTAAAAAAGGTAAAAGCAAGTCCCTCCTCGTATGCCGTCTAATTCGAAGTTTCAGAACTACTTGTAGTTTGTGAAACTGTAAACCGTTGCTGCGGATCACCTTTAAAGGAAAGTTTCAAAATCGATTTACTCCCTCGTATTAGAATTAGTGATTTGGGCATCGTTCCCAAAAAACACGCGATTGTCTTTTTACTTTATATATTATAGGCTATGATTACATTCCTTGTATAAGATTGACCGTCTCGATGGCGCAGTGATGCGACTCCTCACTACGCTATCAAAAGTCCTACCTTCGATTTCCATCAATGCCAATTTAGGAAATTATATTTTATAATTTGTCTGAGTTTAGACTGATAACAGCCAGCTTGGCTAGTTACCTCCATATCAAAGACGTACCGCCAATCAAAAATTTGTGTTGGGATAAGCAGCCAGAAACCATATAAGGTAAATTACCTTTTACCAAGTTAGCGAGTCTATCTTAGATTGAATCATCATTTACCATCACCTACGGTTACAGTCAAGTGCTAGTCTGTCAGAAAAATAGAAGATTGTAACTTGTGCAGTTTTTGAAACCTACACAAGTAAATTAAAAAGAGACCTTCTAAATTTAGGAAATATTATTTTGCCTTTCCTTTTTCTGGACTGGTGGGACACTACCGTTGTGTCTACTCTAAAAAACTATAACGCGCCATTTTAGACTTCAACATCATATATCCCACGCTGTAACGCAAATTGGTGTTGCTGTGTTCAAAAGCCAACTATCCAAGGTAGATTATAATTAACATCGTAATGGTTTCTATGCAGTGGCAATCATTTTTTTATTTCCTTCTTTTTGCACCCCCGATTATGTGGTCAGGAATGAGGAACTTGGCTAGAAAAGACACCTCGCAATACCCACCCAAATCCAGTGGAATCTTCTCCATTCGTTACTGAGACACCCGAGGATCTTTCGCGCATTTCTCTCCGACATCCCGGATCAGTCTGTACTGTGAATTTTAGAAGGCGTGCGCAAACACGCTCTACATTGTACTCTACCTCCTCTGATGATGGGATACAGTGGTGAACTTTTACCAAAGCAGACAGGCAAATTACAAGATACAATTTCTTAAATTTGCTACTCCCAAGAATTCCACCAGTAAAATGTGTGCAACACCAGTATGCCATCATAGCCCTCGTGGTTTTAACTAGAATTGCCGTAAATGATTTACAAAAGCTAACAAAATGTCAGGTGCCTCACCTACGTTTAGGAGATATCTACGTTTTGGTTAAAATATTTTAGGTCAGTGTATGTCGAGTTGAATTTCCACTACGCGTTCCGCGACGTTGAACTGACGCGGCGGGGAATTTTTCGAAAAAGACACCTTAAATTTCAACTTTTGTTGTTTTTGTTGCGAAAACTTGTTTAGGCACTAGTTTCGATTCCCAGAATTTGTCTGAACCTGACCTGGTGGGGGAGTTGTGAAAGAAAAAAACAGAAAGATGAAGGAAATATAGAAAAATGTGCTGCAAAGCAGTAATTTTCTAGTCCAGTGCGATGCTGTCTAGAAACCATACGAAAGAAATTAACCATAACTATAACACCGAGGCTGTCAAGTGACATATATCAATCTCTTAAGAATAACTTTTAATATCCATTTTATTTTCGTACTGTGATAATAAGAAAATTATATAACGGAGACAGTATTAATCCTTAACAATTTAAATATGTTAGTTGCCTTGAGCATTTTATTTTGGTCTGTTGCACTATATAATATCTTTTTATTCATAAACACCGCCTACATTCTCTCTCTCCTTTCTCTGACGGTCTTTCTGTACCTTAGTTGGTCTGGAAGAGATCGCTAAATAGCGAAAAGACCTCTAATTGTGGAAATATAGTTGAAAATATTTCAAGGAAATATTAGAATAATATTTTCAAGTTCGGTCACGCGCCATGTTAGTTAATTAATTAGTTAGTTAATTAATTAATTAAAAATAGGTTAATTACTTCATGTAGTATAAGCATTAGATAACAGTTAAGTCCACATATTGAATATAAATATTACTATGCATATGGATGAATTTTTTCTCGCTGAGAAATGCATTTATGACCCCCAATTATAATATCGGGAGTGTGGGGTTCGGTGATGGAGGAGTCGTCGCAATACCCATAAAAACTTAGCCAAAACCCTTTTATCCGTTATTGGGACATTCGAGGATCACTCACGCATTCCTGTCCTGAATGAATCCAGCAAAGACGTACCGCCAAAACAAAGAGATTTGTGTTCCGGTACGATGCTGTGTAGAAACCGTAAAGGCTATATCGTCTCTTACCTAGATTAGCGCGCTTCCATCCTAGACTGTATCATCATTACCATCAGGTGAGATCACAGTCAAGCACTAAAACTATCAGCAATAAAAAAATCTACATCATCTTCATCAATTTGTACTAGAATGACCCGTGCCCCCTGTGAAGCTTTTCTAAGAAGTATATCAGATCTGAAATCTTCCTTCTATCGTTAGATGTATGTGGAGTTATTATATCAATTAGTTATAGCTTCCCAGCAGTATCTAACTTATGCTAGGTATTAAATTTATTTAATAAAGAAATTTATATGAATTATATATTTTTACTATATAATAAATTACCTTATACCGGCTCAAGATTTTTAAAATACCACTGGTCAAAATAATAGTTTCCTTCTACAGAAATTATACATTTCTGCTAATTTTCTCTTAAAACTGGTTTATGGAGAGTACCTTCAATTAAGAAATAGACACTGCTGAGCAAAGTTATGCAACGTCATGTGATATTAAAGACCTTCAAATTATATTACAACACCGTTCAAAAATTATAAAGATTTTAACAAAACATTCGAAGTATTCATAGTAATATAAATGATTTCCAACTAAATCTGGCAATGATGAATATCATGCTGGCTAAGTGATTACAATCCCAATTATGCCTGAATATAATTCCTTTGCAACCAACCACTTAAATCAAAATGATGGCGCGGTTATTTATGTTAAGAAATCACTAAAGGCTACTTCTAGAGAAATAAAAATGCATCAAGCATTTGTTTTCAAATTGAAATCTATAATAATATAATTTACGTATACCGATCGCCCTCCAACGCAATAGTCGATGCTCTTATTGATTCTTGAAGTTGCCACCTGGAAAGCCTGAAAACATACAAAGACATAAATATTATCCTCCTAACCTCCTAATGCAGGTTTTCTTTTAAATTTACAACTCTGTCTATGATTGATGAGGAAATTAATTGTAATAAATATATTAATGTAAAAAATTCAACAATAAAATTATTCTATTGTCCTCAGGTTTACTTCGCTTGCAACAGCTATACCACGAATTAAGACCAGGAAAAAGCACTTTCAGAATAACCATAGTCAAACGCATCTACGATGTCAGCAGTGCCATAGACTTCCTAGTTGCCTTAGAAAGAAATGATCGCTGGAGTTACAAGCACATAGTATTGGACTGCAGTGCGAAGAATTCCAAGAGCATTCTGATTGAACATGTGAGGAACCTGGAATTGGGACGAAGGACTTACCATTACATTCTCAGCGGTTTGGTGAGTATACCAAACGACCATTTCGGCAACCCATAAGTATAAAGAGTCAAATATAAAACCATAATATGATATCTTATTCAAGAGACTTAGAAACCTACATAGTTTAAATGAGAAAAATAGATAGAACTTTTCGTTTCAGGTCAATAAATATTAGTTAACTTCATTATGTTCTTAATCGCTAAAATTCTCCGAGAAAATAGCAAAGATAAGATAAATGAACTATGCACTTTCGACTTTCGTAGTCGAGTCACGTTGTGACAGGCGTCTATGCGAAGTCTCTTAAACAAGCGGAAACGCTATCCTCAAATACGTAACACATTATCCTTTAAAACGGAGGTGACCGGACTTTCTTCTAATAAACCACTTCAAGTAACTGGTGCTGAGCTTCTTAAAATACTATCTCCCAAAATTTTGTGGAAAACAGATTTTTTGTGAACGTAGAACCCCCTTGAGTCTCCTGTGGACCCCTGTGGGTTCACCTGAATTACTATACAATAATTAGCTTCTTTATATAATATATTTATTGCTGGCAGGTTATCGCTTGACTGTGATCACACCCAATGGTAAGTAATGATACTGTCTAAGATGGAAGGGCGCTAGTCGGGTAAGAGTAAGATTCAATTTACTTCTTATGATTCCTGTATAGCATCGTACTGGATCACAAATCTCTTTGCTTGGCGGTACGTCTTTGCTGGTAAGGTTAATACCAGCCGAAGCCTCCCACCAATCAAGACTTACACAAATTAGAAAAAAACATTTTCCTTAATTTGCCTGACTGGGGTTGGAACCCAAGGCGTCTGCTAGCAAAAAGAGTACTCGCATTACTGTGCTGACGAGGCTGTTAATAATTTTAATATATATTATATAGTCAGGACTTATTTTTAACAAAGTTTTTTAACACTCATTTAGGACTTATGATTAAATTTTTATCTCCTGTAAATTCCATCATCAAAGCAATAAAGAATTGATTAATCCTATATAATATAATTTATCCCCCAAATGCATGTATTCTGTATACTTGTATACATGTTGCACTTACTTATTAAAAGACCTGTATTATACAAAATCAGTGATAAATGGTATAAAAATTTAATATAACATTGTACCAGGATTTGTCGAATCCTTGAAAGAAGTGTACAAATGACGAAGTTATCCGAAATTTATTATGCACAATATATAGATTTATATATTGTATTTATTTACAGGCGAATTTAATATGAGCGTGTTTAATAGAAGCTTGTTTCGGAGCCATCCTATAGAGTAGGAAATTAGGCATGTCCATTTGCAGGTTATGGACGATCAATGGGAGAGTGAGGTGACCGAATACGGAGCAGTCAACATCACTGGGTTCCGTATGGTGGATCCTACTCGAAAAACTGTGAAGGACTTCTTGGATGGCTTACGAAGAGTTGATCCGAGATTTAAAGGCACTGTTAACGTAAGTATTTTAGACTATTTAGTTTATATTTGCCACACCCAGTCATCGTTGAGAACCCAACTCTCGAAATTGTTGACGACTACACATACTTGGGACATATAGTTCAGCTGGGTAGGTGCAATTTCGAGAAGGACGTCAACCGCCGTATCCAACTCGATTGGGCAGCGTTTGGGAAGCACGCCAGATATTTTCATCCGTTGTACCTCAGTGCCTGAAGACCAAAGTCTTTAAACAGTGCGTGTTGCCAATGATGACATACTGTTCTGAGACGTGGTCTGTGACTATGGGCCTCTTGCGGAAGCTCAGAGTCTCTGAGCGTGCGATGGAGAGGGCTATGCTCGGAGTTTCTCTACGTGATCGAATTAAAAATGAGGAGATCCTTAGCAGAACCAGAGTCACCGACATAGCGATCCTGATGTGGCGATGGGTTGGCACATAGTCCGAAAGTGCGACCCCGCACCGGGCGGCGCAGTGTAGGTAGGCCCACAAGGTAGACTGATGACATAAGAGGGTCGCCGGTAGCCGCAGGAGCCATGCGGCGCAAGGTCTGGACGTCATTACGTGAGACCTATGTCCAGCAGTAGACGTCCATCGGTTGAAGCAACGACGACAAGTTTATATTTTATCAATGTTAACGGTTAAAGTTACACAATGATCAGACACGACATACTCCTCTTAAAAGGATGTAAAAATATTTCTTTTTTTGGCGTGGACCTGTCTGTCTGTAAAAATCTATAGAGAGGCAATAAAAAAAAAATAATGATAAGCAAATCGATGTATACAGTTTGGGGTTGTAGCTACATATCTATCACCTCGATATGAAATTGAATTACACCACTTCATAGCTGAAGGATCAAAGGATTTCAACACATATTTTACGTACAACAAACGACCGAGTTCATAACACAACCACACCCTATTTTTTATTGATCTCACCTCACAGTAAGTGATAATATTGTTTAAGACGAAGCACGCTTACTTGGTAAAAGGTAATTTTCATCCTATAATTTCTACAGGGTGAATTTTCTTTGTTTTCTGGCAGGTCCTTGCTGGTAGGGTGGTAAATAACTTTTGTTGAAGCCTCCTAAAATTTTAATCACAGACAAGTAGAAAAATGTAGTTTTTTTTATTTAAACTGCTGGGAATCGAAAGCAGGACTTCTGCTAGCGAATCGAGTACTCAAAAAAGTGCGCTCGCATATATTTTTTTAAGGTTGAATCACTATAACTTTTTTTTATGGTATTCAAATACATTTTCTCACTCACATGTAACTCGGACGAAGTCGTATGCATCAGGTAGTTGATGAAAATGGTCCAATTCACTATTAAAGTTTAATTGGAAAAAATATTTACTTGGCTGCATAAGTACAGCTTTAGATGCAAGAACGCAGAATTAACAGGGGATTTAGAATGCCATTACTTTATTCATTTAATTGCACACGACTTTAATTATTTGAAAATAAAAAAGCCTTTTCAAAAGCCCACGCCGTTGTGGAATTAAAAGGGAATCTCTTTTTACGCAAAAGAAAACGAGAAACGGCCTGGTTTAGAAAACAATATTCCCTCCGTTATACTATTGTATTTGCTGTTTACGTAAATGGGTGTATGCTAATGTTATTTTTTAATAAAATTCATAAAGATTTAAGTTTCTTCTTTTACATTATGTAGCGTTTTGAATGTATATATTTGTCTACGTAGATTTAAAGTACGGTTTGATGCTTATGTAAATTAGTTGATAGAAGAAATCATCATATATATATTACTAAAAGTAGCCCAGAGAAGAAATCTGGCCTAATAAATTTAAATTCTAAGTTTGAACATTATAACGTTTCTATTGTAAAAGACTATACTCAAAAAAGTTGTTGCAGTACTCTATTTATTAAAATGCGGTAGAGATGAGAGCGTTGAAAAGTATGTATGGATTGAAACTAAGTGACAAAGTAAGAAATAGTGTGATAAAAGAACGTTGTGGTATAAAAGAAGATGTAGTGACTAAAATTGCGAAAGGTATGCTTAGATGAGTCAAGAGTGAACGAGAAAGTTGGAAGGGGCTGACTAAGGCGAACGTACCTGCACCAAATCCAGGAAATTTTAAATAAGGGCTAGGTTAAGAGTACTTTGAAGCGACGAACTTGTATGAAAGGTTTAATGAGAATGAAAGAAGCGAAGGAGATATGCAAGGATCGTAGTAAGTAGAAGGACGTGGTCTCTGCCTACCCCTATGGGAATGAGGCGTGATGCTATGTATGTACTCGTATGTATGTATTTTTATATGTCACGGCGTCACGTGTGCACGGCTGGGCCCAATACGATATTTTTGTTGTTGTTCTGTTTGTTAAAGTCAGGAAACGATTTTATGAAACAATTAATTAACAAAGCTGTGTAAGACATCAACAATTTTAAGAAAACTTAACCACCATAGTAGCTTTTCTAATGTGACCTTATGACGTTTGACATAATTGTCAGCGATTGACAGAAGAGTACATATGCGTAATTAATGTGCACTCCTTCACTAGATATAATAAATAAAATATAAGTGTAAGACATTTCATCTTCCCCCGTCCGCGCAATTGCGTAAAAATCGATAAATTATTGCTTCTCGTATTATTATATAGACTAGCAACACCCCTCGGTTTCACCCGCGTAAATACCGATCCCGTGAAAGCGGAAAGCTACTAAGTCGAACTGTAGGTTTATTTTTGTTTGAAGGTAATTAGATTTTAATCACTTCCATTTCTTAAATCGATCCAGTAATTTTAAGAATGACTATTATACATTATTAAAAATAAAAACCTTAAATCAAAATGCAAAACTTTCGTCTATAATATTAGAGAAGAGGTATATTTGTAATACTTAATTGTCTCAGAAATTTTAAGCAGAAAGTCCGATTTTAATAATTTGAAGCATTTTGTAGCTATTAAAACTATCTTCAATAAAAGATTTACTAAATAGGATAAGGATTGTTATAGAGGTATGAATAGTATGGTTTGAACATTGTCGGTACTTTTATAAACATTTACAATATAAAAAAGTAGTTATAGTGGCATAATTACAGTAGTTGGACATATGGTATCGTGGACTTTTTTGTAGATATTAATACGTTTCATAATATTGTATAACATTATTTTGTTCCATGTTTGATAGTTTTCGCAGCGCACGCGATAACACATTTTTTGTTTCACACCGTGGGTAACATTATCCCTATTTTTATGAGAAAGTAATATAGCCTATGTCGCTCAGTGAAAATGGAGCTTTCTGGTGGTGAAAAAATATTTTCTATATAGCTGTTGAAGAGAAAAGAGAGAGAGAGAAGAAAAAAACACTTTATTACACACAAGGTAAAAATAAAAGACAAATAACCTAAGATACTTATTACTATAATATAGCGTGCAAAGGCGGTCTTATTGCTACAAGCAATCTCTTCCAGACAACTTTATTGTGTAAAGAAGCAAACTTTCTGACTCCGATACGTCGGTTCCTTCTAGTAGGGCTAGCTCAGTGTGCAGAGGAGAGAAAGTGGTTCGGAGAAGGAGGGGTACGGGGATTGCTCAAGCTAGGGCTGAGCAACGTAAACGGAGGGAGGAAGCTGAGGAGGCAGTTTTTAATCGCTTTCTCAGCGAAAGGGTGAACCGCTCTCGCATGGATGTTTGTGAGGACTTAGAGTGTCTGTCTACGCCAGAAGACACGCAAGCAGGGAGAATAAGCCCTCGGCATCTTAATAATGAGGAGCTGAGAGCTTTAGCTGGAAAACATATTGCCAGTATTGTTTTGGAGACTCAAAAGCCGGGTAACCTTAGGGGCACGTCTTCAAATATCATCAAGGAGTCGGCCACAGCTTTACAAGAGGTGGTGGATGCCTTAGCCTCTAGAACTGAGGCGGATGAGTCAGTTCGATTAAGAGCCGACAATGGGAGGCTTCGTCGAGAAGTTGAGAATTTAAAGGCAGAAGTGAAAGCTCACCGCCGAGAATTCTCTGAGGCACGGGCTTCATTGCGAAGCGGTGAAGGGGCAGCAACTGAATCTCCGCTAAATAAGGAGTTTGTGGAAAATCTTAAAGCTTCCATAGCATCGTTAGTTGGGGAAATGGTGGATGCAAAGCTAGCGGGTGTCGAAGACAGGCTTTTACCCGCGAAGGTTCTTCGTCCACCATTGGCGGGAGATAAACGAGGGGAGATGCCACCGCCCCCAACGCCTGTAGCTGGGATGCACCATCTGCGCCGTAAGAGAATGTCCGCAGCGGCACGGGAAGCGGAATCTGCGCGAAAGGCGATACCAGATGAGCCGTCGGCGCCACAGGGAGTATCTGTTGTAAATATTGAATCAGCAGCTCCGGTAACAGACCCCAGTCCTGCTCAAAGAAACTGGGTTACTGTCGTGAGGAAAGAAAAGAAGAAGGTAGCTTCGGGTCCCTCTACTCCTCATGCTACGGTCTCTCTGAACACAAGAACTGAGAGTGTGCCAAGGGCGAGTTCTCAGTCGTTTTCCACTAAGCCTAAGTTAGTGGAACCCAAAACGTCGGCTGTAATTATAACGCTGCAACCTGAAGCAGCGTTGAAGGGAATTACATATGCTCAAGTTTTAGAACGGGCGGAGGGAGCAGTTAGTCTGCCAGATCTTGGTATTGCAGCTGGCCTCAAGATTCGTCGTTCTGTCACCGGGGCTAGGCTTTTGCAACTTCCGAAAGAGCAAACTGTTGAGCAGGCAGAGGCACTAGCGGCTAAGTTGCGAATTGCCTTGGATGGCATAGCTGACGTCATCCGCCCTTCCAAATCTGTAGAGTGTCGGGTGACTGGTTTGGATGACGCTGTCACAGCAGAAAAGGTGGCGGCTGCAGTAGCGCGAACTGGTGGCTGTCCCATTGAATCCATTCGGGTGGGCGAGATCCGACGAAAGCCGCATGGAGTGGGCACAGTGATGGTTCGTTGTCCGGTTGTTGTAGCTAAGGCACTGGTAGATGCTGGCCGGCTTTTAGTAGGTTGGAGTTCTGCTGGAATTGAGATCCTAGACGAACAGCCCCTAAGATGCTTTAGATGTATGTATCTTGGGCACACTAGGGCGGTTTGCTCATCACCAGTAGACCGAAGCAGCTTATGCTTCAGATGTGGCCTCCCTGACCATAAATCGTCAGTATGTTACAGCNTAAAAAAAAAAAAAAAAAAACTAAAATAAATAATAGGACCGAACAGCGCCAAAAACTTAAATATATTATATAAAAATAATATTTGTTTTTAACTATATAAGATATCACATATAATATAAATATCAATATACTTATAGATACATATTAAAAATATATACACAAAAGATGTGAAATAAAACATATACAATATAAAGAAAAGGAAAAGATATAAACGAGCTGTTTTTACACAGCAGTTTAGAACTCTTTGAGGCGTGTCTTAAAGATGGCTAATGACTGTGAATGGCGTATGATATCTGGTAAAGAATTCCATAAATTTATAACTTGGACAGTGAATGAATTTTTGTAAAATTTAGGTTGAAGTTTTGGTTCTGACGCCTACAAGTATTTATTCAAACTGGAATCAAATCTAGGTTATCCTACTTATAAAAAATGAAACAAGGAGAATGCTCAATATAAAATTCTACATGTAACGCGAGAATTTATCGAGAGTCTTCAAGAGAAAAACGCGTGAAAAGAGTGCTGCTGTATGAAAACAAATGTGACAGAACATAAACTGTATAAACCGCCTATATATTTAAATGTACATGCGTATCACGCTCCTGGCTCAGTATATTTATAAATCTCCTTTTATAGCTGAGTATCAACAAAATTTTACGACAATCCCGGGGTACAGCATAAAGTTTTGACCCGAGGTGGTAAATTTTGTTCCTGGAGAATATTTCGACGTCATGTAATAACGCGTTTATGTCGACTTCACTAACTTATGTGCACCCGGATGGCGGTATGAATGTGTGATGAACTTGAGTTATTATTTCATAAATATGTTATGACAGTTGACAGCCACGCTATCTTATTGGTACGGGTATTAGCTTCGCTACCAGAGGATCTGAGTTCGTTTACTGCCGGAGCTAATTTAGGAGATTATATTCAATCAGGTCTTGACTTGTGGGGGGCTTCGTCTGTAAGTATTTACCACGCTATCGTTGAAGATGTTCCGACATATAAATGAAATGAAATGTTTATTTGCTGAATATGGATGGTTATATAGGTCGGAAATCATAATTGTGCCATCACATTCTACCATAGATACAGCATGCAAATATTTAAAAAAATCAAAATAATTTATAATATGTTACGTCAGATGTAATTACAGTTCAATGAGGTTATTATAAAATTAATTACTAAAGCTTCGATTATGTATATTGGAACAATTTCATCATTTACGTAATGTAACCATAATTTATTGTATCTACCTTCACTTTTATAATCAAGCTACCCACTCTTAGACTATAAATTTGAGTGATCATTTTCTCTCGAGACCCCCGACGGCATCCCCAACAAGATGCTCAAACGGCTCCTAGATCAGTTCATGTACCACCTGGTACTCATATTTAACGCCCTTCTGGCGGCCTGCTCATTTCCTGACGAGTGGAAAGAAGCCACCGTCATAGGAATTCACAAACCGGGCAAACCCCGTACATTACCGAGCAGCTATCGACCCATCAGTTTACTCAACACGATTGCAAAAGTGTATGAGAGAATTATATTAAAGAGACTCAAGGCAGTGGTAGAGGCCAAGAGTCTCCTGCCAGACCATCAGTTTGGCTTTCGCGCCAGACACTGCTGTGTTCAGCAAGTGCACCGCCTCACGGAACACGTCATAGATCATCTCTACTATAACCGTAACCGTGGCCCCACAGGCATAATCTTTTTCGATGTAGCGAAAGCCTTCGACAAGGTATGGCACGCCGGCTTAATTTATGAGCTTCTCCATCTTGGTGTGCCAGTTAATCTAGTAATACTGCTACGAGACTTTCTAACAAACCGCAGCTTTCGTTACCGCGTCGAGGGCACTCTGTCCTCACGCCGTTCAATTCGGGCCGGAGTCCCCCATGGCTCCGTACTGTCACCACTGCTCTTCTCGCTGTACGCCAGCGACATGCCTAGAACGCCTCACGTTGACCTAGCTCAGTTCGCGGACGACACCGCACTACACACCTCCTCGTACTCGCTTACTCACATCTCCTCTCGCCCCCAGAAAGCGGTCAATAGCCTAGGCGATTGGTTCCGCAAATGGAGAATTGAGGTTAATGCTGAGAAAAGCACAGCTATATTGTTCACCGGTCCTAAGAGGCCAGATCGCCGAGATCTGGCAACAATTAAACTTTTTAATTCTCCGATCCCTTGGCAACGGAAAGCCAAATATCTAGGAGTCACCCTAGATGCGTGCATGCACTTCACCGAACACATTCGCACCGTCCGTGGCAGGGCAGCGTTTGTGCTAAGTCGCCTCTATCCCATGATCTGCAAGAAGAGTAAATTGTCACTGCGCCACAAGGTGACACTCTACAAAACTTGCATCCGCCCCATATTCTCTTATGCGAGCGTAGTGTTCGCTCACGTTCCTGCACGCCGGCTGGTTCGACTCCAGACGCTGCAGAACAAATTCATGCGCATAGCCACGGGCGCCCGCTGGTTCATGCGCAACGTCGATCTCCACAGAGATCTCGACCTCGCAACGGTCAACAATCATTTCAAAACGCTCTCCGTAGACTACTTCAAGAGAGCCGTCAGTCACCCCAACCCTCTCATTAGGAATGCCGCCTCTTATGGGATTAGGCTAAACATCCCGCCTAGGAAGAGGCGGCCCAAACACGTCCTTGACGACCCAGACGACCAGATTACTATTGACAATGCCCCGTACACTAACACACACACACAGCGTCTTCGCCGGCGAAGACGAGGTCCCCGCTATCTGACGCACCCCGGCCGCGGCCACCAGTCGCGGACAAATGGGCGTCAAGATTAAGCACCTGTCCGATTGTCCTTTTTAGCAGCAGCAAACGTTGCTCTAAGCCTAGGTCCGAGCCTCGCAGGAGGCGCCTTTAGAGCAACGTTTTCCCCCGACGCAGCAGGGCCCCTCTACGGGCCCCCACCCCTCGGCAGAGCTTCTGCGCTCGCCACCCCTCTCGGTTACGCTGTAAAAGCCAGTAGGGCTAACAGCAACTACACACTTCGAAAAAAAAAATCTCTCGACACATTCCAGCGCGAGTAGTCGAACGGAGCGGAGCTCCATATTATTGTTATTACTGTGTGTTTATACTACATGCAATAAAGCGATTAATTAATGTTACTATGGAGAATTAGGAGAATAATTAAGAGATAGATATTACCATGCTGATGTCATTGTTTTGAGAAAACCGATAAACCGCCAGCCCATTCTGTCATATGTAATAATACTTTCATTTATTTAACAACGAAGGCTCAATTACATATATATATATATATCTTGTTACATAGTTTTAGGCACATAGCATTGAAGCTCTGTCCTAATTGATGCCTGGGTAGATAGACTTGACCATGTTTCTTCCCCGAAATATGATATTTAGCAAGCGCATTCGAAAGCTCAGAGCTACTCAGCGTGCGATGGAGAGGGTTATGCTCGGAGTTTCTCTATGCGATCAAATCAGAAATGAAGAGATCCGTAGCAGAACCAAAGTCACCAACATAGTCCTATGAATCGCGAACCTAAAGTGGCAATGGGCGGAGCACATATTCCGACGGACCGATGGATATTGGGGCTCGAAGGTGCTGGAAATGCGACCCCGCATCGGGCGGCGCTACCTAGGGAGATCCCCACAAGGTGGACCGACGACATCAAGAAGGTCGCCGGTAGCCTTTGGAGCCAGGCGGATCAAGATCGGGCTTTGTGACATTATTAGGTGAGACATATGTCCAGCAGTGGACGTCCATCGGTCGAAGCGACGACGACGACCAAATATAATACAGATAGGTTCGCTGAAAGCAGCCTGTCAATTGGTAAAACTTGAGCGCGTCAGATAAATCGTCAAAGATTATATAGGAGATTTTTTTGAGAGTACTTTACATTCAACATGATTATCTGACACAATCGAAGAACTTTATTTTTGTTTTAGTACCCTTTTCACGACCACCCCCCACTAGTTAATCGTCGGATTAATGTGTATCGATGATTGGGAACACCAAGCGCGTAAACCCTCTGAATTTTTGACGTGGTTATGTCCATTAATCTGTTTTTTTTTTTAATTCCTACACGCACTCCTCCCACTAATGTGAAAAGCTTTACATAAACTTTTTTCATTTTCGAATTGAATCTTCACAATTCTAAAAATCGCCAAGGCGCTCGAGTAACTGCAAATTTAGCATCCCATGCTTCCCTGGTATATGTAATAGTAGTCAAATGTTAGTTAAATGCAAAAGTAAATTTTTTGTATTATTTGCTGTTGACAAGTAATGATGGTAAAAGATTGACGCGACTGCCGAATAATATAATGAACAATTTCCAAGATCTGTATTCTCTTCCAATATTCGCTTCCAATATTCCAATGCTTGCGCCAATTGGTGCAACAATATACAAATAAGTCAATGTACCATTAAACATTACATATCCATAATACTCAATTCACAATTTTCTTTTAAAATATAATCGCAACAACACTGATACTTCCACAATAGTTAATATACAATCTAATACTTCAACAATAGTTGATGGTCTCAAATAATACAGGTTACAAATAATAATATAACCCTAACATGATGATACAGTGTCAAATGGAATCGTTAATCTGGCGAGAGGTATTTTAATTTTGTAGTAAAAGTAAGTAAGTTAGTAAGTCCATGAACGTCCTAGTGCTGCACAGGCCTCCTCGCTTATATGAGAGAGGGTTTTTTATAGCATAGACCCACCACGCTGCTTTACTGCGGATTGCCAGGCATAGTACACAAGTGCACTCTCTATTTCTTTTCTCTCATAGTCCAATATGACGGAAAACCGACACGATCAGAGAGAGACCAGTCGCAGGACCGACGGCTTAACGTGCTATCCGAGGCGCGGGGGTAGAGCACACCGCCAACTTCCCAACTTCGAGCAAATGTTGAGAAAATTTTAATAGAAAACTCAATATCGATTTTGAATTGGCCCGACCCGTGACTCGAACCAAGGACCTCATGTCCGTAGCCAAACATGCTAACCAGTAGACTAATGAGGCAGTAATAGTAATTTTGTGGAAATTCTAAAAATTTCTACCGAGCAACATACACAGATGTTTAACGACTTTGCTAATAGGACAGTGACTTTGCTAATAGCCACGGCCTAAGTTAGGCCCATTAGTCCGTGCTTAAACTAATTACCAAATGCAATTTCTTAAATTTGCATGTCAGTAATCGAAACCCCAGGTTTTCTGCTAGGTAAGCAAGTACCTGCAAAACTCGAAAAAGTACTTCGGTGCTGATTCAATAACAAAAACATGGAACACAATTACTATAAATACAAATGTATAGAACATGAAATACACGAAAATTTTATTATCAAAGAAAACAAATAAGTGCTAGGAAAATTTGATGGGTCACGGTTCCGTGTCTAAAAAAAAATAAAACATCAACGCTGGAAAGCAAACACGTAGTAGCAATATGCTTTTTTCCGCATCCGCATTTAGTCAGTTGTTAAAGGAAAGTACTCGAAAGAAACCGGTAAAATCTCGGTAGTTATAATTTTATAATTGTTGCTTTCAATACATCATTGTGGGTAAGGGAAATTACCGTCAGGAGACTGTAAGTCCCGGGAGTAATTCCAGGATTCATGAAGCCTGTCAATCCACAATGCAGTCGCGTGGTGGGTTTAGGTTGTTAAACCCTCTCTTCTGTAAGTTAGAAAGCCTGTGCCCAGTAGTGCGACGTGAGTAGTCTCCTAATTAACTTACTAGCGAAGTAATAACACAATATATGGACACGTAGATTCATATTAAATTTAAAATTATTTTTAAAATAAATTTGTTTTTTGCCGAAGGTCATGCTATTGAAAGTCCTTCGTCAGAGAGGTGGTAGTTGAGCTTCATCCTTTTACAAGCTATTGACAAGCCTGCTGGTTCTTCTGCCTTCGAACTCGTCCACCACTAGGAACTTTTCTAAGTTGTCTGCGTGTTAGCCTGCAATGCGATCATAGTATACAAGAATTTCTTGTGTAATTATGTGGTATATGTAGCCTGTCAACCAAAATGGGGTAAGGGTAATGTGTCTATGCTCAAAAACCTTCTCTTCTCTTACTGTTCCCACCTGTAGGTTGTTAATAGACAGCTGTTTACCTAACCTTTTTTTTACCTTCACCAACGATGTCGTTCTGGAAGTAAATGAGTCAATCGTGTAAGTATGTCACGGATCTCCCATTTATAAGCACATCGCATTACCACCTCCGCATATTTATATCTTTTATTACGGGCCGTCAACAAAATTTTATGACAAACCCGGAGTATAACATAAAGTATTGGCCTGAGGTGGTAAATATGCCTCCCGAAGAAAATTTCCACATAAGACTCGTTACTTGTTCTTGTAACTCATTAACATATATTCTAATAAAGATGCTTTATCTCAATCTAGATATGATTCGCCTAATTCTAAACTCTCAAAATAATCTGTTGCTGTAATTAACTAATTATACTTTATATAGAAATGCGTCTCTATTTTCCTATGTCGCGGCATGACGCGTACACGGCTGGACCAATTATGATAAACCTTTTGTCGTTCTGTTTGTTATAGTCAGGAGACAGTTCGTATGAAAGACAAACTATCAAAGTTACGTAGTACATCATAAATTAAAAAAAAAACTTAACCACCAGAGTGAATTTTAATATAAACCTCCTTCGTGCTTTTGACAATATAAACCTTTTTAGTGTAACCTTATGACGTTTGACATATTTATTAGAGATTGACAGAAGAGTATATTCGCGTGTGTATGTCGAATACATGTTGATGTGTAAAATAGTTTATTTATTGATTTATTGTATATTGTATGCATAATTTTGAAAAAATATTGTCTATATGCACTACTTCTTTATATAAACTATAAGTGTTGGAAATTTCATACTCCTCCTTCCACGTTACATTCGTAAAATGGGGAACAAAATTTTCAATTAAATTTATTCGCATAAAACTTGTCTATTATCTGTCTAATAGGTCATTTTTAATCTTATATAGATATGCAAATTTATATTAGATTAAAATATTAAATATAAAATAAATTAATGAATGTCATGACATTTCAGATTAATACAATTATAGACAATTTGCAGAAAAAAACATGTTTAGAACCATAATATTAAAATCAATTTCGCTTCACGTATTAATATACGCGCATGAGCTCTTTGGAGCGGACTGGAATACTCAGTCTTCAGACCGTGGAAAATTACATCTACCTCGGCTCCAATATCAGCAATAATGGTTCATGTGAAATCGAAGTAAAGAGGCGTATTGGAATGTCAAAGAACGCCATGCCTCAGCTCCATAGAACTTGGAAGGATAGGCGAATATCTCTTAAAACTAAAATTAGACTACTACGAAGCCTCGTCTTTTCAATATTTCTCTATGGTGCTGAGACGTGGACCTTGAGATCATCAGACCGCAAACGCATCCATGCTTTTGAAGTGTGGTGCTGGAGGAAAATGCTTCGTATACCGTGGACAGCACTTCGGACCAACGCATCAATTCTTAAGAAACTTAATGTTACAACTAGGCTTTCCACCATCTGCCTCAAAAAAATACTTGAGTACTTTGGGCACATTGCCAGGAAACAGGGTGATAACCTCGAAAAGCTCGTGATAACTGGAAAAGTTAATGGCAAAAGGGCAAAAGGTCAGAGCCCAATGCGTTGGTCCGATCAGATCCGCACCACATTACAGACTTCCGTCTACGATATCTTACACGCCGCGGAAAGAAGAGGCAAATGGCGTTCCATTATACAAAGAAACTTGCTCATCAGAGGTGGTTGTCACGAACCTCAAAATTGAGGGAACGAAGCAAGGATTAATATATAGGTTTAAAAAATAAATCAAACAGTGTACATATAAATGGAATGCAACTTTTTAAATCTTTACACGGCACGTATAAAGCCGGTTTTTTATTTTTGGTTTATTTGTTTGTAATCTAATCTGCAAAAGTGCAGACAGTGGATGTTATCAACGGTAGCTGGGTATGACTCTTTGAATAAAATCTGAATCAATAGTCAGTTACACTGAAATAGTGGGTATTCGTAAATATTTGAATTTGTGAAAGCTTTAAATTTCTTTTAAAGGTGAGTGGCAGTCTCACTACTGAGCACAGGCTCTCTCATAGGCCATTAATTTTCATTTCTAGGGCATTAATTTACCACGCTACTCCATGCTATGTTTCAAGTAAACCCAGGATAGTTTCGAATATCTCCCGGAGAGTCAGTTAAGTGGTCTTAAACCAGAAGAAAGGCAATAATGCGAAGAGTAGTATTACCTTTCTAATGTAACCGGTTTAGACGATCTGCTGGCTTTAAAATCTATCACAGACAAAGAAACAATGTTGTGTATTTGGTATTATAATAACTCTTAACTTTTTGTCACAGGCCCAAACTGCGCTGATGTACGACGGAGTTCATGTCCTAATGGATGCCCTGGGAAGGCTGTGGAAAAAGAAGCCTGAAGCTTTTAGGTTAGCCTTGCGTCGTGTCGCTGCAGCTGTCAACACATCCAAAGCTATTGACTGTAATCCTGTCAAGAAAACGCTGGTTACTTTCGATCAAGGCGAAAAAATATCAAGATTAATCAAGAAGGTAATTTCATCTTTATCTTTCTATTGCTATACCTTTTAGGTACTCTCTTGAAATGTGAATCCATTTACTCGGCGTTTGTTTTGTTCTTCTCTCGACCAAATTTTTCAATTAGCAAGATTCCTAAGTTTGTTAACACGTAACAATTCATTGGGGTTATTGTGACAACTTAAAGGGCAAGCAATTGTCTTCTCACAACGATAACACACTTATGAGCAATGTTTGTAATACTAGAGGTAACAGAAGACATACTCTGATCAATTTTTCGCTGGAAGAAGCGGTTCCTGTTACCTTAGACAAAGTGCATATCGTGGTGGAAGTCATCAATAATACAATGTTAAATCGATTTCGAGTTAACACGACCGAAATTATCAACAAGGTTTTGGTGCCAGTTCAGGGAGAAATGAGATTCATTTATTAATGACAAGTTATATAAAATTGATCCGAGCATTCTATTCTTTATTGTCTCATTGGTCTAGTGGTTTGCACGTTCGAGGTTCTGAGTCCGGCGAATTCAAAATCGATATTGATCTCTTTAGTAAGATTTGCCCGATGTTAGGAAGTAGGCGGTGTGCTCCACCCTTCGGAGAGCACGTTAAGCCGTTGGTCTTGCTCCTGATATCTCCCAGTCGTGTTGGATTCCAGTTACACCACGACTATGAGAGTTTTTTTATTGCTGACACGTTAGCGCTTGACTGAGATTTGATGGAAAGTTATGATACAGTCTAAGATGGAAGCGCGCTAATCTGGTGAGAATCGATATACCTCTTATGGTTTCTACACAGCATCGTATCGGAACACAAATCTTTTTGTTTAGCGATACGTCTTTGCTAGTGAATGTGAGAGAGTGAAGGAATAGAGAGTGCGCTTATGTGCTATGCCTGCCAATCCGCAGTGAAGCTGCGTGGAGGGTTTATGCTATAAAAATCTTCTCTCCTATGAGGGCTGTGTACAGCAGTGGACGTTAATAAGCTACTATTTATTCTAGTCTTCGAAAAAAGGCGCAAAACTTAAAGGAAGCTTACAGTAAAATGTAAAGTTGTGTGATATTTAAAGTAACTCCCCTTATTCTTTCTAAATCGTCGTCGTTGGGGTCAATTCCTAAAGGGGTCTGGTCCGGGTGTCGCCACTGCTACCGAGTCATCTTCGCCACTATCACCTACGTCTGGTGATTGTGACAGCAGGGTCTCAGAAGGCAGAGGACGCCCAGTGTTTGCCGTTCTTTGGTACTGGCTGGCAATAACGTGGAAGTGGAGGTGTGTGCGCGGAGAGTTATCTGCCTGGGGCGGAACATACTCCTCGCAAGCTGGCGGACGAACACCTTCTTTCTAAATGGTTGTTGTTATAATTTTAACTTACATATCGATGCAATTGGCGCTTATTACAGAAATATTCGTTAATGAAGCAGTAAAAAGTAATGTTTAATTGTACGGTAGTTATACGATATAACTATTCAATTTCTGTGGTTTTGCCAGTAATTTGCCACCTTATTAAAAAACTATAGACCTATTGCACTGCTAAGTCATGTCTATAAACTGTTCTCGAGGGTCATTACGAATCGTCTCGCTCGCAAGTTTGACGACTTCCAGCCTCCCGAACAAGCCGGATTCCGAAAAGGCTTTAGTACCATAGACCACATCTTTACGCTGCGGCAGATTATACAGAAGACCGAGGAGTATAATCGGCCACTTTGCTTGGCGTTCGTGGACTATGAGAAAGCCTTCGATTCGGTGGAAACATGGGCCGTGTTGAGATCTTTGCAGAGATGCCGAATTGACCACCGGTATATACACGTGTTGAAGTGCTTGTACGAAAACGCCACCATGTCAGTCCGTATACAGGACCAAAGCACAGTGTCTATCCAACTGCAGCGTGGAGTGCGACAAGGAGATGTTATCTCCCCGAAGCTCTTTACTGCGGCGTTGGAAGACCTCTTCAAGCTTATGGAGTGGAACGGACTGGGAATCAACATCAATGGCGCGTACATCACTCATCTACGGTTTGCTGACGACGTAGTCATTATGCCAGAGACTCTGGAACATCTTAATGCAATGCTCGATGACCTCAGCAGAGTTTCTCGACAGGTGGGCCTAAAAATGAACATGTATAAGACGAAAGTTATGTCTAATATTCATGTTCCGCTCCACCCAGTTATCGTTGAGAACTCGACACTCGAAATTGTTGACGAGTATACATACCTGGGATACATAGTCCCGCTAGGTAGGTCCAATTTCGAGAAAGAGGTCAACCGCCGGATCCAACTCCGTTGGGCAGCGTTCCGGAAATTCCGGAAGAATTTTTAGTCCAATATCCCTCAGTGCCTGAAGACTTAAGTCTTCGAACAGTGCGTGTTGCCAGTGCTTACCTACGGATGGGCCTTATTCGAAAGCTCAGAGTTACTCAGCGTGCGATGGAGAGGGCTATGCTCGGAGTTTCTCTACACGATCAAATCAGAAATGAGGAGATCCGTAGCAGAACCAAAGTCACCGATATAGCCCTACGAATCGCGAACCTGAAGTGGTAATGGGGGGGGGGGCACATAGTCCGACGAACCGATGGACGTTGGGGCCGGAAAATGCTGGAATGACGACCCCGCACCGGACGACGCAGTGTAGGGAGACCCCCTACAAGATAGACCGACGATATAAGGAGGATCGCCGGTAGCTGCTGGAGCCAGGCGGCACAAGATCGGGTCTTGTGGGCATCATTTCGTGAGACCTATGTCCAGCAGTGGATGTCCATCGGTTGAAGCGATGACGACGACTATTAAATTTGAGCATGCAGTGTTTATTATGTTTTGGTATTATGTACTGTTTCCTTCTTAGAATATAAGCAGTAACCCTTTACTAAATGAATACAATAGAGGTATGATATTTAAGATGTTTATTATTGCTAACATGTTTGTTTTTATGATTGTAGCCTCAATTAAATTAAGTAATGATACAAACTATGATAGAAGTTCGCAAACCTGGTAAGAGGTATTTTCAACTTTATTGTTCTAGTATCGAATAATGGGAGGTTACAGGACATAAAATAATGTAGTTATATCATTTTTTATACAAGAAAACATATTCATTTAAGAAATAAACGAAATACTATTTTCAGACAAATAGTTTCCGCAATTGCCAATCTGTCTCCTTTTCGCTAGAATCTAGACATTTAAAGGGCTTAGTAAAATTGCTAGTTCTAATTTATCGTTTTGATAAAGTTAACGTCGGAATTTTAAGTTATAATAAAATTAATTTCGTGAGACGAAAAATTTATTACACTTGGCGTATTTTAAATTTATTAATACGTGAGTATTATCATGATTCAATTAAATACTTTATAGGTAAAGTCTTGTTAATAAATTTTAGTAAATGTCTGCTAGTTTTATAAGAACATTTTAACCGAATTTTTTCAGCTAAAATTAACATGTTAGGTTTCCTTCGACTCGAAGCCGAAACCATTTTAATGGTTTTAACATTAAACCAACAGTTCCTAATAGACAAATTAACGGATCTTCGCCGATTAGTTAATAAAAACCAGCAAGCCAAATGTATAAAATAATTCTTAATGTTTATCAAGTCTGCGATATTGACATTTATAAACAAGTTCAAAATCAGTGGGCATCAGATTGTTTAAGTATAATTACATAATCAAATCAACCAGTAATAGTAGATTCTAAAAAGATCGCAAAACTAAAGATTATTGATATCGTCCTCAAAAATAACGTAGACAATGGGCTTCCTATTTTATCAATGAAACCATATACTCGTTTACTGGTTAATATAAATTAAATAAATAAGGCTGATCTAGCGGTCGTAATAGGTAAAATAGAGAAGTGTCAGTATCCCAGGGCTATAGGAGAGAGGGTTTTTCGAGCATACCCACAACGCGCAGCCTCAGTGAGGGTTGGCAGGCTACATATCTCGGAATTACTCCACATACCGATGACGGGTTGAAATGAACTTGATTTAATGCCTGTCCAAGAGTCTAAATCGGACTTGTATATAAGAAAATCGATGCAATGCACCAGTAGACCATCACGGCTCTTTGCAGTCACAGTACCAATTAATAGAAGCAGTGATGATACTCTCGGGTTGCTTCTATGTCCAGCAGTAGTGATCCATTGGATGTCGATGTGTAATTTACACTCGTGTACCTATAATAATAAAGAGCTCGTGATGTAAAGGCCGAAAGGTTATAAAATATATTTACGGCTCGCTGTAAGCATTCACATAAGTTGCAGAAAGGGCCGACTCGTTGCGTCACGATAAAAAGTGATTTCTGATCCGTAGTTTCAAACTTGGTAACATTACTTAGGACATCTGTTCCGGACACCTTTATTTTATGTTCCGCCAGTCCTAAATCAAACACTTGGCATTTTTTGCTAAAATATCAATGCACGACAAAAAAGAAAGGGTTCCGAAAATAATGATCGGAAATACTTCTTTACTTTGTCTGGGTACGTCCAGCAATGTGAAAGATATAGAGTTGAACTAGCCGTTTTTAACATGTATGACACAGAAGCCACGTGCTGATGATTATGTCTGACATCATAGTCTTGCAAATTAAAAGTAATTATCTCCAAAATATCACCAATTTTATCAATGTTGAACTTAAAATTGACAAAACAAGAAAGAGGGCGTCACGCATTTGTAATATTAATTCAACAGAAATATACAGCCTCATTGGTCTATTGGTCAGATCGTTCGCCTACAGACATGGGGATTTTGAGTTTGAGTCTCGGGTCGGACTAAATCCTAAGTCGAAATTAAGTTTTCTGTTATGAAATTCTCAGTATTTTCTCGAAGTTGCGGAGTTGTAGGTGTTGCACCTGATCTCTCTTCGGTCGTGTCGAATTGCCTTAACTTTGGACTATGAGAGTTAAGGAATAGCACTTGTGTACTATGCCTACCAACCTGGAGTGAACCGGCGTGGTGAGTCTATCCTCTAAAAACCCTCTCTGTGCCCGGCAGTAGGTCCTTAATGGGCAAGTACTTACTTATAAATAAAGAAGACAAGAGTTAAACAGAATAATTAATTATAGAAATAAGAATATTGATACATTTGTATTAATTTCGAAATGATATTACAGACTGAGATCGAAGGCATCACGGGAAACATTGCTTTCACCGAAGAAGGGCACAGGAAGAATTTTACACTAAATGTCGTGGAAATGACTATAGAAAGTGCTTTAGTTAAGGTAAGATAAGTATAATATATTATATACTTTTTAATATTAAATTACTCATGACATGACTTGTTACTTTATAACGGGACTCCTTTTTCGATGTAGACGTTCACTGTAAGGGTTTTTCCCAAATTTTTACGAAATCGGGAACTACGCACATTCCATCGTTGGACACAGCTTGTTTAACGAATAAAACTTTTGGAATACTAGCAGATAGAAGACTCGATTTTTATAATAAGTGTAAAAATTCTGTTAAATTTTTGTTCTCAAATTATTCCCAAAACAGTTAATCAAATCTGTAACTTTGGAGAATCAATTCGATCCCTAAACATCAATTTAGAAGTCTACCTTTATTAAGAGATCTATAGCCAATTGGTATTATTCGAAATATAGTAATTAAATTAAAAATTTAATACTCTGAACTAGAGCGTAGACCCATAACGATCATCCACTGCGAGTTGGCAGGCTACACATGCCGCAGAATTACGCCCAAGATATGCAGGTTTGCTTACGATGTGTTCCTTCATTAGGCAGTCGTCTTTCCTAGCAACCAGGAGGAGCATACATTTACACTTATCCCGTCTGGGATGCTAACTGATGATACAATGTGAGATCGTAACACATTTACCTTTTAAAATTTTCAAATCATCTATAGTATCTCATAAGGGTGGAAAACCTTATGAGATGATTTTCTTGTGTTACAGTATCTAAATAACCGGTAAGGAACGAAACTGTTTTTAACCAGTAATTGCCCTTAATTATCCCACAGCAACACAGTGAAGACTCATAAATCAATCTTTCGCAAGCACTTTCCCTGACCTATATATAATTTTCTCACAGTACCTCGAACATAGTTTTGAACGAAGTTTCCTTCGAATTCATAATGGATATAGGTGAACAAATAAGATAAATACATTAAAATATTGACATAATGGTCAAAGGACTCGGTTCTTTAATAAAGTACCTGGATAAATTTTAGGTCTAAACTTGTGGAAGGTTTCAGCCTTGGCTAATTACTAGTAAGAACATGGCATAAACTTAAAAAAATGTTCATAAGTTACTATTGAATGAACAGTTTTATGGTCTCTTCAGCTTAATGGTCTAAATACTCATTTCAATAAAAGAACCCATACACTGACAGATCATCGGCAGTCTCTAGTCGATTATGCTTTATTTTATGCCAGAATATTTCCTGCAAGAAATGGCTGGATAGCAGCTACACACACTAGCAGGCTACAGTTGGCAGTGTCACACTAATTACCTGTTTATTGTAGGTTGACCTCTAAAAATAATCAATTTAGTTGAGGCACCAGATTGCCATACTAGAGGTTTAGCATAAACTGTCAAATTAAAACTGTGGGAACTTATATCAAGCGACGCCACAGTCAAATACTAAACTTTGTACTCCAATATAAAAAGTAATTTATCAAATCAAACAAAATTCAGGATAATTCCCATAAATGCTGATAATTTTATCAAATTAAACCGCAAGCGGTTGGATGATTAAATAAACGTGGAATATATAAACCATTACAAATTTGTGTTATCAAACGCATTATAAAAGATCAATTTTTGGTTACACACAAGTATGGTAGTTGTTTAAACATTTTGATATTTCAGTAAATATTAATTTTTAATCATCGATCAATCAATAAATGATTTTGAAGTAATGAGAATAATTTTAATTCAAACTGTCACTTTACTAAGTGTAGTTAATCAAAACATAATATTTACGTTAAACTATTTGCTTAAACTATTTTCCATTTTAGCTGTACGTACTTTTTAAATACACTCAGAACGTCATTTGACATTTTAACTTAAAAGGAAATGCTAAGTAATTCGGCGACAAACTGTTATTGTGTGGGGCCTTTTATAGATATACTGACATGAAATAAGTGGAATATGTAAAAAACCAATTTGCGATGCCCAAATGCGCCTCAAACTCAAGGGGAAAATTTATAAGACGAATTTGTAAGTGTTGTTCTGTATGGATCAGAGTGCTGGGCTACCAAAGAGAAGAATGAAAGGAAATTGCATGCAGCTGAGATACGAATGTTGAGATGGATGTGTAGAGTGACAAAATTAAACAAGATTAGGAATAAGTATATTAGGGGGAGTATGAAAGTAGCACCCGTGACCGAGAAGTTAAGAAATGGAAATCTATCATGGTATGGAAATATCATGAGGGAAGGGAGGATAGCCATGTATGTAAGAGGGCCCTAAATATGATGGTAGGCGGCAGGGCCGGGAGAGGGCGACCAAAAATACTGTGGATGATATGTGTGTAAGGGGTGTGAATATAGAAATGATAGGTGATAAAGTGAAATGGCGAAAGAAAATATGCTGTGTCGACCCCACCTAGTGGGATAAGTTTTCTAAATCTAGCATGGTGGATATCGGTCGTATCCACCTTCCAACAAGGCTAAAGGTTAAGCCACTTCTTACCATATAAGTACGTAATCATCTTAGACTGGATCATCAGTAGAGGTTACAGATAAGCTTCCTCTGTACGCTTTAAATTTGTCAACTCTTTATCGATTTATTATAAATTTGGTATTTAACAGATTGCAACATGGTCGGATACTCAAGGTCTGGAACTCGAAACTCCGAAATACGAACCTTTACATACACCATTAACGATCGACACCAACAAAACCTATATAGTGACAACTATGCTCCAAGAACCATTTATGATATTGAGAAACGGGGAGGAAAGATTGAAAGTCTTCGATGGTTTCTGTAAGGAACTTGCCGAATTAATTGCTGAAACACTAGGAATCAAAAGTAAGTAAAAAAATTACTTTTGTATACTCATTTATTTTTATAAAAAAGAGTGTATGTACGAGTATGTCAAATACTGTGTGTGTAAAGTTTTATTGTATTTTTAACGCATAATTAAAAAAAACATTATCATAAACTACTAATACAAAGAGGAAACATTTGTTTTTTAAGTATGTTTGTAATGTTTTCACACAAAAACTACTGGACCGATTTCAAAAATTTGTTCACTATTAGAAATCTGCATTTTCACTGAGGCTGAGGCACTAACATTGGCTATGTTACTTTATAAAAATAGGGATCCCTAATAAAAATGCATTAATGTAAGCAAATTTTATTCACAAAAAAATTGTCGTGACGTACTCTTCGGAATGATAGGACAAAAAAAAAGTTTTACATTTTTATTGAACGTATTAACATCTACAAAAAAGTCCACGTTACTACATATTCAACTGCTGTAGTTATGCCCCTATAACTAATTTCTTACTTTTTAAAAGTTAATAAAAGTGCCGATTATAATTAAACAATATTGTTCATAATCCTTAGCCCATTACATATATTGTTAATAGTTTCAATACCTGTAAAATATTTTTTCAAATATTAAAATGGGACATTCCATTTAATAGATATAAAAAATTTAAAAATATCAAACTTGAGAATATGATCTAGTAGTATAGCGATACTGCCTCATTGGTCTATTCGACTACAGACATGAGGTCCTGGGTTCGAGTCCCAGGTCGAACCAATTCAAAAAATCAATATTGAGTTTTCTATTAATATTTTCTCAATATTTGCCCGAAGTTGGGACGTTGGCGGTGTGATCCAGCCCCGTGCTTCGGAGAGCACGTTAAGCCGCCGATCCTGCGCCTGATTTCTCTACGGTCGAATCGCATTCCCGTTGCATCGGACTATGAGAGTGAAGGAATAGCGAGTGCACTTGTACACTATGCTCTAAAAACCCTCTCTCCTATGAGTGAGAAGGCCTGCGCCCAGAAGTGGGACGTTAATAGGCTGCTACTTACTTATAGCGATGGACATATTAATTTTGTTTACAATGTACCACCCCATAACACCAAATTCTACGGTGACTCTTTCGCAGTTCGAGCCATAACTTTAGGGAACGAATTACCTCTGACAATAAGAGAAGCTAAATCATTGAATATATTCAATGAGCGGGTAAACAATCATTACCTTCCTTTATGTACTTAATGACGATGATAACTATTTGTTCTATGTCTTATTTATTTAATTTCTGACCCAGCAAACGTTGTTTTGCTATATAATTACTATTATTGCTATTAAAAATAGGGGTTGGTGATAGAAAGGTAAAAATTTAGGGTTATATGTATTTTTGTATGCTGTATCACAAAAAAATAAAAAATTTTGTCCAAAAATTAAAAAAGGTATGAAAAATAGATAGTAGCCGATTCTCAGACCTACTGAATACGCATATAAAATTTGGTGCAAATCGGTAAAGCCGTTTCGGAGGAGTATGGTAACTAACATTGTGACAGGGAAATTTTATATATGAGACAAGTAGTCCGACGCCTTGCAGTAGAGTGATAATTAAGCCATAACGATAATGCTACTAAGTTGATTATGTTTAGTATGTATCTATTTAAATTATGTATTTAAATATGTGTATGTATTTAAAGGTATTTGTATTACTAAAGTAAGTAGCAGCCTCTTAACGTCCCACTGTTGGGCACAGGCCTCATTACTCATATGAGAGAGGGTTTTTAGAGCATAGAACCACCACGCTGCTCCACTGCGGATTGGCAGGCATAGTACACAAGTGCACTCTCTATTCCTTCACTCTCATAGTCCGATGTGACGGGAATCCGACACGACCGGAGAGAGATCAGGCGCAGGACCGATGGCTTAACGTGCTCTCCGAGGCATAGGGGTGGATCACACCGCTAACTTCCCAACTGCGGGCAAATATTGAGAAAAATTTAATAGAAAATTCAATATCGATTTCGAATTGGCTCGACCCAGGACTCGAACCCAAGACCTCATGTCTGTAGTCGAACATGCTAACCACTAGACCAATGAGTCAGTAATTGCATGCATTAGTATGTAGGAATATTTGTATGTAGGTCTATATTAGGGAACGCAGATTACACTATTTACCTCATATAATCTCTCTAACCCTAAGGTTGCCTGGTAGAAATCGCTAATAAGCGATAAGGTCGTCTGATTTGTACTTTCTATTAAGTTTGTTTCTGTTACTTGTTTCATGTTTGTGGTGTACAATAAAGAGTAGTCTATCTATCTATCTATCTATCTACCATTTTATTCATATCTCTTTGCACTGCCATGAGATCGGTATCTACATGGGTGAAACCGCAGGGTATTGCTAGTAAACTATAAGTGTGTGAATTTTTATAATCCCCCATCCGCGCAGTTTTCCTAAATAGTTGTACAAAGTTATTGCTTTACGTATTAATGTATAGATATTCCAATTCATAGTAAAGTAATTTACCCATATCATATGTGAAGTTTTAATTTTAGTTCAAATCCGGCTCGTTTATGATCGTGTGTTCGGAAGTGAGGTGTCACATCTAGTTTGGACCGGACTCGTTGGAGAAATACTCAGGAAGGTGAGTATCATTTGCGAGTATTTAAATTAACTGTCATATCCTACTCATAGGGGAGAAAACGATATTGACCGTTTTATAGCATGGCTGTAATCTCACCTGTTTGTAAGAGGTAATTAAGGTAAAAGTTTTACTTGATGGTAAAGGCCGAAGCCTCCCACTACGACAGACAAAAATAAGAGATTTGTCTGTTGACTTTTGGTATCTTTTGACTCATCACAATATCTCTGGAACCATAAGGCGTAGAGACTTGAAATTTGGTAGGAATATTCCTTTTGCCGAGCAGAGATCAGCTAATAATCGGATTTTACACAATCCCACCCCCAAGAGCGCTTGCGGGTGTGCTAATTAAATAAACACATTTTCTCATTAAAAAAAATTCAAACTTCACATTTACAACTGTATTTGTAAAACTTTGACTATTTATACCTACGTTTCCTATTTGTAAAGAATTTTGCCTAAATTAATGAAAATCCTACCCAAAAAACTTTCCACGCAGACGACGTCGCGGGTTCCGCTAGTATCATTTATAAACATACGTCTATACCAAATATTATAAGAGTTATTTATGCAACAATATTCTCAACTTCTCATTAGCGAATAGGTTAACCAGTAATTGTTAAGTAGTCAGTCAGTGACGTATTAATTATTTATTTAGTTTAATTATTATACGTATTTTATTCCCATTTTTTTTTGCTTTTCCTTCTGTATCTTCATCTGTCTGTCCGGGACGCAGCTAAAAACCAGCGTTGCGACGAAATCCCAACAATCCCTAAGCGAAGTTCCGTTTTTCGAGATCACAATTGTATTACTTGACTTCAATTGTATTATCATAGCATATCTACATAATCTCTTTGGTTGTAATTAAGTTTGATGTAAGAAATAAGAAGTCATTTATGTATTTTATTTCTATAAATACCGGAATTTGTCCTATCGTGAATCAAAAACGAAGAGAAGCAAGTAGTAGTACCATTATGCCAGCGAAATTAAAATCGTACAGCGCTGTCTATTGAAAGCTTACGTAAAAGCTTTAAAGCTTTCTTTATACGTAATGAGTTCAAACATTTGTACATAATGGCGCAGGGATTGATTATTTTTATGGGTTTTTTATTGCTGACTAATTAGCGCTTGACTGAGTTCACACAGTAAGTGATGATACAATGTTAAATGGAAGCGCGCTCTTATGGTTTTACATAGCATCGTATAAGAGCATAATTTTAATGCTTGTCGCTACGCCTTTGCTGGTAGGGCGGTAACTAGCCACAGCCGAAGCCGCCCACCAATTCCACGCAGACAAAGTCGCGGATTCAGCTAGTAATATAAACCAAACAATTGAAGGATAAAAAAAGCAATCAATTACAACTAAATTAAATGTTATAGTGAAACTTCATTTGCAATTCCTTTTTAAATACAAAACCTAAATAAACGTGTATAAACAAAACGGGAGCGCTTTTAGAAAACTTTCCTTTGTTCTTAATAACTACAATACCTCCTCTGGACATCTGATGTCACTTTATGCTCCTTTAATTAGATCTTTATTCTCGACTACAGCTGTGTAATATGGTTTCCGTTGTACCGAGATCCCCAACGACGTTACACAGTACAGTTTTATTCTAGTTCTTAAGTTTATTTTCATAAGGTTTACAGTTAAACGCCAGGTCACATATGTAGCACACATACACAAATAGTTTGGAGAACGCCCAAAACAAATTAAGAGTTCCCTTTGTTCAATACTAGCAAAAAACCTACACTGTACTATTGTTCACAAAGTGATTGTCCGTATTACTGTAAAAGTTTTTTCTTCGGTAATAGTTTTCTACCATTAGCTATTTATATTTTGTTAAGGAATAAAGAATGAAAAAGTCGTATCTATATAATACTAGTAATCTCCCGGACTTCGCACTCTAAGCCATGTTTTGTCTGTCATACAACTTAAACACTATCTATACTCATATTATAAAGAGGAAACATTTGTGATTTGTATCTATATTTACAATGTTTTCACAACAAAAACTGTTGTACGGATTTCAATTGTTTTATTCAGTGGAGTGACATAGACTTTATTACTTATTCAAAAAGGATAGGGATCCCTAATAAAATGCACTAATGTAACCCAAGGTGTTAATTTAGTCGTAAATAATTTGTTATCCTGTGTGCCAAGAATTGAGCAATAATCAATAGTAACAAAAATTAATAAATTAATAATATGTTCATAAAAAATTAACAATTCTTTTTAAAAATTATAACATATCTAATAGGATTTCATAATAAAAGTCAATAACCAAACTAAAATATTCTTTAATTCCAGTAAACTCAAAATTGTTTTGTCAAATGCTCTACCACCGGTTGCTAACCTAACTGACTAAAGAGAAGAATCCGGCAAAAAACTCAATAGCCTTTTACTCTCTTTTTATCCATGTTATAATTAATATAAATTACAATAAAATACACATCCGTTATCATTAAATATAAAAACAAATAGCAAACTATTATCGTTATGACATATTAAAAAGACATCAGTTTTAATTTCAAGAAATACACTTAGCTTTGTATCGCAGAGCAGCCCTTTTAACTTAAAACACAATAACTGGTAGCTAACGTTAATTAAAAATTGAGAACTCAACTAACTTCTCTTAATATATACCTTTCTTACTAATGAGGCTATTATGGCAAAACACCAATAAGAGTATTTGACGTCAAATACATTTCTTAATTATCTTCTTTATTAAGAAACTACCACTCCCTGTTAGTTTTTAATAGTTACAATTAATATAATTCAAGTAATTCTAATCGTTTATGAAACATTACATGTCTCAAATTGGCATCATTTACAATGTTTACAAATTCACCAATGGGAACAACATTGTGAAGGCCATTGTTTCTAAGAATACGATTTAGTCAAATGACGAACTGGATCCTTTATTTAAAATATTATCTAATTTGAAATATATCATAAATTATATAATATATAATATAACGTGCGCTGCGGAAACTATCTTTGATAAAACAAAAAATGTTCTACTGTATTATAAAATAAATAGAATGAAATACTACTTTGTTCATAATACATTTATTTATTTTTTACAGAAAATGTTGTTTATATTATCCTCAATTCTTGGCTTCCGCAATACTTTTTACAAACGTCAATATGGTAGCCCCGAAAAAACAGACTCTTTATTCCCTTCAACTATTGTCAAAAAGCCACCATAAATTCTATACTTTTATAAACAATAAAACTAAATTCAACCATATAGTATTAAATTAAATACCTAAATAAAATAATAACTTAGGAAAAGTAATATATACACTTAAACACAGTTACATCAATAATCAAACCTGAAACTCACTCCATAAACAATAAACATATAACATCTGAATTCCTCCACAAAAGAGCTAACAAGGTGTTGACTAGAACTTGTAGACAGTATCGTTTTCTTAGGCATTACGTTAGATAATAAATTACTGTGGGGGCCCCATTTAAGTGGTCTATCGAACAGGATCAGCTCTGCGGCTTACGCGGTTAAAAGAATTCGTTGTCTGACAGATGTTGATACTGCCAGACTGGTATATTTCAGCTATTTTCACAGCATTATGTCATACGGTATTCTACTTTGGGGTAATGCTGCTGATATAGATGCAATATTTGTGCTGCAGAAAAGGGCCGTTCGTGCGATTTACAATATGGGTCCAAGAGAGTCGCTAAGAAACAAATTCAAGGCAGTTAACATAATGACAGTTCACTGCGTATATATATTAGAAAACTTGTTGTATGTACATAAAAACATTGACTCTTTTAATAAAAAGAGTGAATGTACATCATATAACTTACGAAACCAAAACAAACTTGTTATAAATTCTAGTAGGCTGCATAAGATTAACAACTCATTTAAGGGTAACTGTATACGTTTCTATAATAAACTCCCACAAGACGTTCTAAAGATGTCAATTAATAAATTCAAAGTCTTTGTTAAAAGAAAGTTGATAGAAAAATCGTATTATAAGTTGCAAGATTACCTAGACGATAGAAACGCCTGGGAGTGAACGAATTGCTCTAATTTTAATTAAAATATAGTAAACTAATATGTTATTGTAATGATGATGGTAATAAAAAATATACCCGACTGAGTTTGTTGTGGGTTCTTCTCGGATCGGGGCGCGAAGGAACCCTCGTAACTTTAGATTTTAAGTCGTTCTGGAGTATCATCATCAGACGTACATTAGAATTAGAGTGTGGAAGAGAAAAGAAAAGAAATATAATTTGACGATTCAAATGTGCTGTAATATGCCTACTTGAATAAAGATATTTTTGATTTGATTTGATTATGAACATAAAAACAAAGTAAAACATTTGTATACAACATTGATAAGTTCAGTCCGAATCTCGACATGAATTGGTTTGAATAACTGACGTATTTAAGTTGCTTAAGTTGATAGAAATATCAGTTCTCACAGTACCGTCGCAATATATATTGAATAACATTTTATATATCCGTGACAACATTCATTTATACAGAAAAAGGAGCGAAACACAATTTTAATACAAGAAACAAAAACAAACTTGTAATGCCATATTTTAAGTGAAGAAGGTTCAGAAATCATTTGTCGGGTTGAGCATACGCATTTTTAGACACCCGAATCACTTCTGGGTTTGCCTCCACATAGTTTTAAGAAATATATTAAAAATATCCTATTGCAAAAGGCATATTATAATTTTGACGATTATTTAAATGACAAAGATGTTTGGACTTGATTCCAGTTGCACATGAAAGCTAAACATATTGTAACGTACAAAAACTATATTTAAAGGCATAACCGTTGAGTTTCTTGCCGGTTTCTTCTCAGCGGGATCAACTTTCCGAACCGGTGGTAGATTTGTACCCAACGAACAGACTACTCACGATTCAAAAGTGCTTTTTGAGCCTACTTGAATAAAGAATATTTTGATTTTGATAAGGAATAAAAATTGTATCCGTCAAAGTAACTTTCCAATTATCACCTTCTAGTTAACATTTTTAGAATTTAAAATGGATGGTTGACCTCGCTGGCGCAGTGGTGCGAGTATTCGCTTTGCTAGCGGAGGTCCCGGGTTCGATCCCCGGTAGGACGAATTTAGGAAATTGTATTTTCTAATTTGTCTGAGTCTGGACTGGTGGGAGGCTTCGGCCGTGGCTAGTTACCACCCTACCAGCAAAAACTTACCGCCAAACAAAGAGATTTGTGTTCCGGTACGATGCTGTGTAGGGGGTATATAGCGTCTTAACAGATTAGCGCGCTTCCATCTTAGACTGTATCATCCCTTATCATCAGCCGAGATCACAGTCAAGCGCTAATCTGTCACCAATAAAAAAAAATTATAATGAGTTAACGGATAGACCAATAAAAGAGCAATTATCAGTATTTTATTATATCTCTAAATGATAAGTCAGCGTTTTGGATAAAAGCTTCCAGGCGGATTGATTGCTACGATTTCAACAATTATCGTTATATGTATGCTAATTTACATAAAACCAATACAAATTATATACATAAACCTTCCTCAAGAATAATACTATTTATTTTTGAATGGTTTTTAAGTTTATCGCCTACATCGAGACAGACAGACACAGTTGAGGAAATGTTTTTTAATATGCACGTAAGGATATGTATATTTAGTAAGTATGATCCCATTAAAGACCCACTGCTGGGCATAGGCTTCCTCGCACATAGGTTTTTAGAGCTTAGACCCACCAGGCTACTTCACTGCTAAACTACATAACAAGCCAGCATTGATCTAAGGATATGCAAGGTTTTTCACAATGTTTTCCTTCATAGAAAACTACAGTCATGAATTTGAAGCAACACTAGGCTATTAATTTTAAGAAATAATAGATTTGCTAGCTTAAAATTAGACACCTTGACTTTTATAAAGGATCCAAGTAACCTCAACAAGTAGTAAGTGTTGATACAGCCTAAAACAGTGGTAAACAATTGCCAATTTGCATAATTCTTATATAGTAAACTAATTTGATATTCTAATGATGATGGTAACAAAAAAAAAATACCCGACTGAGTTTGTTGTGGGTTCCTCTCGGATCAGGGCGCGAAGGAACCCTCATAACTTTAAATTTGAAGCCATTCTTGAGTACCATCATCAGACGTATATTAGAATCAGAGTGTGGAAAAAAAATGTAATTTGACGATTCAAAAGTGCTTGAATATGCCTACTTGAATAGAGATTGATTTGATTCTTAAATTTACTTGAAAAATACCATCAAAATCGTCATTTATTTATAAAAGTGTTACATGTATACGTTCTACTAGGTTTCTGCTTTACTTTAGTATACAATGCACTGAGCCAAGACTTTGTATTCGCAGACTGAGTCTTATTTAGAATGTGCTTAAGTTAAGTCTAGTCTTTAAGTTCAGCTGTCCGCTCAGTTTAATATCCGGCCAAGTTTCAACATTATCTCCTTTATTAGTGAGATTGACGTATACATTTATAATCCTTTTGAGGAGTTCAATTTAAAATAATGAAATTTTATTTCAATTCCCTGTATCAAAGCTCTAAAATCGTTAGGACTAATACATCGAGCAAGCAATGCAACCTGATTAAGACAGAGAGTTCAAGGGAACGTATCCTTTTCGCATAGAGATTTCTCTCTACCCCATTTTTCTACGTTTTTAGATGCAGAGAAGCCCATTCTAACCTTAAGAGTTTAAGTAGGTGATGCAATGAAAACATTTATATATACATATATACATGCTATACATCTAGTACAATCGAACAATATCACAATAGGTAACAGTCTCAGTTATACAGATAGCTTATGGTCGTTTTCATCTATTTTATTACAAAGGTATTAAAGGCTAAAATTGACAGCACCACGCAATTATTCTCTCTTAAAGAGGTTCCTTGCTTACCCAGATCAGATTGTATATATTTTCACTGCTGACAGGTTAGGTTAGGTTAAGATCGTTGGCTTCCCATTCCTTGAACCATTGAGAATTCGGAGTGCCAGAGCTGAATGCGTCAGCGAACATCTGGCCCCCAGCATACGGATGAAGAGGGTTCCACTATGTTTTAGTGAGTATTCTGGTACATACAGCAAATCCCACACTGTCGGATGGAGGTTAACTTCATCAGACGTGCACAAAAGCATTTCCCAGCGAAAAAAAAAAAGGTTAAGATGCAAGACGTTTTAACCTAGTAAAGGCATGGTGGCACGTCGTTGCTCGTAAGGTCGTATTAAGGAATGCTTGAAGCTTCGCATCAGACCAGATTTAGACAAATTATAAAAGCAATATCCTAAATTTGCGTCGTATGGAATCAAATATAGAACCTCTTCAAGCTATTTATATACACAAATCATTACGCCAGCGAGACCAGCAAATGATAATAACAAATTTTAGTGTAATTTGAAAAAAAGGAGGATGTTCATAAAATAAGGCCATCGACATCCTCGCTGGCACAATGATGTCTATATTGGCTCTGCTTGCAGAGGATCTGATTTAAGAAAATCGGGCAACTTTAGTAAAATATATTTACAAATTTGACTCTGATCAATTGCGCGGCTTCCGTCGCTGATTGCCACCCTTCCCAGTAAAGACGTAGAGTAAAAAGGTGAGTAGCAGCCCATTATCGTCCCACTGCTGGGCACAGGCTTCCTCACTCATAGGAGAGAGGGTTTTTAGAACATAGACCCACTACTCTGTTCCAGTGCAGATTGGCAGGCATAGTACACAAGTGCACTCTCTATTCCTTCACTCTCATAGTCCGATGTGACGGGAATCCGATACGACCGGAGAGAGATCAGGCGCAGGACGTACGGCTTAACCGGAGGTAGAGCACACCGCCAACTTCCCAACTTCAGGCAAATATTGAGAAAATCTTAATAGAAAACTCAATATTGATATTTGAATTGGCCCTACCTGGGACTCGAATCCAGGACCTCATATCTGTAGTCTGACCATGCTAACCACTAGACCAATGAGGCAGTAAAAACGTGCGGCCAAGTAATAGTATTTGAGTTCCAATGCAATGATCTGTAGAAACCATACGAGGGATACTACTTAATCATCACTTACCAACAGAGGAGGTTACAGTTAAGTACTAGTAAGTACCGTCCCACAGCTGGGCACAGGCCTCCTCACTCCGAGGAGCGAGGGTTTTTAGAGCATAGACCCACCACCGCTGCTCCACTGCGGGTTGGCAGACATAGTACACAAGTGATCTCTCTATTCCTTCACTCTCATAGTCCAATGTGACGGAAATCCGACACCTATCGGAGAGAGATCAGGCGCAGGACCGACGGCTTAACGTGCTCTCCGAGGCACGGGGGTGGATCACACCGCCAACTTCCCAACTTCGGGCAAATATTGAGAAAATCTTAATAGAAAACTCAATATTGATTTTTGAATTGGCCCGAACCGGGACTCGAACCCAGGACCTCATGTCTGTAGTCGAACATGCTAACCACTAGACCAATGAGGCAGTTCAGTTAACTACTAACCTGTCACCAATATAAAAGACAATATAAAGACCTCCCCCCCATTTATCGTGCAGATAAGTCGTCCAGTTGCACATAAAGTAGAAATCTTATTACAGATGCAGGTGTCCTTAGAGGTTTCTATCGGTGAAGAGTGTTCAGTGAATTGTAAATTTGTATCAAGCACTTACCTTTTACTGAGATCTCGGGGCACCTGAGAGTTTTATGTGAGGAATACTATATACCGATTACTAGATGAGATGCACTCAGTCTATCCTTACATGTTATAAAAGAGTCAGTTCTCGATACATTCAAAGGAACTACTGGATGGATTTTCATACGGTTTCACAAATAAATAGATTGATCTTTGGAAAGGTCCATGTATATAATTTGGTATGCTTAGATGGTTTGGGCATGTAGAGAGAAAGGAGACTGACAAAAAGGATTTATGAGTCAAGAGTGACTGCGAAAGTTTGAAGGGGAAGACCAAGGCGAACGTTCCTGGATCAAATCCAGGACATTTTAAATAAGGGCCAAGTCAAGAGTACTTTAGACCGACGAACTTGTATGAAAGGTTTAATGAGAATGAAAGAAGTGTAGGAGATATGCAAGGATCGTGGCAAGTGGAACGGTGTTGTCTCTGCCTACCCCAATGGGAATGAGGCGTGATGCTATGTACGTATGTATGTAATTTTTCAAGGTTTTGTGTAAATAATTATTGGAAGCGTCGGACAAATCGATTCGCCTTTGGGCTATCATCAGAGACTTCGTAAAATGTTTTAGCAGATATATAACTTAATAACATCACAATGTATATAGTAGGATAATTTCTTTTTTGCAGATCTATAGAGGTCCTTGATGCCATACAACTATCTTTTATGGATTAGTCACGTAAAATGTGGTATTGACCCTTAATAATTTAAACGTGTTGGTTATTTTATGTTTAATATCATGATCTTTTACATCATATAATTTTATATTTGGTTCGGCAAGTTGGCAAGTTCGAGATTGGATACTACAATATATTGTAGATTACATCACCACCGTCGTATAAAACTAAGTCATATATAAGAAAGAACATAGCCTGTTATTGTGAAAATGAAGTAAATAAACTATTACCAAAGGCGCTATAAAAGTATTTTTGTTTCAGGAAGCGGATATGGCTATTGCACCTTTATCCATTACCCCGGAACGGGAAAAAGTAATAGACTTTAGCGAGCCTTTTTTATCGTTAGACGTTCCGGTCAAACGCACTAAGACGCCGAAGCAACTGGCGGACACCTTCAGTTTTCTAAGACCACTTTCGAAGGAAATATGGGTAAGTTAATCTACTTTATTTCAGGTACGGACACAAGGAGGGACAATGGGCGTAAATATGGGGATTTTACCCTCCTCCAGACCTATAGCTTTAGATTTTATTTTACAAAAGTAAAAACTTCTTCAAGACGTGATTCATTGAAAAAATATAATTATAATTGTATATATTATATTTAACAATGTAATGGTAGTATTTTTGTGTTTAAAAATTAATTAAAATATAGTTATGACGCCTTTAATATACCTCTCTTGCTGCCTTAGTCGACTTGTACCGAATTTACTCGAACCGTTACAAATACAAAGTATGGTAAAATATGACGAACTTTTGCAAACATTAATATCTTATAACACCAAAAACGCACAATTTTAATTAATATACGACAAGAAGAGCACGGTGTAAATAAAAAAATATACAACATAATGAACTTAAAACGCATTAACTTATAGCCAACGTTGATAAAAACTGAAAACTCTCCTTACTTCTTAAATAAAGAGCCTTTTATAGCTTTAATATATTAGCCAATTACAACCAACCAACAATCACGGTGCTTCCCACCAAATAGCTTTGTTACTTATCATATTTAATATCGATAATACATTTGTCAATCATTTGAAATTGTTTATCAAAATCTGAAACAAGATACAGTCTGATATGCGGTGCTGCTATATTACTTCTATTTATACTACGGTCTACCTTAAAGTTCATACCTAATATTAAAACAGTATAAGTTTACATCAAGGAAACGATATATTCCCCTAGCTCTAATACATTGCCTCACAGTAACGGCTAATACAAAAGCGGTGCAGTTTCAAATCGTAATAAATCAGTGAACAACTAAACAACGCAGTTCAGTAGCCCAAGAACTGTCATAAACATGTATGAACATTTTATCGGGAAAATGTTTGGATACGCCCCAGGCAAGGCGCTGAGGCTCCAAAATGTAAGGATTTCACAGGACAGTCTTGACACCATTGCTAGATAGAAAAAGTAAGTAGCAGTCCATTAACGTCCCACTACTGGGCACAGGCCTCCTCAATTATATGAGAGAGGGTTTTTTTGCTAGTTATACCTTTACGAAATTTTTAATAATAATAATAACCTTTTATTTTTTACATCACACTTACATAAAACAAGTAAAGTAGCCGCAGGATGCCAAAAAAATGTGATGCCGAAAAAGGGAACACCGCTCAGCGATTGTTGGGATTTCGTCCCAACGCTGGTTTTCAGCAGAGACCCGGACACAAACAAACAAAAACGCAAAGAAACCAAACAAAATTAAAAATAACGTATGTACAATAAATACTGAATAAATAGATAATACATAATAAATAATTAATTCTTAATTAATACGTCAGTGACAACATAACAATTACTGACAAATCTATTCGCCATTCTCCGGAAAGTGTTGGAAAGTTAAGTTTTACCTTCACATATATGTATTAATATACACTACGATGGATCAGATGTTGTGGATTCTTACTCAGAAAGTCGCAGGTTAATATGATCATCCAGGAATATGTTTAGCATACCAACCAAGCAAACTGGTTCGTCTATGCCATAAAAACCCTTTCGCCTATAAAATCGACAATTCAGTTAAAGGTCCCTGTACGCTTCTATAAAAAAAAAACTACCAGTAGACTTTACAACGATGTCATTCAATAAATTTAAATAACTTATTATGGAAAACCGATTGAGAAATCGTTCTATTTGAAAAACTAATGTTGATGGGAAAAAAGGGATACCAGATTTAGTTTATATGTGTGCTCTTCTCAGAACAGAGCGCGAAGGAACCCTCGTAACTTTAGATTCTAAGACGTTCTTTGATCAATTGATATAATATATGTTTGAGGATTAAAAAGTACTATAATAGAATTTTTGAATTTGAATTTAAGGAGGCCTGTCCCAACACTGGGACGTTGATAGGCGTTTATATCTTTTAACGAATATAGTGTCACTTAAACTGTGCTCAATTTATGTTATATTCTCTTGAGAACCTATTATATTTTCAAGGAACGTATATACAATACGTTTATTGTATCTAAATTTCAATTGAGTTACAATAATAAATATAAAGCATATATTGAAATATATATGGATATAAAATGTTTCAACCATATTTACGACATCACGTCCCACTGCTGGCTACAGACCACACTCAAGGAAGAAAGGGATTTTAGAGCATAGACCCACCACGTTATACCAATACCGATTGCGAGGCTATACACTTTCCAGAATTGCTCCAGGGATATAAAGGTTTTCTCACAATTATTGATGATGATGCTTTCATCAAAGAATGAGAAAATAGTGTGTAACCTTCAACTGGTTACTGTGAACTTGACGTTGTAATTTGAAAAGATTTGATTGGTTAGGGGGCGGGGCTAAGACGGCGAACAATGACGACTCATGGGATTCTTAACGCGAACGAACTATAGATGTCTTAACATTAGGTAATCACTGCTCCAGATATATTTATTATATAATAAATAAAGCAAATCAGCTGGATCCACAAAGTTGCAATGAGGTCTTGCGACGAATGGATTATCAGCGGGAACTTTGGGAAAAAGAAGAAGGTTGCATATCTGTGGCATGCAGACATGACAGGTACTCTTACAACTTATAATGATGGGTAAAGTGGCTGGCAAGAGGCGTATTGGCCGCAAGAGGAAGTCCTGGTTGCGCAACATCAGGGAGTGGACCAGGATCGCGAGTGCCGCTCAACTATTTAGCCTCGCGAGGAACAAAGTTAAATATGGACAACTGACAGCCAACTTTCTTTAGTCGGAGAGGCACATAAAGAAGAAGAAGTACAGCATAAACCAAAATGCTAACAAATACGAATTTCAATTTATATTTCCTATTCCTTATTATCGAATGTGTGTAACACTTTTCCCCTTTTATGCTAGTACTTAATATTCATTCGTTTGTTTTAAAAATATAACAGTTGAATTTGCTTTACAGAATCATTTAGGATTTGAATAAGATTTTTCTGAGTTTTAATGTACTTTAGGTATAGCTTCTTAGTTGTAGTACGAGTGAAAAATTTACTTTGTTTTATATTGCTTTTAACAAGTCGTCTTCCTTTTAGTAATTATCCCATTCTTTTACCATATAATTGTAAAATACTATAATAAAACCACTAAGTTTTTTAATAATAAATGCTACACGGTGAGCTGATAGAACCAATTTTCCGATCATATTGGCCTTGACTGCTCTGTTGAGTGCCTTTCACTTTGCATCCAGCTGTAATGCGACATGCGATAGTGGATTATTAATCAATAAATTCAAGCATTTAATATGATTATTACCAGCTCGTGCTTATCTCAATCCCAAGATTAAATTATATAAAAAACAAACAGTCTAACAAAATTTTTTAGGGTCTTTCATTTGTCAGATGGAAATATAGTTAAATATGTTTTTTCTTTCTTTCTACTATGACTAATGTAACATTTCTATGAAAAAAAAACCATGTTTTACGCTAATAATTTCTCAGACTCTGGTAACTTTGGATTTTAATTAATTTTATTCCTTAATTTGATTATCACAAGTTGTATACTAGCAATATTTCGTGGGAAAAACTACATTTCACAAATCCAGGCTAATTTAAGAAATTCACGTTCAAACATGTCTAAGTCAGGACTGGTCGGAGGCTTCAGCTGTGGCTAGTTACCAGTCAACCAATAAAGACGTGTCGCCAAGTAAAATATTTGTATTTCAGTACGATAGTGTTCAGATACCATAAAATGTAAATTAACTATTACCAGGTTAACGTGTTTGCATTTTAGACTTTATCACTTACCATCAAGTGAGATTACAAGTAAAAAAAGTCTTGCGTTATAACAAGAAAAGTGTGGTCGCCTCACAAGGCAGTCGTTATGTAAATGGAGCCGTTATTTTGCTTGTTTTTGCTTTATTTTAAAACATCGTTCCACCTTAATATTTTTTATGGCCATCACTGTAATACAGTGGTGATGTAGTTCACGAAACTGGATAACGTTCTTCCTTGGGTCGATAAGACTGGATTACAATCTCACTAGAAACTTGTAAAAGTTATGTAAGCTTGGAAAAATTCACACCAGTAAACAAGATAATCTATATATTAAAACGTGAAGCAAACACTTTGTACCCCTTTTTACGAAAATTGCGCTGACGGAGGAGTATGAAATCTCCCACACTTATAGTTTATATAGAAGAGTGCACAATGGTAATATTTAAAAAAATATACATAAAAAAGTGAGTGTGCATTTATGTACACGCTTTAGAACTTATACTTCTTTGGCGTAACAAGATGAAAATCTTTCCAAATAACTTACATTGGATATAAATAGTTTATAATCTGTTTTCTGTAGTTGAGTCTGAAAGTTATAATTTTGATAAGAATGTCACGTTGATATTTTCAATGTCACAACATATCTAAAAATATATCAAGGTATTATATAATTATAAAATGTTTATAAAACTAAAATGTTGACTAAAGCTAACTTCAGGGTGTCGGTTTTTGTGACGGTGAACACGCGCATCGTAAAACTAAAATGTTGACTATAGCTAACTTGAGGGTGTCGGTTTTTGTGACGGTGAACGCGCGCATCGTAAAACTAAAATGTTGACTATAGCTAACTTCAGGGTGTCGGTTTTTGTGATGGTGAACGCGCGCATCGTAAAACTAAAATGTTGACTATAGCTAGCTTCAGGGTGTCGGTTTTTTGTGACAGTGTGCGTGCACATCATAAAAATTTACTCATCATTTTTCCCTAACGCACCAAAAGAAGTATAACTTCAAAATATTTATGATTTAAATTAAAATAGAAGAATACACATAAATAATCACTTAAACTTAAAATATATTCATATAGTTTCCACATAATTGATTACAACAAACGCCTGCTTACATTGTCTAAAGTCTAATATAAAATAACTTGCTTGTCATGTCTTTTAATTGTTATATGTTTGTGGAAGCAATTTATGGAAGAACTAAAATGTTTCTTGAGAAAATGATGATACGAGCAAATTATATATTTGCACACAAACCTAGGTTGATGTAGGTGCATTTAAAAGATCTAAACAAGTTTTACGATAACAGATTGCAAATTGGTATTTAATTTAATATGTTCAGGTTTATATATATGATATTTATATAAATTATAATTAAAATTTATATTTCTTAGCTTAATTTAGCATAAGCTAATGGAATTTTATTAGATTTTCCTCGAGACTAAAAAAAGAAGGGCATCACAATATTTAATGGTTTTTTTTTGCGATGTTTTGTTAAATATATGATAATTCATAAAAATAATTTGCAAATTATTCTAAATTAACGCCTGATTTAAGAATATAGTATACATATATTGTAATAACTTTAGTTTACTTATTTATTTAATTCAACTATTTCTAAGAAAACAATTTACATACAGACAAAATCGTATGCATATGCTGATTGACAATATAAATGAAACACTTATNTTCTCAACGCTCTCATCTCTACCGCATTTATTTTACTTTTGTGATTCTTCTGCCATACCCAACTTTCACTACCATACATAAGTGTTGGCACCAACACTCCAGCATGCACTGCCAGTCTAGCCCTTTGAGACACCATCTGGCTATTCATAAAAGCATGCAGAGCACCATTTACCATATTCCCTGCATTCACTCTCCTTTCGATATCACTTTCACATGTTCCATCTTTTGTAAATTTAGATCCCAAGTATACAAATTCTTTCACCTCTTCCACTTGTTCCCCATCTATCAAAATATTGCCATTCATCATAGATTCATCTCGTTCAAAAAGCATAACTTTCGTTTTGTTTACATTCACTTTCATTCCTTTCCCTTTCAAAGCTTTATTCATAATATGGTGGTTTTCAATATATTTTCATTAAAAAAGTTTATATTGTCAAAAGCACTACGGAGGTTACATAACAAAAGTTGCAGTTGACGGCCTCGCTGGCGCAGTGGTGCCAATACTCGCCATGCTAGCAGAGGTCCCGGGTTCGATCTCCAGTAGGATGAATTTAGGAAATTGTATTTTCTTATTTGTTTGAGTCTGGTCTGGTGGGAGGCTTCGGCCATGGTTACCCTACCAGCAAAGACGTACCGCCAAAACACAGAGATTTGTGACGACAGAAACCGTAGGGCTTATGTCGCCTCTTGCGAGATTAGCTCGCTTCAATCTTAGACTGTATCATCACTTACCATCAGGTGAGAGTACAGTCCAGCGCTAAACTGTCAGCCATAAAAACAAGTTACTATAGGGGTTAATTTTACTTAAAATTTTTAATGTTTTATGTAACTTTGTAACGAACAGAACAACAAAAGAATTCTTGAAATCGGTCCAGCCGTGCACGCGTGTTGTCTTGAGATAGGATGCAGCAACTTTTTTTGATTATGACCGTTGATAATAGAACCTTAATAATGTTCAACTTATAATTTAAATTAGTTATGGTCGAGTTCAAAGTCTCCCGGGATATTTAATGTTATGTAAAACCACGTTTGTAAAGCGTAATAGTGAATTAAGGCTTATTATTTCTATGATCTAGATGATGCAGGTTTTGACTTCTCTTTTATAATCATTTTTTTACAGCTTTGTGTGATATTCAGCTTCTTCGCCGTAAGCATTGTGCTGTTCCTGGTGTCAAGGTTCTCCCCACACGAATGGCGTTCCGTTTCCGTCTCGGATACACATCTGGAGCAAGCTATAAGCAATACCAATGAGGTATGTTGCATTAGTAAACATATATTATAAAATATGATGTAGTATACTAGCTGTTCTCTGCGGTGTCACCCACGTAGTTTATAATCCCGTGGAGGCATGGGTAACTTCATTATTTATCAAACCGTTCTCGATTCCACCTAAAGAGACAAAAAATTTCAACACAATCGGTCGAATAATATTACTAATAGTTTTAATTAATACAATAAAAGGCATTACAACTAATAGGGTTCCTTGAGGAATTATAGGAATAAGTATAGGTTGAGTATTATTAATTAACCATCTTCTATAATATAAAAATGAATCGCAAAATGTGTTGGTAAGCGCATAACTCAACAACGCCTGGGTCAATTTTGACAATTCTTTTTTGTCATGTTCGTTGAAGTCCAAGGATAGTTTTTACGGCGAGAAAAGTTCGAATAATTGCAGGGGAAAATCTAAAAACAGCCCTTTTCTGTTTTCGATACACACGTTTTCTAACTAAAATGTAGAGTCAATTTGACCTTTATTGCTGTTCGATAAGTTCATAATAAATTACAAGTACTCACTGTTGTCTAAGCAATGTAGGTGTGCTCCTAATATCAAAGAGTCAATTTGCACTTTATTACCGCTGCACAAAGTTCAAAATCAATTGAATAGTCACAACTCGACCAAATTGAATAATCACAAAAATGTAAGAGCTATAGGTATTTAGTACTGTTGTAATTTCATTTCGAAAATCATTCGTAAAACTGAAATCTACCACATTCTAAATCTTCGTGACAGAACGAAGCCTGTAGGGACTGTAAGTTATAAAACTTTATCATAGATTTAAAGATAAAATGTGTATAAGTAAAAAGTTCTCAAAAATTATTAAATAAAATACATTAAATCTATTAGTTCCCAATCAAATTTTAAATGTATTATGCAATTTTGATGAGGTACTCATTCATTTAAGAAGTAAATTTAAAATATGTACTCCATTTATTATCAGTATCTATGATATATTTGGTCTACTTTTGCACGATCTCCATTTCCTTTTTTTATTTCTGATAGTTTAGTGTTTGACTGTGATTTCACTTGATGGTAAGTGATAAAACAATCTAAGATGGAAGCGTACTGATTTAGTAAGAGGCAATTTACATAAACTGCGGTTAATGATAGCCTATTAACTTTCCTCAGTAGGGTATAGGCCACCTCTCTCTTAAAAGACAAAATTTTTGGAGCTTATATCCACCAATAAATAACTGTTACCGGGATTTATAGCTTACTTTTTAAAGGTACAAATTACAATTGAAATCGTAACCAATCCAACGATCCCTTCTAACAAAGCAATTATTTTCACAATTATATCCAGTATGTTAACATAAAATTTTTACGCCCTGAATAAAACATTGTCAGTATATTCGCAGCTAAGCGTTTAGCCAAAATCTTAAACGTGTTTTGCTTACAGATAATCTTACACAACGAATTTAGCATCTGGAATTCGTTCTGGTTTTCCCTCGGATCTTTTATGCAACAAGGCAGCGACGTTGTACCGAGGTAAGCGATTAAATCTAACTCTATCGCCAAAAAATGCATTAGATTAGTTTTACGGTTCAAACAGCGCCATATACAAGGAAAATTCTATTGCATTTTGCTTTTACGATCATCCTTACTTATTATAGAACAAAAATTCAACTATAACGGTTATATATAAAGGTTGAAATATAACTATAAATTGCAAATGACGTAAAAGTCCCCTTTCAAGCTTTCATCAAAAACGCTGCCTAATCCCTTAAAGATATAACAAAATAATGTATCACATGATAAATCCTCTTTAATAGATTAATAATAAAGTCTATAACAGCATATGTCTATCTGTTAAGGATAACTTACTATATCCAATTGTTTTAAACTTAAATTTTTGTGGTTTATTAGTGACCACGATCCATGCAACTGGGTCGAAATATCGGCAAAATTAAAAATTAAAAATCGCCATCGTGATATGTACCCGTTCAAATAATTACTATATCCATTTTATCTTCTAGAAAGAATGTTCGCGTGTAATTAAAGTTATTCAAACCTATACAATACAGTACAGTGTCCATCGTTTTAAACTTAAATATTTTAGTTACTTTAAACATTTCGTGAACGTTATTATGTGATTTAAAATATTAATTTAAAGCCAAGTCTTAACTTGTATTGGCATACAAAAGAAATAATATAAACTATGTTTTATAAGAATTTAGAAATTCCTTTGTTCCTGTTGATAGTCAAAAAGGCTGGACTGGTTTTAGATATTTCAAAAGCAGCTTATAATATAACAGACGTGATATATGTGACATCAGACTTATGCTCGTACAAGTGTAGACTGGCAAATTTTAAAGCCAGTAATGCGGTCAATATGCTGGCAAACGGTGAAGATTAAATTCCATATCTCGTGTTAAATTGTGCGTTACTGGGATATAGGACGATATATCATCAGTTTAAGAACCGGGGGTAAAGAGAAGCCATGAGAATCACATTGTTATAACAACCTCCCCGAAATCCTGCTTGCAATAAAATTGTTTTATCTACATGCTCGAATTGATAATGTATAGCTGCGTTATCGTATAAATTTTACATGATAATAAAGTCAACTTCTACGCTGTAAATGTTAAATATAAATTGTTTTTTTAGCAATTGTCGCATAGTTTTAATTGGCATTGCTCTAACGAGTTCTTGGACCCTCAACCGTTTTATTAAAATAAATATATAAAGTAAACATTAAATCATAGCAAGTTACTTCAAACTCTATTTCAGAAACTTTTAAAAGTAATAATTCCATTATTAATTTTTGTGGCGTTGAGGAAGGTCTAAATATATAAACATTTCTCCCTTCTAGTAGCATTTCTCATTGAAACCCCGTTCACAACGTGATGTACTATTACCTTCTTTGAATAATTAGTTCCTGAGATGATCTTTAAAATACGTATATGTCGGAGAATAAGAGAGAAGGAGCAGCACAAAGCATAGGAGCCTAGGGTTCTCCGCTGACATCTTCATTAATGGCATCAACAATTCAATTTCCATACTGTGAGCGTAGATGGGTAATGTTGGTGCAATCAAACACTTTATTAATTAACTCAGATTATAATGTTCAATCAAATGTCTTCGAACAGTGCGTGTTGCCAGTACTTACCTACGGATCGGAAACGTGATCGCTGACTATGAGCCTCATTCCAAAGCTCAGAGTCACTCAACATGGACAGGGCTATCCTCGGAGTTTTTCTACGCAATCAAATCAGAAATGAGGAGATCCGTAGCAGAACCAAAGTCACCTACATAGCCCTACGAATCGCAAACCTGAAGTGGCAATGGACGGGGCACATAGTCCGACGAACCGATAGACGTTGGGGCCGGAAGGTGCTGGAATGGCGACCCCGCACCGGACGACGCTGTGTAGGAAGGCCTCCCACAACGTGGACCGACGATATAAGGAGAGTCGCTGGTAGCCGCTGGAGCCAGGCGGCGTAAGATCGGGCATCATTCGTGGACATCATTTCGTGAAACCTATGTCCAGCAGTGGATGTCCATCGGTTGAAGCGACGACGACGACGACGATAATGTTCAATCACTCAATGATCTCGATATTAATTTACACAAACTCATAAATTATAATAGCTAGGAACGCGATAGTTTCAAAAGTGGACTGCACTGGCGGGCCGTCACCCGAGAACTGCCGAGAGACGCGCGCCGGATTGTTTACTTATTCACTCTGCGCCACACCGATATACATAAAATATGTATTGGTATTTGGGCGTAATCGCGTTAGGAGTTGATTAATTACGATAATTTAATACCCAAATGCATTATGCATAAGTGAACCATATTTGGGTTATCGGGTTTTTTAGCAGTTAGGTAGTTAATTACAAAAAAAAAATGTTTGAATAAAGTATTAATATAAAGTATAAATAAACACTTGTCAATTATCAATATTTAAACGACAATTATCGATCCTAATAAACTAACATAGATTAATGTTTATAGTATTAGGAAGGATTGTTTTAATAAGTTTCAAGCTTCTAGCTCCAAAAATAAATATATTTGCGATCCTTTTTTCGCATTAAAAAGTAGCTGAAGTCCTTCCTCAGGCTTCTCTGAACTATCTGTGTACCAAATTAAATTTAAATCGGTTCAGTGGTTTTGGGTGTGAAAGCACAACAGACAGAATTATTTTCACATTTATATTATTGCTCAGGATTTTGGATATAGATCAAAGTCATCGTTTTTCTCATCTTTAATAAACTGTTTTGGATCGTTGAGACTTTGATTTTATGGTATTTTAACGTGTATTTTTCTATACAGGTCTTTATCCGGGAGGATAGTCGGGACAGTTTGGTGGTTCTTTGCACTGATCCTTGTGTGCTCCTATACGGCGAATCTCACCGCATATCTCATTATAGAGCGCATCACCGACCCGTCACTCCTTCACTACGAGTCACAAATTAAAACCGAAGTAAGACACATGATTTAAACACTACAGGTAAAAACAAATCTGCTTAAAAAACGAAGCGAGCGAGCCATGGCGATTGTGAAAATTTCTTCTTAAATGACATTACGCCTTAATTTCAAAATTTGCGTCACAGGTTCAGAGTTACTTGATAGATTGAATTTTACAAAACGAAATCGTGAACGTTTCTTTTTAATTAGTGAAATTGCGTCATATTGTAACTAATACTTGCATTTAACCAGATGCGATATCGGTGCAGGCGTTTTTTATACTAATTCGTTTGATGGTTATGTAGTTATAATATTTACAAATAACATGTGGCATTTTAATTTGCCACTCGTCATTTAATATACTATTTTTCATAAAATATAAAATAAAAACATTTCATAAATTCTTCAATAAATTAATTGTATTAATTTTCGACAATTTAATATTTTAGTGACTATTACATTCCTAACATATATAAACATGACTTAAAAATTTGTTTGCCAAAGAAGTTTCACTTCTGACATGTGTACTTTGTACGCACGCACTTTGAATTTGTAATTTTTTACACTAGCATAAATAACATTTTATTTAAAAAAAAAATATGTAAAAAAGACTAGAGTTTGATAAAATAATTGAAACGACATATAAAAGTAAGTATTAAAATCGCGAATTTAAATACGTTACAATACAATTTTCTATAATGCCTTAACCATGTGTTAATGTAAGAAAAACTAACTAAAATTACAAAGGCCTTTTGTCTATTTTATTTTTAATTTTATTCTTTATTGGGAACAAACAGCGTACAATTTTGTCATTTATTTTACATTACATTTAACGCTAAAAATAAGGCCATGACAGATTACGTCTATTTACATAAATAAAAATTAGCAGAGTAAAGCTAACTTAAATAAGGCAAACAATTTGTGTGTGTGTGTGTGTGCGTGTGTGCGTGCGTGTGTGTGTGTGTGTGTGTCTGTGAATGAATGAGAGAGAGTGCGTGTATGTATCCGTAACCATGTGTGTGTATTTATCAATCAATTTAATATGAAAATTGTTTAATTAAAATTATAATAAGAAAATCCGTTGCATTGAATACATATTTCTATTAAAGATTTCATACCAATCGAAATCAATTTCCATTTGAGTCGTCAAAAATAATTTTTTTACATGTATTTCCAATGTTTGATCGATAATAATATTAAAGAACGATTTAGAATCTAGTTACGAAGATTACTTCTCACCCTGTTAATAAACTCAATGGATGACGGTTTTTTCGTCATCATCATAACATATATTTTTAATTTATTTTATATCAATTAAAGCAATTTATTAACTCCCACGCCTTTATATCCTTTAAGCAGTCTTTCAAATGACAGTATGATATCTCAATAAGCTTTTTTTAAGAAAAGTTTGAAATATTATGGAAACGTATAAATTAATTGTCAATGTTATTTTTGTTTCTTAAGTTATAGAAGGTATATCACTTTTTTCCTTAAAAGTATCTAGAATTTTATGTCCGTACAATAAGCTTACCAATATGTATACGCAATGAACTATCGTCATTTTAACGGCTCTTAAATTCTCTCTCAACGACTCTCTTGGACTCTATTGTAAATTGCACGAACAGCCCTTATCTTCAGTACAAATATTGCATGTATATCAGCAGCATTACCCCAAAAACAAAATCAAAATGTTATTTATTCAAGTAGGCTCAAAAAGCACTTTTGAATCGTCAGGAGTCTGTCCATTGGTAACAAATCTACCACCGGCTTGTAAAGTTGATTCCGCTGAGAGGAAACCGGCAAGAAACTCAACGGTTACTCGTTTAAACATAGTTTTTGTACGTTACAATGTGCTGAGCTTTCATGTGGAACTGTAATCAAGTCCAAAAATCTGTGTTCCTTAAATAATTTTCAATATTATAATATGATTTTTGTAATAGGACGTTTTTAAAATGTTTCTTAAAACTATGTGGAGGCAAACCCAGAAGTGATTCTAGTATCATATTAAAATCGTGTGCCTGAGCCCTCTCGATAAACCTTCATTATAGCTTAAAATCTAGCGTAATACCTAAGGAAACGTTACTATCAACCAGATCTAGTTCCTCATTATTAAGTTCAATAAATCTTTATATTTGTTTAACATTTAGTAACGTTGATTAATCTTCAAATAATCGTACTACTACTTTGTATGATATTATTATATTTCATATTCCATTGTTTCGATTTAGTTTTAAAACAGGACACTCGTAACATAAGAACCCCATATTGGAAGTTCGTGTGTCAGACCTCACGTTTGAATACGTGCTATGAATTTTAAGCAGATGTTGTAGCTCCCTCTCGCTCATTAATTACACGATCTTTCTATCCTTTAACACAATGAATGATAAATTGTTTTATACCGACATTTTCAATTAACCTTAAAGTAACAGTAGAAAAATAAAAAAATAGAATTTAAACCAATTACAAGCCTGAGCGCTTACGCTATTTTTGTTGTGACAATTCACTATTAGTACTATTTCAGTGAATTGGTTTTTCATATTAGCCAGTGATTTATAGCTTTATAAAACATTTTATCATACAATTTTTCTTTATTCATTTAATAACTAAAGGTCTATTCAATTATTTGTGAAAGAAAGCCGATTCACTGTCATGTTTAAGATTATTGTTGTTTAAAAATATAAACTTCTCATTAAATTTAGGATTTTATTGGTTTTGTACAAGATGGTTTATTACCAATTAAAAGCCTTTTGGAAATCGGCGGAAATTTATGACGGTATTCGTAAGTTTAACAAGCACAGCTGTTTAATAAAATATAATACCGTAGTTTTTTATACGAACTATTAAGCGTATAAAAAACCTACAAATTCTTGGTGAAATATTAAAAGTAAATTTACAGAATGAAATAGCGCCTAAAAGCAATTTAGCCGACGACGCCGAAATAAAAGAAGACGTGTTCAACAATCCAGAATTGAAGGGATTCAATGATTGTACCATCTCCAATGCCTGCAGATATAAAACAGTACATTTCGGAATTGCAGTTGCCAAAGGATCTCCTCTGAGGTAAGCTAATGAATATAGACGTGATTGATTTAATATATTAAGTAGGAAAGAAAAAAGGTAATGGTAGTGGCCTGTCAAGTCCTATTTACTCATTGGAGACTCATTTAGATCTTAAATCCATCACGCTTCTCCAATGCGAGTTTTCATTGTATGTATAACTGCTCCAATGATCTAGTGTTCAGTTTATTCGTTAATAGACATTAGGTTCTGGGTTCGACTCCTGCATCGAATTTAAAAGTGGATATTGAGTTTTCTGTTAAGAAACTCTCAGCATCATTAATTTGAGTTTATACTGAATCAGCTTAATAAATGAACTAGTCCAATCAATCCATGCCAGTACATATATATTACGTTAATTTTGAATTTGGTTTTTTATTGACACCTTGTGTTTTTGAAAGTGCAAAAAATTACACAAAAATGTTAAATTGTACAAGATGGAGCTGTTACATATGAAAAGTCAATTATATTAAATTATTACCAATACTAGTATTTAATTCTAATGTTATATTTATTATTTTTTCTTTAAGTAGAAGTCGCCTCTTGGGCATAGGCCTCCTTTAGTTTCCTCCAAGTATCGCGGTCCCGATTTATAGTCATCCATCCTAATCCTACCTTTTGAGTAAAGATGTCTCTACATCTTATGTATCATATATTTTGACGCCCTTGCCTCTGTGTCGCTTCTTTTTCTGTCTTTTGGTACCCATTCTGTTATTTTTTTTGCCCACCAAAAGTTGTTTCATACAATTTGTAAAAATCGCAAAAATGAATAAAAAATCTATTTTTGTGACCCTTTTGAAAAAAAAGCTTGTGCCGCTGTAATAGCGGATAGATAACATAAATATTAGATTAAAGAGAATCCCTAGTTATTCAAAAGCTTCCTTGGGAATATCGTAAAAAGCAGTTCTAAAATGAAATAAGTTTCGAATACAATTTCGTTACGCGCAAACTTATTTAGGAAGTAATATCCGAAGCTAGGCCCGAGAAAAGATGCCGGGGCGTAATACGTGCGTTGTTTATCTCAAAATTGTAATTTGAATTGCCTTTTTCTTGAATAATATTATTATATCGCCTATTTGAACCGATTTGCGTTCAAAGAAAAATGTTACATCTATACTTATAAAACATTCTGGGTTATATCCGTGCTAATATTATAAATTCGATAGTAAGTTTGTCTCATTTCAATGAAATTTGGTACACAGATTAGAAAGGACATATTATGCTAGTGTTAACGTGAAAAAAGGCTTGTAAGGGATGAAAGTCTCGTCATTAAAGTAAAGTAAAAAGTAAGTAGCAGCCNCCACCACGCTGCTCCACTGCGGATTGGCAGGCATAGTACACAAGTGCACTCTCTATTCCTTCACTCTCATAGTCCGATGTGACGGGAATCCGACACGACCGGAGAGAGATCAGGCGCAGGACCGACCGTACCCGTAAAATACCGTAATAGAAAACTCAATATTCATTTTTGAATTGGCCCGACCCGGGACTCGGACCCAAGACCTCATGTCTGTAGTCGAACATGCTAACCACTAGGTCAATGAGGCAGTTTTAGAGTTCATTCTTGTCATTATTAGAGTTTAAAGTTTGTAACTTATTCAAATCAAAATATCTTTATTCAAGTAGGCATATTGAAGCACTTTTGAATCGTCAAATAATATATTTTTTTCTTTTCCACACTCTAATTCTAATGTACGTCTGATGATGGTACTCCAGAACGACTTAAAATCTAAAGTTACGAGGGTTCCTTCCTAATCTAATCCGAGAAGAGCCCACAACAAACTCGGTCGGATATTTTGTTTTTTTGTTACCATCATCATTACAATATCATATTAGTTTAATACGTATAGTGTCATTCTTTAGTCTGTTAATTCATTATAAATAAGTATGACGCTGAAAGTTTGTGTTTTATACGCTCAGGGGTATAAAATAACAATAGTTCATAATATCATTAAAGCAAAAGTAACTTTATCTGTCTGTCGCGCTTTCACAACAAAACTAATGAACCGATTTGCAATGAAACACTGTAAATAACCCATTGTATCATGTACTTACATAGATATACACGTACGTGCTTTATTTATAGAATTGAGCCTCAATAAATAACCAAAATCTTTACAAATTATTAGATACTTCGGACTTTTTAATTATGTATGCGCCTGATAATACTTTTTAGCATTTTGTATGGTTTGAATCTATAAGGATCAGATTACGTTTACTGTAACTTTATTATTCCCAAATAAATAGAATATTGTATTGATTAATATACGAATACGATTTATGTGACTTTATTTGTGTTCATATAACCCAAACTAAAAGAAACTGATGGGAGAACGTGAAAGAAAACAAAAAGTTCGCCCAAAGAAAACTCGACAAGAACGAACTACCGCCGATTTTTGCTATCGCTTTACCGTTTATAACGTGTCTTCGAGCAGAAAACTAAATTACGACCGCCGTTCACTGAAATAGCCACGAAAATATAAGCGGAAGGAGTGCACAAATCGTATAAGGATCAAATCGGAGAGACTCAATGATCGGTAAAAGTCCATTTCTAGAGGCACAGAAACATTGCAAATAAAAGAACAGTATTACGTACAATGGGGAATGGACGCCGTCGAAAAATACTGTATCGACATTGACTTATACAACGCGTTAGAGGCGTTTCAACATTTTTATCGAATAGAAAAGTTCTTAGGCGTGTTTTACACACGTGCTGAATGACGCTGACTCATCACGCTCGATTATGTAGTCGAAGGAGCGCTATAAAGTAAGGTCGACTCTCGATTACTAATAGAGCGAGACATTAACATCCACCGCGTCATTTCTTTATTATATAATTCTTACTAACATTATAAAGGTGATAAATAAATTTGATACACATATAGTCTATAGCCTAAGAAATAACATAGGTTACTTTTTAATGCGAAAAAAGAGTTGTAAGTTATGGAATTATCCTCATTTCTAGAGCTTAAAGCTTGAAACTTATTTCTTAGGTTGTTGATTCGATATAAATAAATATGACATTCGAAGTTTGTAAGTTTGTAAAAGTTTTACCCTCAAGGGTGTCGTCGTCGCTTCAACCAGATGGACGTCCACTGTTGGACATAGGTCTCACGTAATGACGTCCACAAGGCTCGATCTTGCGCCGCCTGGCTCCAGCATCATCGGTCCACCTTGTGGGGGGTCTGCCAACACTGCGCCGTCTGGTGCAGAGTCGCCACTCCAGCACCTTCCCGACTTTGGTTCTATTTCGAATCTCTTCATTTCTGATTCGATCACGTAGAGGAGCTCCAAGCATAGCCCTCTCCATCGCTTACGGTTATCGGACGAAAATATCTGGCGTAGTTTCCCAAACGCTGCCCAACCGACTTGGATTCGGCGGTTGACCTCATTCTCAAAATTGGACCTGCCTATTTGAACTATATGTCCCAGGTATGAGTACTCGTCAACAATTTCGAGAGCTGAGATCTCAACGATGACTGAGTGTGGCGGTACATGGATATAAGACATAATTTTCGTCTTATCCATATTCATTTTCAGGCCGACCTGTTGAGGTCATGACCTCAAGGGTGTAAAATAACGATTTTTATACTTATAAACAAAAATCTCCGAAGCTCTTCACTTGATTGACTCGAAATTTGACGTATATACTCCTATTGCGACGTGAAATCTTACTAAGAAAGGGTTTCCCCAGAATTTCACAGGATCGAGAACTACATATGCAACACCGCGGTGTATGGCGTGTGAATAGCTAATTTATACATATCTACATAGCTTTAATGTTGTCAGGGTGTAGTAATCCCCTGTTGAATACTGGAATACTCGTAAATCTACACGGGACACGTCGGCTGAGAAGTGGGTTCTCTGCATTTGAATTTGACCCCCCCCCCCCCCCCGCCCTCCCCTTATTTTTATGGTTCACGATTTGTGAACGTGATTTTTAACAACAAGTTAAAATTTGCATTTTATAACGTGCAGCTGTGATTTTATTACGGCGGGGTCCATGTGGGACTTTATTGGCTGAGGACTCACGTTTCCACTCAGAATGAGGTATGGTTACGAGATAATTTTTACACCAGCTCAATTTAAATTATATTGGATAGAGAAACGTGAGCTTTTCCACGGCTACGTGAACTTGGCATCCTACTTTGGAAAAATTGTACTTCTTTCAGTTTATTTCATCATAGAATTAGTTTAGAAAGACGACAGTAGTGCAGTGAAGTATAGTGCATTGTTTTCATTTATGATGGACTAAAAAGAACATTTGTAACATTTCTAATTTTCGAATAGTAGACGTATCTACTTTTGTACTGAAACGTAATAATTTATTTCGTCAGAAATTTTCCAATCGTAGCTAATTATAACTACTACAAACCCTAAATCTGTAAAATCTTCGTATAAATTTGTAGTGAAAGAGACTACGTTTGTTGTGGATTAGAAAGTTATGTCAAAAGGATTAGGTAAAGTAAAGTCAAATACGACTTCTTTTAAGGTGTTTAAAGAAAGAAACACATTGCGTCTACTCGAAGTTTACTACAAACTATATTTTCACTAAATATGACCGAGAAACGTTCGTAGGCATTTGTGATGGAAAAATCTCCATTTATAGTGGATCAAAAATTTAATTAAAAAATGATTATGCGAACAAAATGAAGAAAATTTATTTTGTACTGGTTTCAACTTCATTGCTACCTCTCGGAGCTCCCAAGTAGTCTCAGAGTAGAAAACACCTTGCCCTCGATTACATCACGATCTCTCGGAGCTCCGAAGTAGTCTCAGAGTATAAAACAGCTTGTCCTAAATTATATTACGATTTCTAGGAGCAGAAAACACGTCATAAATTAAATTGCGATATCTCGTAGTTCCCAAATAGTCTCAGAGTAGAAAATACTTTGCCCTCGATTTAATTGCTACCTATGGGAGCTCGCAAGTAGTCTCAGACCAAAAAACATTAGCTTTGTTAAAAGGGGGAATATTTAATGTAATTATATTTTATTTAGAAAACAAACAGTTATATGATAAATATTAAAAATATAACAAACACAATTGAGAACGAAAAAAGAAAGAATGAAATCAATATAATTAAAATTGAAACCTCAAAAACCTTCTTGTTATTATGGCTCTGATTTTCTTCTTAAATAAAGGTAAACTGCTGTTAAAAAATATATACTTGTAACATCGTATTGTAATTTTTCGTTTCGTTTATTACGGTCGAATTTTAGCCGTTTTTTAACGTTGGATGTTTTACTTTTCAGGGAGAGCATAAATTTGGCGATCGTCAACATGAAGCGGGAGGGTGTGATTCCGGAGCTGTGGCGTAAATGGTTGTTGACTACGAATAAACCCGATTGCGCTCTAGTCAAAGATGAGGTATTGTTTCTTAAAAATCTGTATTATATTAAATATTGAATTTGTATTGAACATACAATCCAAAGTCAATATTTAATATATTGTCGATACTGACTTTAAATGTAAGGCCAATTAAGTGATGATACAGTCTATGATGGAAGAGCGTGTCAGGAATGAGCAATTATAAATAAATCAGTTAATTAATAATACATTCATTATTTTAACTTTATGTTAATTAAATAGGATTGCATAATAAAAGTCAATAACCAAACTAAAATATTCTCTAATTCCAGTAAACTCAAGCCAACTCTTTTACTCTTTTCAATCCTTGTTATATTTAATATAAAAATACAATTGCATCACCAACGTCCATTGTCATTAAATATAAAAATAAATAACACGAAATTATCATTATGACATATTAATAAGACAACAGTTTTAATTATTAAAGAAATACAGCTTAGTGTATTTCTTTCATAATTATTTGCATCGCAAAGCAGTCTAACACCGACACAAATAACTTAAAACACAATAACTGGTAGCTAATATTGATTAAAAACTGAGAACTGAACTAACTTTAAGGTACATAGCCTTTTATAACATTTAACTAAGGAGGCCATTATGGCAAAACACCAATGAGTTTGCCGCCAAATACATTTCTTAATTATCTTATTTGTTAAGAAATTATCATTCCCTCTTAGTTTTTAATACATACAAATAATATAATTTAACTAATTCTAATTATTCATAAAACACTAAAACGATTCTATACCAAATTGGCATCAATTAAAATCTTTACAAATTGACCAATGGGAAGGCCTTTGTTTCTAAGAATACAATTTAGTCTAATGACGAACCGTATCCTTTATTTAAAATATTATTTTATTTTAAATATACTGTCAAGCGCGTAATAAATTATTGACCTCTTATGATTTTTACACAGGAACCATTAGAAGATAATGAAGGAATAATGTTTACTGTAGAACAAAGAACGAGGAGGAAATATCAAAACATCCATTAACCAAAGCCAAAAAAGTATTGGATAAATATCTTATATATACATTTATTACAGCAATGCTTTTCCAAAGATTCCATAATTTAAGATGGTGTTTTACTAATTGGAAAATATTTGATTTACAGGAGACGACGATTACAGAGATGACATTAAGCCAAGTGGCTGGAGTATTCTACGTCTTGGTTGGAGGTTTGGTGTTGGCCTTGGGTGTTGCCTTAGTGGAGTTCTGTCACCATGGACGAGCTGAGACAACTAAAGCAAATCCACCTTTGCGGGTATCTTTACAAACCAAATCTAGAAACTCTTCGAACGAAAGGAAGACTCCTCAGCGAACACCACAACGTGATCAAGATCGTCTAGGATGGAATGGTGCCGCATTCACTGGGGTTCGTAGTCCATCTTTTTTTCTTTGTGTTCAACTTCTTATCTCAAATAGCTGGTAAGAAAAAAATAATTATTTTCATAGATTTAACGTTAAAATATAACATGCAAGACTTGGGAGTACAATAATACAGCGTCATTTGCAACGCCATTAGAAGTTTTGAAAATTACACCGTCACATACAAATCTGTATAATTGTAGTGAAACTCAAGTTTAATGACAAAACAATGATAAGAACTAAGACCTCTATTCATTTATTGACTGCTAGTAAATATAATTACTGATCATAGTCATATCACAACCATTGTCGATAACATTGCAACGTTAATTGACCTACTATAGACCCTAAATCGATTTCAGGATCAAATACAAAGTAAAATTTAGCGACATTACATAGGTTATTTTTACCAAATTGTTATTATTTTAATATTAACTTTATGTTTCTTTTGTCATAGTACAATGACTTCCTCTTAGGCAGAGAGCAAATGAGCCATAGACATCGGAAATGGTTTTAAAACAGTTTGAACGTTGTAAGTTGAATGTTTCAACAATTGCCCCATTCCTTTGTGTGTCTTTCTTATCTCGTTTGTTTCATCTCTAACCATGATCCAAGAGGCATTTGTAATATTAAAGAAATCCTTGTTTACTACACATTTCAATTAATAAATTGTATTAAACTTCGCTTCTACAATGCCTTTGCTTAGCCTCGCATTTATTATAACATACCTAAAAGTAAACCCAATTGGTAAGCATGTTGTGACGTTAATAACAAAAATATTCGTTAGTCATCGCGTTCCTGCTATGTTTTGTCCAATCGTCACTTGTTGTTTTATTGTTAATAACATTTTTATCGACTTTTGTCATTGTTACTGATCCTGTTATAAATTAAAGAGAGAAATCTTTGTGTTGATCTTCCTTAAACAGAAATGATTTAAATCCTTTGAAATCAACGTCAATGCACTCTCGAAGCCAAGAGATATGTATCAATAAATATATTTTTAGAAATACTTTAACTTTAACGACTACAACATTATTATTTCTTGAAACCTTCCTTTCGCCTTCATATTAAGCGTTGGAAAGGAATTACTGACTTCTAAAAGATTCAGTCCTCTGTCATCCAGCAATTACCAGCGATCTGCCTTATATATTAGCTTTCCAAATACCTCATCTAATACACAGTAAACGAGGATCGATTGACCATATGAGCATCACTGATCCCCAACGTACTGGCTCTTGGAACTGCATATCTTACTTATAATCGTTATATTTTGGGGACCTTTTCCTTTATGAGCTTCAATAAGCAAATGGGTATCAGTTTTGCTAATTGTTATAAATAAAGTAATAGTAAAAAACTTTTAAGGGCAGGCACCTCTGAGTTATGTTATTACAAAACTTATTTGCCTAATTATTGTTAAGTATTCTTTATATAACTCCGTTCGCCCGAAGGTTGCCTGGTAGAAATCTTTAGAGAGCAATAAGGCCAACTCCCTTACACGTTTTGATGGGTAACGTCGTCGTGATCTCTTGGTTGGGGTGATGATAAGAACTGTGTTCTGCTTAGTTCCTTTATTAAATTTAAAGTGTAGATCTATAGTTTATCAACCAATTAAAGCATTTGTTTTTATTCTGCGACTGTATTTTTCAGTACTTCCCCGCTGGGACCCAAATCTCCCATGAGGACGCAATCCACGCCAGCTTCACTCACGTCTGATCCTCGGAGAAGGGTGGCGTAAACATTCGCCGCTCTTCTGTTTGCAAAACTAATAACGTGGACCTTTATCAACTTTAAACGTTTTTGTTTAAAACATTTTATCCTTTACGTATTATTGCGTTAATTATCTTTTCAAGGATTCGTATTCTTCAATAATTATATTTGGATTAAACTTGAATTTGTTTATGGTTACATTTAAGCAACGTATAATTAAGTTGAAAAGATTTTTTCCATTGCTGCCCTATTTTTTTTTTTATTATTTTGGTGAAGAAAAGATTACAGAGTATTCATCCCCAAGTGCCAAAATAAATCATCGCCAAAACATATTTCTTTATTGAAAGTCTATCTATCTTTATTTCAATATATATACCTGCCAACCCGCAGTGGAACAGCGTGGTGGGTTTATGCTCTAAAAATCTACTTTACCTTTCCTTTTAAGATTAAATGTAATCATAACGTGTATTATCATTGTTATATAATATTAACATCTGGATCTGCCATGACTCTATTTCTCGTTAAGGCACATTTGAAAAATTTAAACAACTTTAATGGCTGAGTAATTTACATTATATGTAATAGGACTGTACAATATACTCGTAGTTGGTTAGTCCGGCTATATTGTAACGCTCTGGTATAAATAAAGGATTGCGGCCTCGCTGGCGCAGTGGTGAGAGTACTCGCTTTGCTACCAGAAGTCCTGGGTTCGATCCCCGGAAGGGTGAATTTAGGAAATTCCATTTTCTAATTTTCCTAAGTCTGGACTAATGGGAGGCTTAGCAGCAACGACGTACGTGTAGAAACTATAGTAGGTAAATTGCCTTTAACCAGGTTAGATTATATCATCACTCACCATCAGATGAAATCACATTCAGTCCCTAAATTGTCATCAATAAAAAACTATTGTCTTTAATATCCCTTCTTAGAGAGTTATTATATAATAAACTTATATTAGTATTTTATAGAATTATTGTATATGTAAAAAAAAAATAGAAAATCACAAAAAAATACAGTTTTTCATATGTTAAACTCATTGTAGTTTTAATAAATGCAATAATTTGAAACGCTTTATACTATTTCGTTGACATAATACTACGTTGACGTATGAGGACGTGGAAAAGATTGTTTCCAATTACTATATTCTCTTACTAGTTGGATAGTCCATCTTAATTAATGTTACTTTAATTGATTGGCGTGGGAAACATACATGATTGTTTCCAACCGACTTACCATCTTAGACTATATCATCACTTACCAGTTGGATAGTCCATCTAAATTAATATTACTTTAATTAAGTTTATTGGCATTGGACAGTTGAATGATTGCTTCCCACCGATTTAACATCTTAGACTATATCATCACCTACCAGTTGGATAGTCTGTCTAAATTAATGTTACTTTTATTTATTGGCGTGGGAAAGATATATGACTGCTTCCAACCGACTTACCATCTTAGACTTTATCATCACTTACCAGTTGGATAGTCCATCTAAATTAATTTTAGTTTAATTTATTGGCGTGGGAAAGATATATGACTGTTTCCAACCGACTTACCATCTTAGACTTTATCATCACTTACCAGTTGGATAGTCAATCTAAATTAATTTTAGTTTAATTTATTGGCGTGGGAAAGATATATGACTGTTTCCAACCAACTTACCATCTTAGACTGTATCATCACTCACCCAGTTAAATTAATTCCCATTTTTCCCTTTAAAATTAATACACATATTTCTAATTAACTTTTTCATCTCTATTCATTATAATATCTAATAACAAATATATTAGTCTAGTTGCATGTTAGGTTATACTATTATACAATGGTTTCAATTCTTTCTTGCCTTTCTCTAAACTAAATATATCTCCAAATCTAATTTATATAAAATAAAAATGAAATTATACGTTATATGATTTCTAAGTAACGTCTAAAAATGGCAAGTTTAGAGAAACCCAATCACAATTGTCACCATTATAATCGGTACTAAATATTATTGTAGTAATTTATATCAATGTTTATCGTGTAGTAATAAATCATTTTTTTTGTTGGATACTTACTGTGACACTGCCATTTGCTTAACATATCTTAATGATTAGCAAAGATTAATAAATTGTTAGCGAGCAAATAATAAAATTGTTATCATGCCTGTAAAGCGCTGTTTATTGTTCAAGTGGGAACTCGATTAACCGAACTAATTAGGCGTGGATCCGCATAATCGAATGTACGAAGAAAAGACGGTCTTCAGCAATATGTAGTGTGTTTCTTAAAAACAACAAATGTATACGAAAATCAATGTAAACATTTATTAGAGATCATTTACTAACATACGATGTATGTTCTGATTTCTGGCTTAAACATTAAATAAGATAATAAATTTGATTTGATTTTAAATATTTGCTAATTATCATTCGACATAAGACACTTTTTCTTTTCATTATCTATAACCTCACAGTATCACTCTCTGTTTCTCACAGTATCACTCTCTGTTTCTTACTGTATCACGCTCTGTGTCTCACAGTACAAATTTTTGTATCTCATAGTATCATTTTCTGTTTTTCACAGTATCACTCCACTTCTCATATTATCACCTGCTATTTATGACAATATCATCTTCTGTTTATCAGAGTATCACCCTCTGTTTAGCACAGTGTCATTCTATGTTCACCACAGTATAGTCCTCTGTTTCTTATAGCATCACTCTGTTTCTCACAGCATTACTCTCTGTTTCTCACATTATCACCATCAGTTTTTCACAGCATTACCTGTTTATCAGAGTATTACTCTCTGTTTAGCAAAGTATCATTTTATGTTTAGCACAGTATCACTCTCTTTTTCTCACAGTATCACTCTCTGTTTATCACAGTATCGCTCTCCGTTTCCCATAGCAACATTCTATAAACCTCACAGTATCAATCTCTGTTTCTCAATTCGCAGTTGATAGTCCGGATAATCGTGAACGACCGGATAATCGAGTTTCTACTGTATAAAATTTAGTATATTGCGTACTGAATAGTTTATTAATATATCTACTCTGAAAATGTTAAAAGAGAATAGCATATACTCGTATTTAAGAAAAATATGGAGAATATTTATGAAATAACAAATATTCTAATTAAAGGCCACTGTAACATAAACATGGTAATATCAAAGCCCGTTAAGATTGATTTAAAGTGCACTTTAAAATAACAAGGACATCGAAACAGTCTTGGTTTTTTTTTAACTTTCGAGCCTATAATTTACAATATAATTTTATGTGTTATTCCAACTCGTGTTGAGGGTTCACTTCCAGTTTTAGGGATTTGGATAACAAGGAAGACGAGGAACCAATAAGGTCTGAAATTACGCAAAAATTGCGGAATACATTTTTAAAAAGATCAGTTGTTAGTATTTCTTTAAAGATTTCGATGTTCGAACTTACTGTTTAATCAATAATATTTATAAGTTTTTAATATTTTAATTATGAACGATTTTGAACTGATGAAAATCGTTTCTATTCACATTGTTTGATTCTTAACGGTTAAAACAAACTACGATAAAATAATTGCTTAACTTATACACAAATTGTTAACAACATTAGCAGTAGGTATTTTTTAAATATCTTCATAACGTCATTTGCCGTTTAATCTTAATCTATATTGTAGTAATAATTTTAACTAAGTAAGTGATAAGTGATTAAATTGCTGTTATATATTTTAAACCAGTACACGCTGACCTGAAAAACTTAAACGCAACAAACAGAATTATTAATAAAAAAAACAGGACCTTTAATGTCAAAATCCGTCAAATGTTATAGTTGTGATCAGAAATTGTTGGTTGTCAATGAAAAATGTCAAAAACAAAACTACTCTGTTAAATTTAAATTGATTTCCGAACATCAAACGTTTGTGAGGTGGGAATAACTTCTAAGGGAAAGCGAAATTGTTGTTTTTACTATATTCCAGGATATTTTTTTTCCTATTTACTCACTTTTTAAACCTTCCATGGACTTCCACAATTAATTCAAAACTAAAATTCGCCAACTTGGTCCAGCCGATCTTAAGTTTTAGTGGGACTAACCATGAGCAATAGACATTTTTTTCGCTGGGAAATGCTTTATGCACGCAGGATGAAGTGCAAACTTACATCCGGGAGTATGGGACTCGCGTATGTGTAGGGTCGTGCCAGAATACCCACTCAAACCCAGCGGAACCCTCTTCATCCAGGTGTTGGGGTCCAGATGTCTGCTGACGCATTCAGCTCTGGCGCCCCGGATGAATCCGACTTAAGGGTTTAGCTTAGATAAGGGAGAGCAGGCGAGCAAAATTGCGCCTTCTAGCGCCCTCCTCCGGCGATAAGGGAGTAGCGTTTGCCATAACCTCCCATTGCCTGTTTAGTGACTCCTTCTGCAAGATGACAGCCTCGCATAAGGACGTCACTGCTCTCCAACCTGACTCATCGCCAATCATAGCGCCCACAATGCTAGGGTTTGAGAGGGCACTCCCAATCAGCGATGTCAAGATGTGACGCTGGGGTCCCCAAGCCTGACAATATAAATATATAACAAAAGGTCCTACATACAATCACCTGGCATTTATAGTTTAGATTGGACAAAGAAAATAATCTCACATCCTGTAATCTCAATAAATAAGACACCTAACATTTTTTTCAATCCAAATCTCATAAACAGAATTACGTGTAAAAATATATAAGCCCATTATTAAGAAAATGACTTTAGATTAAATATCCAATGAGAGCTACACAAAGAGAATAGTTCATTTACACAAACTTTTTTCGACCTACCTTCCAAGCAGTGTCAAACACGATCTAATATAAAATCAAAATTATTCCAGTGGGCCTTTAAAGCAATTTTGAATCGTCAAATAGTTTATTTCCAATGTACTTATGATGATGTTAAAGAACGGCTTAAATTCTTTTGTTACGAGGATTTCTACGCGCCCCGGTCTAAGAAGAAGCCACAATAACCTCAGTAGAATATTTTTAAAGACATACATTCTTCATAATTGTGCCAAGTAAGTCGCACTAAATAGGTACTGACATTTTTTAGAAGTTTTCAACACTACATTAATATACGATTCGTTTTTCTGTATTAAATATCCATTATTGACCAAAAATATCATCAAAGATGATACGTAATAAGATTGTTTTTGTTTATTTCCATAATGACTTTTCTTTCCTATTTTGTCTGGATTTGAGCTGGATTTCTTAATCAGAAACAAAATTGTAACAGCAATTTTTTACTTACTTTTCAAATATTTGTATGTGTTTAGACGTCAATCATTATAATCGTGATTAAAGTTTTGATGTTGTGAATCGTGTTTTATTTTAATGCCTCTGTATTAAATGGTTGATATTAGAAATCTACAAAATGCGCTCGTGTTTATCCAGTTACAATTTTTACATACAAAAATTATGACCAGCTTCAAAGACATGAAAAAAAATTGTCATCCAAAAATATAATTTGCATAGAACACTTAAATTACCTCCCAATGTGCAGTTTTCAATTTCATTAATAATTTATTCAGAAAAGTATCCTGCAATGATACGGTACGAAATTCGACAACACATCCATTAATAGGTTTGTTATAGAATAAGTACAGTTAGTTCAGTTACACGTATGTGGATAAATCGTATAATGAAAATGAAGTTTTCATTAATATTAATGGAATAAAAATAACAGCGGCATCTCTAGCCCGTAAAGCGGCTGTGTGCTATATTTACTTGAGCGCCCTCTAATACGCGCAGGTTCAGTGAAAGTGCCGCGACCGCCGCCCCCTAACACCGCTACGCGCGTGTGCTATATTAACTTCAACGCCCTCTAGTTAACGCAGGTTCAGTGAAAGTGCCGCGGTCGCCACCCCCTAACACTGCTACGCTCGTGTGCTATACTTACTTCAACGCCTTCTAGAAAGCGCAGGTTCAGTGAAAGTGCCGCGGCCGCCGCCCCCTAACACCGCTACGCCCGTGTGTTACATTTATTTCAGCGCCCTCTAGAAAGCGCAGTTTTAGTGAAAGTGACGCGGCCGCCGCCCCCTAACAGCGCTACGCGCGTGTGCTTTGTTTACTTCAGCGCCCTCTAGAAAGTGCAGGTTCAGTGAAAGTTCCGCGGTCGCCTTTCCTAACACTGCTACGCCTGTGAGCTATATTTTTTTAGCGCCCTCTAGTAACCGCAAGTTCATTGAAAGTGCCGCGGCCGCCGCCCCCTAACACTTCTACGCCCGTGTGCTTTATTTACTTCAGCGCCCTCTAGTAAACGAAGGTTCAGTGAAAGTGCCGCGGCCGCCGCCCCCTAACACCGCTACGCCCGTGTGCTATATTTACTACAGCGCCCTCTAGAAAGCGCAGGTTAAGTGAAAGTGCCGCGTCAGCCGCCCCCTAACACCGCTACGCCCGTGTGCTTTATTTACTTCAGCGTCCTCTAGAAAGCGCAGGTTAAGTGAAAGTGCCGCGTCCGCCGCCCCCTAACACCGCTACGCCCGTGTGCTTTATTTACTTCAGCGCCCTCTAGTAAACGAAGGTTCATTGAAAGTGCCGCGTCCGCCGCCCCCTAACACCGCTACGCCCGTGTGCTATGTTTACTACAGCGCCCTCTAGAAAGCGCAGGTTCAGTGAAAGTGCCGCGGCCGCCGCCCCCTAACACCGCTACGCCCGTGTGCTATATTTACTACAGTGCCCTCTAGAACGCGCCGGTTCAGTGAAATTGCCGCGGTTGCCGCCCCCTAACACTGCTGCGCCCGTGTATTATATTTACTACAGCGCCCTCTAGAAAGCGCAGGTTAAGTGAAAGTGCCGCGTCCGCCGCCCCCTAACACTGCTACGCCCGTGTGTTATATTTACTTCAGCGCCCTCTAAAAAGCGCCAGTTCATTGAAAGTGCCGAGGCCGCCGCCCCCTAACACTGCAACGCCCGTGTGCTATATTTACTTTAGCGCCCTCTAGTAACCGCAGGTTCATTGAAAGTGCCGAGGCCGCCGCCCCCTAACACTGCTATGCCCGTGTGTTATATTTACTTCAGCGCCCTCTACAAAGCGCCAGTTCAGTGAAAGTGCCGAGGCCGCCGCCCCCTAACACTGCTACGCCCGTGTGCTATATTTACTTTAGCGCCCTCTAGTAACCGCAGGTTCATTGAAAGTGCTGCGGCCGCCGCCCCCTAACACTGCTGCGCCCGTGTGTTATATTTACTTCAGCGCCCTCTACAAAGCGCCAGTTCCGTGAAAGAGCTGAGGCCGCCGCCCCCTAACACTGCTATGCCCGTATGCTATACTTACTTCAGCGCCCTCTACAAGGCGCCAGTTCAGTGAAAGTGCCGAGGCCGCCGCCCCCTAACACTGCTGCGCCCGTGTGTTATATTTACTTCAGCGCCCTCTACAAAGCGCCAGTTCCGTGAAAGAGCTGAGGCCGCCGCCCCCTAACACTGCTANCGCTACGCCCGTGTGCTATATTTACTTCAGCGCCCTCTAATAAGCTCCAGTTCAGTGAAAGTGCCGAGGCCGTCGCCCCTTAACACCGCTACGCCCGTGTGCTATATTTACTTCAGCGCCCTCTAATAAGCTCCAGTTCAGTGAAAGTGCCGAGGCCGTCGCCCCTTAACACCGCTACGCCCGTGTGCTATATTTACTTCAGCGCCCTCTAATAAGCTCCAGTTCAGTGAAAGTGCCGAGGCCGTCGCCCCTTAACACCGCTACGCCCGTGTGCTATATTTACTTTAGCGCCCTCTAGTAAGCGCAAGTTCAGTGAAAGTGCCGCAACCGGCGCCTCTTAACGGCGCTGTGTCCATATGCAGTTATTGTTTACTGCCCTCCAGAAAGCTTTATTTTACTTTATCGCCCTCTAGTAAATGCGGGTTCATTGAAAGTACCGCAACCGGCACCCTCTTACTCCACTGCGTCCATATGCAGTTATTACTTTAGTGCCCTCTAGTAAGAACGGGTTTATTTAAAATTCCAATACGTCCATGAGCCGTTAAAACTTTAGCCCCTACGAAAATACACTTTACAAAACTTAGAATAAAACGTTAAAATTCATATCAATGAATATTCAAACTTTTCACGGAATAACTTCAAAATAAACTCCGATAAACCACCGTCTGATTATTAAGACGCCAAGAATTTGGTAATATATATAAAAAACATTTATTATCAATTTTCAAATATTCCTGTCGCCTTTTCAAATAATAATAAAAATCCATAAATATTAATATTTTTACACTAAGAAATACGACCGTAAGAGTAAAGTATCAATAGAAATAGAAAAGGCTTTAAAAACGACCATCTATCGAAAGTTGCTAACATTATGTCGTCAATATGAAAACTTCACATATTGGCGTTTCTTTAAAACAATATTGGGGTATTATATGATAAATAAACAATTTAATTTGTTAACAATACTTTAATTGTATGATTAATATGTTAACCTACCCCCTGCAAAGCCGGGGCGAATCGCTGATTATAATAAAAAAACTAAAGTTAATTATCGTAACGGATAATAGTTTCTAACCTGCTTTAAAAAATTTTGACATAAATATGACGATTCAAATCTATCCCCGTTGGCCGATTTTTTCCATCACGTCTAGGATTTTTCTATGAAGTTTTGTTGTTTCGAAGTTGAGCAAAGCAGAAAAAAGAGCTTGAGTGGCTTTTGTGGAAGTTTGTCATAATTATCTTTGGAATACAAAAAGTGAGAACTACCGACAACTCATTCGAGAGCTTCTTTCTGCTTATAAAGCTTTAGGATGCAATATGTCACTCAAGATTCATTTTTTGGACTCTCATTTAAATTTCTTTCCTGAAAATCATGGAGCCATATCGGATGAGCATGGTGAAAGGTTTCATCAGGATATAATGCAGATTGAAAAACGCTACAATGGGAAATGGTTAACAGCAATGCTCGCTGATTTCTGTTGATCAACTCCAATGAAAAGGAAAAAAAATACAAAATAACAAATTTTCTCACCATATAATGAGATAGCTGACTGAAATAATGTTTTAATAATATTGTTTGTTAATGAAATAATTATTATATTGTAAATCTACGTGTGGTACTTAATTGTATGTCAGATTCCGTATTCAAAGCACAAAATATAAAGAATTCATGCATGAAAACAAGAAGGAGAAAATACTTAAAATTTTAGCAGACCAGTGTTATCGGGGCTTCCTCTACCGTCGTTTGTGATGTGTTACAATCCTTAATTATTAATATATTCTTCAATCCTTTAGCTATCCAGTGGTGTAATTGAATTTCGGATGTAGCTAGAACAAACTGTATCAAACGTCTTTTTTAATTGCCTCCCTATGGATGCGATTTTAAAGATGTATTAACGTCAAAAATACTTGTAGACCGCATTCATAACTACAAAATAGTATATTTTAAGGGTTTTGTGAGAGAAAAGATTTTTTTCAGAGACCTCTACAAAATAGCTCATAAACTACGAAATCGCAATAGTTTAAAATGAAACTTCGTCAAGCCCTTATAATAGTATCAATAGATGTCTCTAGTTATGAGATACGTATTTGTTTACCACGTGTTACTATGACCACGTGCTTACAACCTCGTTGACAAAATATTTACTTTAAAATACCTTAAATATCACATTTTGTAGTGCTTCGTATGTAAATATGTGCCTTCAAGCTGGTGTTAAGTGACGTTGTGTTTGTTTTATGAAATCAATGTGAGATAATAATAATAATAATCATTATAGTGGTTTTGCCGATAATCACCACGCTTGGCAGGCGGGTTGGTGATCGCAGTGCTGACTTTCTCGCACCGATATATCGCCATTTGTCGGTCGCCAGAGCCTCGTGGGTAGGAGTAGGGTGCACCGCGTGCAGGTGTGGTTGGCGTTTGGAGAAACCGACTGGGACACGTTTCCCCCTAACACCCCATGGTCCGAAGGACCGATGGACGTTGGGGGCCGAAGGTGCTGGAGTGGCGACCCCCCACAAGGTGGACCGATGATATAATGAGGGTCGCCGGTAGTCAGGCGGCGCAAGATCGGGCCTTGTGGACATCATTACGTGAGACCTATGTCCAGCAGTGGACGTCCATCGGTTGAAGCGACGACGACGACGATGACTAATAATAATAATTTTTATATGTTTGTTCCATAGATTTCTTAATATTACCTTTGACCCCTAAACTAGGAGTAACCATGTCTTGGGGGTCAGTCCCTTACTGTTTATATATAACTTTGTATATTTTAAAATAAAACAAAAACAACTTACATTATATTTGTGATATTGATAACTTATAACTATAACTTGAATGAATGTGTAGGTGTGTGTGTATGTTATATACTTGGCTAACAAAAACAGGAAGGAAAATTTTTTTTTTTCTAAGTTACCAATGAATACATAATCTAAATTTATCACTATCATTTAGTTATTTATACTAAAAGATTGATAACTCACTATTTGTAATTTAATACTTTCATAATTGTATTACACTTGAGAGATTATTAGTTTTGTTTAATTGCCACACATTTTGAGAGATTGTTATGTTTAAAATATGTAAATTTCAATTTATAAATTGAATCTATCCTTTCTATTATCTAGGTATAAACTTTGAATATCTCAATTAAAGTCATAAGATTAATTTTATTGAAAAATTTACCTTAATTATTCTCATAATTAAAAAGTATGTCCCAACTCACTTGTACACTATGTCAGCCAACTCATAATGGAACAGCCTGGTGGGTATATGCTCTTAAAACTCTCTCCCCTATGAATGAGGAGGAGTGCCCTGAAGTGGGACATTAATGGGCTACTACAAGAAGCTCAATCAGGCGACAGACAGTTTTATATATTATTCATTAATTACAATATTTTTTTAACGAGTGATTCGTTATTGGTATTCATATAAACAAAATAGCTTAAGTTTTAGTCTTTTTCTTAATTACCAAGTTAGTTTTTCTTATGTAGAGACAGTTTTCAATGTAGACTTCTCAATTGCCAATGCAATAGATATCAACGAATGAACGACTCTACTCCGCAATGCATTTTTCACTTACAATTAAATTTTGATGAAAATTTATGTTAACTGCAATTTGGTATTTAAACCATTTATTAAAACGAAAAATTACATATTTCTATTCACATTTGTCACATTCGATTATTTGATAAACTCCAAAAACATTTTTCCGTATTAATCGTAATGTAATCTGTAAATTAGATGCCACAGAAAAAAAAACTAATAAAGCACACATTTTCTTTACATACATATCTTCGGCACCTATCATATCTTTAAAACTTTAACATCATATAAATTATACTTTAAATAAAAACTAAAAACATTCCTTTAGCGATAATCAAACTCTTTACGACGTACTAAAAGCGTGGGGTGCATTTTTAAACTGCATTTCGGGATGAAACTATTCAATATCAAATTCGAAATATTCAAGTAGGCCTTTTGAATATCTTTTTTTTATGTGTTATTTCAATGTAAGACTGATAATGATGTTAAAAACGATTTACAATCTAAAGTTACGAGGACTCTGTTCTGAGAAAAGCCCACAACCAACTGAGTGGGGTATTCTGTATTTTTTGACTATCGTCGCCGTCTTAACCGATGGACGTCCACTGCTGGACAAAGGTCTCTCTTAATGAATTCCAATGGGCCCGATCTTGCGCCGCTTGTATCCAGCGGCTGTCAGCAACCCGCCTGATGTCATCGGTCCACCTGGTGGGGGGTTTGCCGACGCTGTGTTTTCCGGTGCGAAGCCGCCACTCTAGCACCTTCGGGTCCCAACGTCCATCGGTTCTGCGAACTATGTGCCCTGCCCATTGCCACTTCAGCTTTGCAATTCGGTAGGCTACGTCGGTGACTGTAGTTCTCCTACGGATCTCCTAATTTCTGATTTAATCACGTAGGAAAACCCCGAGCATAGCCTTCTCCATTGCCTGCTGAGTGGCTCTGAGTCTTCTTACGAGCCCCATAGTCAGCGGCCATGTCGCGGAACCATATGTTATCGCAATTCAAATTAGAGCAATACGTTTACTCTCACGCGTTTCTATTTATGTAATCTTGGAAATTATAGTAAGATTTTTCAAGTAATTTTCTTTAAACAAAGGCTTTGAATTTATTAAAGACATCTCTAAAGCGGCTCTTAGTGAGTTTATTATTGTATAATTAAAGGTGTTGTTAATTTATCCAGCCTGCTAGAATTTATCAACAATTTAATGTGCGTGCGTAAAAAGTGCATGTCAGAAGTGAAACTTCTTTGGCAAACTAATTTTTAAGTCTTGTTGATATTTATACAGATCTAAAAATTTACATTTGCGAGACTCAGAGGAATAAAGAAGGGGAGATATGTTAGGAACTTGATATAATTAAAATATTAAAGGTGTCGAATATTAATACAAATATTTATTTTTAAGTCTCATAACATTGTGACATTTTAATTTAAAATTACCTAACCTTCAAACGAATTAGCATAAAAAATGCTGCACATCTTCGTGACGTTAATCACGCGTTTCATCCGTGAAAACCTTACCCTCATGCGCCTAAAATACACTCACTGTTTACATTAAAAGAGTATTATTATGTACGTACAACAAGTTTTTTAATCAGTGGATTGTCATAAGGTTAACTGCTCTAAATTTGTTACGCAACGACTCTCTTGGACCCATATTATAAATCACGAATACATTTAAAGCTAGTAAAGCGTGTTATAAAAAAAGCCATGCAGTTTATTTTAACCGCTTGCTTGATTCCCACAAAGAAATTCAATAGATTCGGGTCACACGAGGTCATGAGTTATTAGACCAATGGGGGAGTTCGTACTGCGCAGTGCGCAAGGCTTTCACGGGAAAACCACTTGTTGCTTTGCCCTATTTTTTGTCCCTTTCTATTGTATTTATATCCCTTTCCTACCATCGGTGATATAGGATTTTACTATTTCATGTTATAGGTACAAGTAGCTCTCCTATTGGCAGTTCACCGATGTGTATTATTTATTTACACTAGCTGACCCGGCAAACTTTGTACCGCCTCAGAATCTATAAATAAAAAAGCTGAACCTTTATTAAACAATGTTTTAACTTGAAAAATATGGTCGTAAATTAATTAGAACAAGAAAAGTTCCTCTATCAAATAAACGCCACCATTACGCTCAGATTCCCGCCAAAGTCCGTCAAATATTATAGTTGCGATCAGAAATTGTTGGTTGTCAATGTCATATATCCAAAACAAATAAAATATACTTCACTTTTAAATTATTTGATTCCTAAACGACTGGACGAATATCAAATATTTGATAGGAATAGTTTCTAAGGGAAAACGATGTTGTTTTTACTATATTTTAAATATTTAATCACCTTTAAAACCTTCCCTGGACTTCCAAAAATACTTCAAGACCATATCAGTCCAGCCATTCTAAAGTTTTAGCGAAACTAACGAATAGCAATTGATTTTTATATATGTTACCGGAAATATATGACATCAAGGAATTGTTTACAAATCCTAGGAAATGTGTACAACTCCGATACTATTTAGGACATGTATAAATTATTGCTTGAAAAACTATTTAATGCATAGATATCCTAGAAAATGTATAAATTTCCTCAGAATTGTTATAATTCGAATATCGTATGAGAAAATGTATAAAGTAAATGTTTTCTGTAATAAAACTTTGTTAATAATATAATTTTTATTAAAACACTTATTGAGACAATCGGGTAACAGTCATACCGTAAAATAATAATAATATGTTTATATTATCTTAGTAATTAAGACTTCTAAAATCAACTAATCTATGCAATAAATGGTTTTTCAAACAATATTTTATACATTTCTTAAATAGTATCGGCATTGTACACATTTCCTAGGATTTGTATAAAATTCATTGATTTCATAAGTTTCCTGTAACATATATATTGTTTTCAAGACCGAAACGTTTTTTTTGACATTTAATTATACTTATATTGGAATTCACATTTAATTTAACCATTACACGTGATCATTGTAAAAATATTTGATTTCACCGATAATTTCCAAAATAATGAAGTATCAAAGAATTAACCGCTTTCATAGTTTATAAGTCAACATTTTTTAAGTTCGTATTGAAATTCACATATAATTCATGCATTAGCATATAAATATCGCAAATTCTATCTGTATTATGGTTAACTTGATAATACTAAAGACATTAATTACATTAACATTTTTAGTAAAGGATGTACTTCGATACCAAATAGCATGTTTTCTTTATCTATAGTGTTATAATATACTACTACTGTACTTTAAAGGTTGTCTGGAAAAAATCGCTGATGGGCAATAAGACCGCCTTTTTGTACATTTGCTTCTTTATTCATTGTCTCTCTTATACTTTTGTTAGTTTCTACATGATGTACAATAAAGAGTTGACATTCATCGTTATAATTTTCGTTGGATTATGCTGAAAATATCTAACTTTAACCGTTGAATTGTTCTCCATTTAACATTTTATGGCAATGACAATCGATATCAGACAAAAAGGGAAAACAGCATAAATGGTAATGCATGAAAACTTTTTGGTAAATAAGAGTTTGATAAGATTGCTGCCAATACAAGGAAAGGATAGAGAAAATATTTTCTGTTGTGAAAGAAACTAGTTTTTAAATTTAGTAGTTGAAGTATTTCAGTTGATTAATAATGGAAAGGTGTAATATTAATGTTAAACGTCTATATATAAACCCAGACAGATATTTATAATGATGATAACGATAAGAAACTAAGGTTGTTTTTAGACAGTTTTCACTGTATAAGTAAGTAAGTAAGTAAGTAAGTAGCAGCCCTTTAACGTCCCACTGCTGGGCACAGGCCTCCTCACTCCAAGGAGCGAGGGTTTTTAGAGCATAGACCCACCACGCTGCTCCACTGCGGATTGGCAGGCATAGTACACAACTGCACTCTCTATTCCTTCACTCTCATAGTCCGATGTGACGGGAATCCGACACGACCGGAGAGAGATCAGGCGCAGGACCGACGGCTTAACGTGCTCTCCGAGGCACGGGGGTGGATCACACCGCCAACTTCCCAACTTCGGGCAAATATTGAGAAAATCTTAATAGAAAACTCAATATTGGTTTTGAATTGGCCCGACCTGGGACTCGACCAGGACCTCATGTCTGTAGTCGAACATGCTAACCAGTATACCAATGAGGCAGTTTCACTGTATACATTTACCTATCTGACAAAATCTCCACATAATAATCTTTCTTTTTCCCATAGAGTATTTGTATTCGGGAAATCATGACAAATCCGTCACCCCATTTATCGTAAAATAATATCCTATTAAAACATGATGCTTGAGAAACAAAATATAGTAACAGTGACAAACCAATGCGTCGTATATTAACGTTTTTGGTTGATTGGCTTTTGCGAATTAAAAAAAAAACATAAACACTGAAAAGCAAAGTCTATTAATACAGGTAACGTTTAAAAAAAGCCTCAACCACTAGAAACGTAGCTTTAAAACACTCCCACTATGTTTTGGTCCCTCCCTCTTTATAATTCCTTCGTAATGCATTTATAAAAATGAAATTTGTAACACTTTATATTTGGTTTAATGAAAGATCAATAGGCGTGTATTAGACAGTAGGTTAGATTATTTTTAAATCCACTTATAATCTCGTATTCCCTCATTCAACAACCGATTTCGCTTCTGCGCATTGCGCACACCAAGCAAGGGGTCACCTGTTGCAAATCTTTGCTATCTCTACTATCTCTTACTTTCTCGTTCTGACTCATTGCTGGAGGCGGTTTCTGGTAATCGTTTATACGAGCAACGACCTTCGCAGATACTTCTGTTTTCTGTTATCCTAGTCGCTATTAGTGATTTCTTAGTTTTTAGGCAAAACCCTGAGAAGTTAATATCCATAAAATATATTCTAATGCCATATATTAGTATCTCATGTTACTACAAGAAAATAAAAGTGCGTGAGTACAAAGTACACATGTCAGAAGTGAAACTTCTTTGGAGCCAGATACGTTAGGAATTTAATTGTCATTAAAACATTAAATGTCATAAAGGGTGTGGTGCACTATATGACTTTTTTAAACTAATTAAATTTCGGAATGAAACTTTTCAAATTCAATTTCAGAATATCTTTATTCAAGTAGGCCTTTACAGCACTTTTGAATCGCCAAATATCGTGTTTTTTAATGGAAGAGTGATATTAGCAAAAAATTAAAAATGTGTGCGTACAAGGTACACATGTCAGAAGCGAAACTATTATGGTAAACTAATTTTCAAATCTTGTTTATATTAATACAAATCTAAAACTTAAAATTTCCGAGACTTTGAGGGAGGGAAAAAGGCAGATATGTAAGGATTTTAATGAATTTAACTGTCATTAAAATATTAAGAGGGTCGAAAATTAATACAAATAATTTATTGAAATCTCAAATGACGTATTGTAAAAAGGGCACGTGTTTTTTCTCAATATTGGAAATTATTAATTATATTCTGATTTTGAATTTATAATTTAGAACTCTTTTCTATTTATGAAATATTTTTATTTTATATTTTATAAACAATAGTATATTAAATGACGAGTGGCAAAGTAAAGCAAAAAGAGCGATATACACAATTTGTATTACACAGATTGTAATGCCATATTTTAAGTTAAGAGTTAAAAAGCTTCAAAAATTATTTGGCGGATTGAGATTACGCTTAATAAATAAGATACTCGAAGCACTTTTGTATTTGCCTTCACTTAATTAAGACATTTATCAAAAGCATCCTTTTACAAAAGGCGTATTAGAATGTTGAAGGTTATTTAAGCAGTGAAGACGTTTGGATTCGATTCCAGAAGCACAATGAAGCTAAACACATTTTAACCTAAAAAAAACTCGTAACTGCTAAGTTTCTAGCCGGTTTCTCCTCAGTTGAATCAGCTTCCTGAAAGGTGGTCAATTTGTTACCAAAGGACAGACTACTAACTATTGAAAAAAGCTTTTTGAGTCTACTTGAATAAAGAATATTTTGATTTCAATTTTGTTTATGTATACGGAAAGTCTTGGCCCTAATCCTTAAATTATATGTCGTATCTGGGGAGGGGAGATCCTCGCCCAGAAGTAGGAGGTTAATATAGTCTATAAAGACTATATATTTTTAGATAACCTAATTTAGAATCGGGCGTGACGGCACTGATACAGCCACGCGAGAGGCGGTGCCTAGGATCTAGGGCATAAGAGGGGATGCAGTTTCAGGCTATCAGTGCAAAGATATTCCCGTATTATATTTACGAACGGACAAATGGCATTAATACACATATTTATCTATTTTGTGTAGGTGTGTGATGTCACCGGTTGGTGAAATATGATATATATAACGATGCCGCTTCGCAATAAATCACTTGCTGACTTCAATACTATTCACTATAACTTATCGTCAAAATCGCTTATATAAGTTCTTCAAATTTGACTGGCAATCGTCTACTTGTGAACAAGTAGGCGCTGTATGGGCGTGTCCTAATTAACTTATTATCCTTTACAATATACTTCTGTCTTTATTTCATCTGTTCTTTTTTCTATAATTCTAATAAATGCAAATAATATACCAATACGCATTCATGCATTAATAAACTAAACAGAGCTATGTGAAAATTCTATAAGACTGCTCCCTACGGTTTCACCCTTTTATTTCCCGACCCTAAAGGAATAGGGGCTCTGTTTTTATTGATTTATTAAATTGCGAGCTACTGTGATGTGATGTGTAATGAGAGAGTTGAGTTTCCCAAAAACGTTTTCGCATTTCTAGTCTTTCTAATGAATCCACCGTTTTAGTGAACATCGGTTGAATAGTTTCAGTCTACAACGAAATCGGTTAAAACAAATTTAGAGGTTTATTTACACTAATTGTCGCCCAGTGGTTGAAATTCCATACTTAAATTAAAAGTTTGAACATTGTTAAGGTTTTATTATCAAATACTATATTATAATAGCTCCAGCGATGGTTGCAATAATCTTTTATTGAAAAACAAAAAAGATTATGTGTGTCATTTAATCGATTGTGTTAGCATTTATTTAATATAAAAATGAATCGCAAAATGTGTTGGTAAGCGCATAACTCAACAACGCCTGGGTCAATTTTGACAATTGTTATTTTAAATGTTCGTTGAAGTCCAAGGATGGTTTTAACGGCGAGAAAAATTCGAATAATTGCAGAGGAAAATCCTAAAAACATGCCTTTTCTGTTTGCCATACAAACGTTTTCTAACTAAAATGTAAAAGAGTCAATTTGACCTTTCTTACCGCTGCGCAAAGTTCAAAATCAATTGAATTGTCACAAAATGTATGAGCTATAGATCATTAGTATTGCTGACAGAAAGAAGTCTGACGGGTTTGCTAGTTTTAAATAAAAATGCCATGCGTTTTTTGTTAATATTAGAAATTATTTATTACATTTTGGTTTCTAAACTAAAATTCAGAAAAGATTATTCATGGAGAATTTTTATTTAAAATTTTATAAAAAATAGTATATTAACTTATTAAAAGACGAGTGGCAAATTAAAATGCCACATGTTATTCGTAAATATTCAAACTACCTGACCTTCAAACGATTTAGCATAAAAAAACGCTGCACATTTTATGTCCAGCGCCTAAAGAAGTTTCACATTTAAAAAAAATCAAGTCGTTACGTAGAACATCAAAAATTTTGAGTAATCTAAACTACACAGTATCTTTTCTAATGTAACCTCCTTAGTGCTTTTGACAATATAAACTTTTTTAATGTAACCTTATGGCGTTTGACATAATTGTCAGCGAATGACAGGAGAGTATATACATGCAATTTATTTTTTATGCACAATATATAAAAAGTATTATCATGGTACAGTCTCTATATAAACTAAATGTTTGGGAAATTTCATTTCCCTTTTCGTGCAATTTTCGTAAAATAGGGATACAAAGTTTTTGCTTCACGTATTAAAATATAATTATAGCTTTAAGGTCTAGACTGCCTCATTGGTCTAGTGGTTAGTATGTTTGGCCTCAGACAGGTTCGAAACCTGGGTCGCGCTTATTGTAAAATCAATATTAAGTTTTCTATTAAGATTTTCTCAATATTTACCCGAAGTTGGGAATTTTGCCACCCCCGTGCCTCGGAGAGCAAATTAAGCAGTCAGTCTTGTGCCTGGTCTCTCACTGGTCGTGTCGGACTGTGAGAGTGAAGGAATAGAGAGTGCATTTGTGTACTATGACCGTCAATCCGCAGTGGAGCAGCGTGGTGGGTTTATGTTCTAATAACCATCTCTCCTACGAGTGAGGAGGCCTGTGCCCAACAGTGGCGGCAATGGGCGGCAGCATTGAAGTACAAATGAACTTCATTTATATCAATAAATATTAATCATGTTTATTTTCAAGTGTCTTAGTTAATTCATGTTATAGTAAGTGATAAATTAAATTTAAACGTATATTATTTTAAGTTGTACCCCTAAATTGACTTATATGAACAAATAAAAAGGTATTGATTTTGATGGTCGGAGGAAAGCTACTAAAGCAATTAGTATTACAATTAGGAGTGAGGCGTATTTATCATAACAGATATTGATCACAAGTATTCGAAAAGACCAGCTAACAGTTGCTCTGGCGATGTCGATATAGATGCAATATTTGTGCTGCAGAAAAGGGCCGTTCGTGCGATCTACAATATGGGTCCAAGAGAGTCGCTAAGAAACAAATTCAGAGCAGTAAAAATAATGACAGTTCACGGCGTATATATATTAGAAAACTTGTTGTACGTCCATAAAAATATTGACTCTTTTAGGAAGAAAAGTGAATGCACCTCATATAACTTAAGAAATGGAAATAAAATTGCTGTAAATTCTAGTAGGCTACATAAAATTGACAAGTCATTCAAGGGTAACTGTATACGGTTCTATAACAAACTCCCAGAAGAAGTTACAAAAATGTCTCTTAATAAATTTAAATCTTTTATTAAAAGAAAACTAATTGAGAAATCATTCTATAATTTGAAAGAATACTTAGAAGACAAAAAAGCGTGGGAGTGAATGAATTGCTCTATATATATATATAGATATAGAATATTTTCAAATTAAATATTGTAATGATGATAATAAAAAAAAAAAAAAAACGTACACCCGACTGAGTTTGTTGTGGGCTCTTCTCAGATCAGGGCGCGAAGGAACCCTCGTAACTTTAGATTGTATGTCGTTCTTTTATGTTATCATCAGTCATTCATTTAAATAATAAATAGAAAATAAAACGATATTTGACGATTCAAAAGTGCTGTAATAGGCCTACTTGAATAAAGATATTTTGACTTTGAAAAAAAAAAAAAAAAAAGAAATACCTATTAACAAAGTACTAGAACAGCCAATACTTACTAGTATCAAATCAAAATATCGTTATTCAAGTAGGCATATTACAGCACTTTTGAATCATCAAATAATATATTTTCTTCCACTCTCTGATACTAAAATACGTCTGATGATGGTACTCAAGAACGACTTAAAATTTAAAGTTACGAGGGTTCCTTCGTGCCCTGATCAGAGAAGAAACCCACAACAAACTCAGTCGGGTATTTTTTGTTACCATCATCATTACAATATCATATTAGTTTAATATATTTCAATTCAAATTAGAGCAGCTTGTTCACTCCCGCGCGTTTCTATCGTCTAAGTAATCTTGCAACTTATAATACGACTTTTCTATCGACTTTCTTTTAACAAAGACTTTGAATTTATTTATTAATTGACATTTCTAAAACGTCTGGTGGGAGTTTATTATAGAAACGTATACAGTTACCCATAAATGAGTCTAATCTTATGCAATCTAGAATTTATAACAAGTTTGTTTTGATTTCGTACGTTATATGACGTACATTGACTCTTTTTATCAAAAGAGTCAATGTATTTATGTACATACAACAAGTTTTCTAATATGTATACGCAGTGAACTGTCATTATGTTAACTGCCTTGAATTTGTTTCTTAGCGACTCTCTGGGACCCATATTGTAAATCGCACGAACGGCCCTTTTCTGCAGCACAAATATTGCATCTATATTAGCAGCATTACCCCAAAGTTGAATACTGTATGACATAATGCTGTGAAAATAGCTGAAATATACCAGTCTGGCAGTATTCAATACTTACTAATTTATAATATATTTCCAATACACCACTCTATTTATAAACACTCTCTATTTTAAGCTACTACAAACACAAAATCAATACCGTACAATTGTGTCAAGGATACAAAGTCAGACTGTGTCACACAAATAGTAATACGCTGGTGTGCGTCTCGTTCTATGACCCCAGTATTATACGCGGCAACCGCCGACTCACGTAACATAGCTGAATCTATACCAGTGGTACTCAATCTTAATTCAAAGGGGTGGCAAACAAATTGACATATTATAATTTGACATAATTATTTCTTAAATAAATCTTGTATTACTTGAGATATGCTGAGATACCCGTTCTCCTCTAGATGAAATTAGATGAGATTCCTCGCAACTTATCGCATAAGACAAACTTTTTTGTGGTAAAACTTCTTTAGGCGCATGAGGGTAATTTTTTTACAGATGAAGTGCGTGATTCGCGTCACGAATTTCATTTTTTATTCTGCACATCTTCAGTATTCGCTTTGCTAGCGGAGGTCCCGGGTTCGATCCCCGATAGGACGAATTTAGGGAATTGTATTTTCTAATTTGTCTGGACAAATGGTCTGGTGGGAGGCTTCGGCCGTGGCTAGTTACCACCCTACCAGCAAAAACGTACCGAAAAACAAAGAGATTTGTGTTCCGGTACGATGCTGTGTAGAAACCGTAACCGGGATATCACCTCTTAACAGATTAGCGCGCTTCCATCTTAGACAGTATTATCACTTACCATCAGGTGAGATCACATCAAGCGCTAATCTGTCAGCAATGAAAAAAAAACATCTTCGTGACGTTTGAAGGTTAGGTAGTTTTAATATTTACAAATAATATAAACCATTTTAATTTGCCACTCGTCATTTAATAATTTAGTATATTATTTTTCATAAAACATAAAATAAAAATATTTCATATATTCTCTGTTCTATATTTGACACCATAAATATTACGCACACTATCATGTATTACAGTCACACACGCATATATATTCTTTTGTCATTCGCTGACAGTTATGTTAAAAGCCAAAACAACGGTTACATTAAAAAGGTTTATATTGTCAATAGCACTAAGGAGGTTACATTCGAAAAGATACTGTGTAGTTTTTTTAAGTGAAACTTCTTTATGGGGATAATTTTTTTTCGGTTGATGAGCAACACGACGATGTGCAGCGTTTTTATGCTAATTCATTTGAAGGAAAGGTAGTTTTAATATTTATCAATAACATGTGGCATTTTAATTGGCCACTCATCATTCAATAATTTAATATACTATTCTTCATAAAATAAACATATTTCATAAATAGAAAAAGAATACTAAATTATAAATGCAAAAACAAATTTTAATTAATAGTTTTTATTGTCAAAAAAATACGTGGCATATTTATTCACAATTCGTACTGTAACGGACTCGTCCGTACGTAAATAATTATATTTATTGATTTTTCATACTTTCATACATATTATAAAAAGAGTATAAAAATATATTATTTATTAATCATAAAATAAAATTAATATATTAAGAAGATTAAATAAGCAAATAATTACAAAATATTATTAAAGTCGGATTCACGTATAGACGGGGCGCGTTCGTGTATTGAACCGCGCGGATCGTCACGACAGCCTCCGCGCATATATAGGGAGTGGTGAGCGGCGCGAAGCGACGCGGCACGGAGATGTCGCGAATGTATGACTGCATGTATTGTATGAGATTATGCGCCTAGCGAATAGAGGGACCGAATTTAAATATTAAAACAATATTTAAATTATAATTAAATATTATAAATAAAATAATAAATGTCATACATTACTACTGGGGCGATACACATATTAGTTGAGTTTATCTTGACTATTTCGAACGAGCGTGCTTCGGCATGCCTACAGTTGGTGTTGCGATCCTACCTTTCACTAGGAGAGGTTGGGGTTCGACTCCAGCTTATTATGGTGTCTTAAATGATACTTTATGGAGGTGACTCCATGAAGTAGTGTAAGACATCGTACTGAATATTACTTTGGTGCGTACTGGGGTCGTCTTGGGTTTCAGGCCTGTATTGATTTCGATCTTTATAGCGAGCCTCGCTCAAGGGCTTCCCCAGGCTGTTCGTCGTTAGGGCGGGGTTTCAGGCCTGTGGCCATTGTGTTACAGCGAGCCTCGCTCCACCTTGACGGCAGACAATCAAAGTTACTGTAGTTGTTTTGGGTGATACGGGTTGTGTTTCAGGCCTGTTGTAGCCTCGGCTATGGCAGTGAGCCTCGCATAACTTTGGACGCCTAGGACTCTAGAGTAGTGCTAGTACAATGTGGTTTCTGAAATGTTACTGATTGATGATCCGGCGCTATAAGCGTCGTCATCGTTAATCGGTAGTGCTAGAGCCATGACCGAATGTTGCTAGGCGTTGCGTTAGCTTCTGCGTAGCAGTGATGGACAAATGAACACTGATCTTGTGGGCTTGCTCACATGTGAAGTGTTCGCCTGTTAGGGACAATCTCTTAGCTTACTATTAAATGTAATAAAAATGACATTGTAGCATGTCATAGATATAGGGCCGCTGGTCGGGCCTTTATTATCAAGGCTGCGGGCTAGCTTATAGACAGTGTGGCCTGCATATCCCTTTGCTTTCAGTGGCTTGCCACGAATATATAATGAACCAATGCTTTTGTTGGGTTGAGAGCTCAGCGACTGGACACTCTGTGTGGGTGTGAGGCCTAGCATATGTGGATCAACGACATATTATATTATTATACAACATTCCCACCGAGGTGGTGACATATTATACATCTATGCAGTCGATCACAAGACTTAAAATATGTGATTATTATTATTATACCACGAATCCCACCGAGGTGGGGATACATACATCGATCTAGTCTAACACTGGACTTAAAACATGTGTAATATATGCGGTGTGGTCCGCCTGCCAGATACTCCTGATCTGTGTAATTGATCTGACAAGATGCATTGGTGATTTATATATCCCATTATAACGAAATCGCGCTTTGCGCATTACAAACATGGCTAATGCCTCATCACAGCTTCGGCTAACAAAATATATGGATTTCGATCCTCGTTTGAATATACCTTAGAGACTTGTCTCTACATATTGACAAAACATATCCGGGCTTTAGTCCCGATGACACAACCATCGAAAGATCATACGCCGCAGGCGCACTATAAACAGGAATCCCTATCCAGGGAGGGGAACTCATAGCACGGGTCGGAGTTCATTATCCCTGGCGGGTGTGGAGCCAGTCTTTGGATCACTCTGGTACCTTATTCATATTATAGTATTAGAAGGTACCTGGGTGCCCATGGTAGGGATTCCTTCAGCGGTAAGTGGTTACTCCACTTACTGCTTATTTTTATATGCGATAGAAAAGAAGTCTGTTGATAGACCTTCCTTGATGGCTATTATGATACATTATAATATTATCCCACAGTCATCCGTGAGATGACTGTGTTTTATTTTATTAAAACAAAAACTACTGATCCAATGGATATTATTTAACATATAATTAATGTTCCCTCAAATTACTATTTGTAATGCCTTATGGATATAATAAAATAATATTAAGATTATCAAATTTCACATTCTCTTTACCTCTGACGCTCTAAAAGGATTTGGATTACTATGAATACAACATATTAATGGGTTCTAACTAGCTGGACGATCGTATATGGCCAAATATATTTATATTTATTAAACTCCAGCGATGCCTTTAAACTATGCCAGATGCGAGAGTATGGTTATGTATATTTTTATATATATGAAAAAAAAAAAATTATATTAAGTATTGATGAGTGAGGTCGATACAGTTACAGTACATATAAAAAAAACATTACACACACTACCATGCATTTGACACAACACGTATAGAGTATATATGCGTATTTATTAATCTCTGACAAATATGTCAAACGCCATGAGGTTACAGGAAAAAAGTTTCTATTGTCAAGAAAACTAAGGAGGTTGCATTATGAACTATGGTATGTCTATTTTATTATTAAATGTACGATATTTACTATACGAGTATGAATATTACGTGTGTTATACAAAGATATGTTTAATTAACTAATTAGACGAACCTTCAAATTCTGTACATTCGGGAAATTGGATATTTATTGAATTAGTCAATTTTTAAATGATGGTTTCAGATTTTATATTTCTGAATATAAGGGTCAAAGACATTTAGCAAACGCTTGAAAGAGTTTTACAAAAAAAATCGTTTACTGAGAAGTTTTGCATCATTAATTAAATTGTTGAAATTTTTTAAATTCCACACATTTCGTTTGAAAAATATAAACAAATTAACAGTGTAGCCTTGGCGATATCTGTTATTATAGAAGTATAGTGGTTGACAATAGAATTTTAATGTTCAAAGTAATCATTTAAATTATTTATGGTCAAATATCGACCATTTGTCCTAATAAATTATCTTAAAAGTTTTTAACACTTTTAGAAGTATCTTTTTCCATATTAAGTTCGTACATTCAATCTGTTGCTGTATATTACACTCATGGACATTGCCAGTTGTATGCACTCGTATAAACTTCCGTATATAGAGTCAAGTACATATGTATTACATAAGCGAAGCACTGCCCATTTGCTGTCTCTCTCTCTCGACCATCTCTTTCACTTCATATAAACTACTATAGTAAACATAGCTTGGTATACAAAAATAAAGCTTTCAGCTTTAGTTTCCGGGTTTAGAGTTCCATATCATATCGCGACATATCGCGACTTTACTCGGAAAACGTCGGTACAAAGGAATCATTATCTAATATATGTAAAGTAAAGGTGTGCGGCAGCCTATTTAACGTCCCATTGCTGGGCACAAGCCTCCTCACTCTAAGGAGAGATGGTTTTAGAGCAAGATTCACCACGCTGGTTGGCAAGCCTACAGTATTATAAAGGAGGATCAATTTTTAGATATTTAGTTGATATTTCAATTGATTTTAAACAAATAACTTTTTCCCCAAAGACCTACACAAAGTTTTAGACACTGCGACATTTTATGTTATGTTATTATCCAATACGACCTTCATTTCCTTGTGATAACTTGATCAGAATAATTGGTATGAAAACTCTTATAAAGTAGGTTATATATTCAACCTTAGTCTTGAATTAGTAATTTACTATTTAAGTGTGTTATTATACAACCTTATACCGTCTACTCTAACATATAATATATTTCGATTTAGTTACTCACCATTATAATAAATCACAGTCAGGCACTGACTTGTACACATAAAATTATTATTATTCTTTAATTACATTCCTAAAGTTAAATAAAAAGTTTTCCAATTTACCATAATAAAGCTATAAAAACTTTTTGGTTGATTTTGTATATGGCCGGTTATAAAATTTTCTTAACGCGAATAGAAAAAAAGAAATGGAATATTTTAAATTAAATAAGTCATTCTCCGCACAATATCATATTAATTGCACTGAAAATATTTTCAATTACGTCTTTAAAGGATTCTTTATAGATTTATCGAATCCTGAATAATAATTATTACACAAAAAACATTTCAAGAAGATTCGCAGGAAGCATTGAAAATAGATTTGGAAACTGAGCGAAACGACAACAAAAAATTCATTTCAATGAATAAATGACTCATCTTCATAAAATAAAAAGTGCTTACAGAAGAAGTTCTACAGGACTTTAAACGCAATAAATCGTTAAATCTTTATACACATGGAACATGAAAACTAGACGGAAAAGGTTTTTTAACATGGAAGTTGTCCTCAGTTCTGATACATCAACGTGTCGTTTTAGGTCATCACTTAAGTGATTGTATCGTTTTTAAAAGTCGATTCAACTGTTTGCTTATTTTGTCTTCTGCTTTTACATAGGCTAAACTTATAATTCAATAGGCTTCGGAGTGTTAGGTTCTTGAGTTTCTTTTCTGAATAAGTAATATCTGGCTTTTAGGAGTATTACTTCATATACATATTGATTTGGATTGCAAATTACGTTAACACATGAGTTTTTGATACTTCAATCTGAATAAACTATATTGGGAAATATATTATTGCACAAGTTAATGATACCCTTAGTGGTTTGTGTAAGGAATTAATGTGCGCCTTTTCTGGGCTCTTCGCAGAAAAGAACTTTAGATTCGATGTCGTTCATTCATTTTCTTATATTGGAAATAATGTGATGAAAATTTCTATTTGATGATTCATAAATGAAGTGAAATCACGTAAGAACATAGTTGAAAAAGATTTGATTTGAAAAACGTAGAATATGTGAATCTATGGAGTAAATTCACCATGTTTTCTGTTGTTTCGTATTTAGATAAGGATATAAAGCAAATGAATAATTTAAACAGATGACAGTGATGGCTACTTGTTTTAGGTTCATTCATCGAATATGGTTTTGATAGATTTGCTCACAAGTGCTTGAAAACCACTAGTTACCACTCAATAACTCAGATGTGAAAAATCAAGAGCAAGCAAAACACTACAATGTCTCATCCTAAAATTCATCGACATATTTTAAGAACACGATGTCTGAATATCAGTCAGATCATAAAATACGTATGGGGTATTCTCTGGCTTAGGTATAATATATTCCTTTAAATTGAATAAACACAAATTTCGAACCTAGAGTATAAAAAAGACGTGCCAGTTTCTATATTCGCTAGCTTATTTGGTTTAACTAGTTTGATGCAATTAAATGGTAAATATGGTCTCTTTAGAAGCCATGCGTTTGGAGTTCCATTAACCCACTATTGGATATTCAAACATATCAAAACAGTGGAAAAGAGGCTGTTGTAAATATGTTTGTTGTGGTGAATGATTGCTGGGAAACAGTCTACTTGAGACTTCACAACTATACCCGATGCTCTACCGTAGCGAGGCTAGGACCGAAAACATCCTTAAACTTTTATTATACAAGGCCTTAAACTATTACTTTGAGTAAATTTGGTCTTCAGTCTCCAGGTGTAAGCTAGCAGGAGCCTTAAAAAAAGTACCTATATATGAGTCTGTAACTTTACTTTGCGTATCGTATTACTTCTTTGTTGGATTCTGTTGGATAGTTACTTGTCTTCTATTTAATCAAAAAGGTTCCTTCTGCTTTTATTTTTGATTTCCTTTTCGGGGTTTTCTACCGTCCCATTGGTCTAATGGTCAGCTCGTTCGAATACAGACAGAGATCATTGTTTCGAATCTCGGGTCGGGCAAATTCGAAAATTTATATTGAGTACTTAACCCACTTTACAATTTAAAATTAACAAATAAAGAATGTAACACAAATAGCAATTAAATTAAATTGCATCACCGCTTGCTTTGTTATTGGTGCTCAGACACTTCGTTAACTACGGCATACTTAGTTAATATGTTAACCGTGGATATTCTCACCTTCATTAAGAGCTTTGTCATATAGCCTCAGGATACACGGTCTATTTTGGCACTTGATTATTGTCAAACTAATTTTCTTTCCTATACGAGAACTTGATTTTGGTAGATAAAACTGGTAGCAGGGATAAAATATATTAGATTTGATGATTCTCAAAAAAGTCTTTTTTTACTGGGTTTTTTTTATTGAAATAAGTTCATTATTTAAATAAGTACAAAAATTTGTGTATGTACATAATAAAAAAATTAATGTTCATCAGATTCATCTGACAAATGTTCATTTTCTTCGTTACTAACATATCGTTGCCATCTACCTCGATTTCTTTTTCCTCATCCGTCATATCTGACGCGGTAATAACATGAAAAAATTCAGTAAATTATATAATCATGAATAAACATTGACTTATATGTGAGAAAATAATTCTTCACTGATGGACTTTGGGGACCATCAAACCAATAATATATTAAAGCAAAAGACTTCTGCTATATCATTATTTTATTTGCATAGATCGGCAGCTGTCCCCGACAGCGAGCGGTAACAGAATAACAGGAAAAAACAAAACCCAAGAACCGTTTATTTTAAAATAAAACATAATTCTAAATTCTAGACTTCCAGGTCCCATCGTCGCTCGTCAATAACACAAAACGTAAACCTCTTTGGTACTCCGCATACCATCAGCCACCCACACATGTTTGCGTTGTCCTCAGTCAGCATCCAGGACTAAGGGTGCGTAACATCGGTCATCCTGCAAATGAATACCACTCGGTATTCACAAGGAATTAATAGGGACATGCCAAATCTATGCAGTAACGGAAATAAATAAAACCTTTATGATACGGACATTATTGGTTCCAGCAAAATTTTAACTTTCCAACATATCGATCAAATCTTGCGTTTCCACAATATCTTTATCGCTATCTGAATCAGTTTCATAACAGATGGGACTTCTATATGGCCTTAATGCTTCCGCTGACACAACAGCACCAAACCGTTTGTATCCTTTCATTCCTTTTACACTTCAAATTTTATAACGATCATTCAATAAGACCTGTTTTACTATATAGGGTCCAGAATAAAGGCTATCCACCTTACGATTTATACCTGTTTCCGAATATATTAATGCATTATTCCACAACCCGAGTTCTCCTTTGAGGTATTTCCTCGCTTCTTTCCTTCTTTCATTACATTTGGATTCCATGTATTTCTGTTTCCTCTTTATATTACTTGTTGCCTTTTACCGCTTGTCTTTACAATTCTATTTCGATCCTTCACCATTCAGATTCGGAATTAAAGTTTTCCTATGGGCAAACATAAGTTCATATGGGCTGAACTTCGTTGTGTCATGAATCGAATAATTGATTCCCATTACTATTTCAGGAACTGCATTATCCCATGCAGTCGATTCTTGTCCACGGGTTCGAAGGGCGTTAAGCAATGTCCTATTCACTCGTTCAACCTGTCGGTTGGCACGTGGGGTAGCTATTGCATTCAAGGTTTGATGAATTTTATGAGTTACACAAAAATCTTTAAAATTCCGACTCGTAAAAGATAACCCTCTATCCGTTACGATGCGATTGGGGTAACCTAATAATGCAAACGAATCACGAAGTGCTGTAACAGTTTCGGTCGAGCGAAGACTTTTGGTTGTCTTAACTGCAACAAACTTTGTAAATGAATCTACAATCACTAAAACGTACTGGTTCCCCTTTGTGGACTTCGGAAAAGGACCCATGTGGTCCACATGTACCGAATGCCTAGGTTGATCTGGTTTATCAATGGGGTAAATTTTCCCAACCGTTCTGCCATAATTTCCTTTTAAAAAGGCAATCTAGACACGCCTGAACATATTTCTTTATAAAACAGGTCACGCGCGGAAACCAGTATAGTCTGCTTTAACAGCTTGTATGCATTTATTGAATCCAATATGACCAATGTCATCGTGGAACATTTTCAGTATACGCCATCCAGCCGCTTTAGGTACCGCAAGTCGCTCTCCATGAAGCGTTTTGCGATAAATGCGTTTATTCCGGATAATATAATAATTGTTTTGGACATCCTCATCGGACACCCTGGATTATTAAGCTGATTTAAAACAGACCGTAACTTATCGTCCTGAAGTTGAGCTGACAAAAACCAATCGTCCACACTATTGATATTCGAAATTTCTGGAAAAGGGTTGCTACTTAAAGCGTCAACATGCTGCATATTACCTCCAGGTCTATAGATCACTTCCATGTCAAATTCCTGTATCCGCAACCACCAGCGTGCAATTTTGGGTACTAAATCCCGTTTAGAAAATGCACTTCGTACGGCAGAACAATCGGTCAAAACTTTAAAATGGATTTCAATTATGTATATTCTGAAACGGTTTAAAGACTCCACTACAGCCAAAGTTTCCAGTTCATAACTATGATAATTCATTTCGTCCTTAGTCGTCACTCTACTAAAGTAAATTACAGGTTTCAGTCCACCTTCAGGTTGCTTTTGAAGTAAAATGCCCGCTATGCCTATTTTGGACGCGTCTGTGTGGACTTCAGTCTCATAATTTCGGTTATACAGTGCAAGAACAGGTTTCCTGACCAAAAGTGACTTTAATTTTCCAAAAGAATTCTGCTGCGCAGAGTTCCAAATCCATTCTACATTCTTCTTCGTTAATTCTGTAAGTGGTTTCGCTATCATCGCAAAGTTTCTTATAAATTTACGGAAATATGAACACAACCCTATAAATTGTCTGACATGTTGTACATTCACGGGAGTGGGAAAATGATTGACCGCATGCAGCTTACTATCGCCAAGACGTATCCCATTTTGGTTAATAACATGACCTAAATAATTAACTTCTTCCTTCAAAAATGAGCATTTTCTCAAATTTAGCTTCAAGTTAGCTTTCTTCAGTAGTTGTAAAACTTTTTGTAATATTTGAAGTCCACTGTCAAGATCAACGGACGGCAACAAGAGATCATCCATAAATGTTAGCACCTCTTCATACTTCAGAATGCCAAGAAATTTATACATAGTACGTTGGAAAACAGCGGGTGCATTAGTCAATCCAAAAGGTACACGCAGATATTCCCACTGACCGTCTGGTGTAATGAACGCTGTAAACTTCCGAGAATTCGACGAAACAGGTAGTTGATGATAGCCTTGTGCTAAATCTACACTCGTAAAAACACACTTCCCTGACAGCTTGTTTAACTGATCATCAATGTCGTCGTCGTCGTCGCTTCAACCGATGGACGTCCACTGCTGGACATAGGTCTCACGTAATGACTTCCACAAGGCCCGATCTTGCGCCGCCTGGCTCCAGCGGCTACCGGCGACCCTCTTTATGTCGTCGGTCCACCTTGTGGGGGGTCTCCCTACACTGCGCCGTCCGGTGCGGGGTCGCCACTCCAGCACCTTTGGCCCCCAACGTCCATCGGTCCTTCGGACTATGTGCCCTGCCCATTGCCACTTCAGGTTCGCGATTCGCAGGACTATGTCGGTGACTCTGGTTCTACTACGGATCTCTTCATTTCTGATTCGATCACGTAGAGAAACTCCGAGCATAGCCCTCTCCATCGCACGCTGAGTGACTCTGAGCTTCCG